>OZ018323.1:47327729-47655229 GCA_963969495.1 Ceratothoa steindachneri | reverse complement strand
CGAAAAAAAAGAAGAAAAAACACAAAAGTACAAAAATACAGTATAATATTGCTTACCGATGAAGTTAGGAGAAATCACAAAGTGAAAAAATTATAAAGGAGGTGGCTTAAAGATGGATAGGAATTTGATTGGTTGGTTGTTAAATAAGAGAAGGTTGGTTGGTTGTTGAATGAGGTAATTAAAATTAAGAAATAAGAAGAGGAACAGCGGTATTATCTATGTTGAGTGTAGGAGATTTTGTACGTATTAGTAGGGATTCCAAAATTCTTAGACTATATTCATTGTTATTATGACCAATTATTTTGAAGTTATCTATGGAACATTCTTTCTTGCATTGTATACTATGATTTCTAATTACAGAAGCTTCCTTCTTAGACAATATTTTACCAGTGCGATGGCTTATTCCCATGTGAGAACAAAACCTCTCTTTCAATGAGCGAACGTGAACCAAGATTCAGAAAGACTTAATTCCAGCGCTTTTTTTTAATTGGCTTCGTGAAAATCCATGAAAAGTATTTTGGGAATGGAATACCTTATTTAATATTAAACTGATTGTATACTTTAGGGGAATGTTAGTAAATAAAGATTCAACATCATAACTCACATAACTTTGCTGAGTAATTCCTCTTTAAACTTATAGGAGTTTTGTATGGAGAACTGATTTTTAGATAAAGGTGAAAGTATTTTAACTAGATATTTGGCCAGTTTGTATGATGGTAAAGAATAAGAGGCAAGTATGGGTCTCAAAGGGACTCCTTCTTTGTGAATTTTAGGTAGAAAAAAAAAGATAAATTTATTATCTTTAAATAATGCCAGGTCAATTTCTCTTATAGTTTGTAATTAATTTCTGCAATAATCCTTAAATTTATGAACTAATTTTTGAGTCAGTCTTAAAGCAAATTTAACTGTTGCCAAGTCATATTTAATTTAACTTGTACTTTCTACTGATATTTTGTAATTGGTCACCTTTAAAATAATGTCTTGTTGGCCTTTTCAAGTTTTCTTCATACATATTAACTTTGTAAACTTATTCTAGCCTGAAGATGAAAACTTGTAGTTTTCGAAACGTAGTGAAAAATTAAAAGATGCTACATCCGTTTCTCGTGGCTCTGGGATTTATCCTCAATATTAAATGCAGGCTTCACGGCCGAGCTCCATATGAATATATCTATACCAAGTATGGGCAGCAAGTTATCACAGTTATTCGCCATCTTGAGAAGGAAAATATGAAGATGATTAAGGCCAGACAGGACATCGTCTTCCTTGAAGTTTGTATTAATTCAAAAACTTATCCTAAATTTCTTTATTTTAAGCTACATCGCAAATCTCTGTATAACTCGTATTTCTATAAGGATTCCTTGGATCAACTTATCAACCTAGAAATAACTTCTAAATCAAAAAAGTTTACTCTTCATCAACATAATATAACCGAAGGATTTGCCAATTTGAAGACGCATTTGTCTCTTTTAGACATTCTCCTCATAAGGTATTTTTTGCATAAAACCAAAATATTTCACCAAAATGTATGTATACAAAGACACACCAAAAAGTTGTCGAATTTGGGATTGTCCTTTCCAACCTTTATGGATCCGGAAAAAGTAGTTATCAACTTGTCACGTTCTGCTTTAAGCTTTCGTGAAAAATTTCTGCTTACCTTGGGACTTGAATTTAAACTCCCCTTTTACAAAATATCTAAACCTAAATTCATGCTGTATTTTGAAAATATGGCACGCAAGGTTAAGGATCTACCTCTTGAAGGAAACTTTACTGACTTTTGTTCTGAGTTATCTTCTCTCTCCAGCGAATTTTATTCTAAAATACATTAATCTAGAAGTTCGAATTTCATAATTAAGCCTAAAGATAGAAAGGTATTAGGGACACTTGCGGGCAATAAGGATATAATAGTTACTAAACCTGAAAAGGGTGAGGGTGTAGTGATCCTTGATAGGGATGACTATGTACAAAAAGCCCATAGTATATTGAATGACAGAACAAAATTTGAACCTATCAATGATTTACCTAAAACTATTCTTCTACGATTCGAAGATAAAGTTAATCGTTTCTTAACACAACTTAAGCAGGCTTCAATTATTCCTAAAGATACTTATAATGAATTATTTGTATCTTCCAGTTATTTAGCATCCATGTATTTTCTACCTAAAATTCACAAAGAAGGAGTCCCTTTGAGACCCATACTTGCCTCTTATTCTTTACCATCATACAAACTGGCCAAATATCTAGTTAAAATACTTTCACCTTTATCTAAAAATCAGTTCTCCATACAAAACTCCTATAAGTTTAAAGAGGAATTACTCAGCAAAGTTAACGATGGATATATTGTGAGTTATGATGTTGAATCTTTATTTACTAACATTCCCCTAAAGTATACAATCAGTTTAATATTAAATAAGGTATTCCATTCCCAAAATACTTTTCATGGATTTTCACGAAGCCAATTAAAAAAAAAGCGCTGGAATTAAGTCTTTCTGAATCTTGGTTCACGTTTAATAATAAAGTTTACTGCCTGATCGAGGGTGTTGCAATGGGTTCTCCAATAGGACCACTTGCAGCTGACTTTTTTATGACACATCTCGAAGATCAAATGTTTTCCACTAATTTAGATTACAAACCCTCCTTCTACCGCCGTTTTGTTGATGATTCCTTGGCAGTTTTTAATAATCCTGTACATAGCCAACTTTTCTTTAATTTTTTTAACACTTTACACCCTAACATCAAATTCACCATGAAAGTGGAGTCAAATGATAAGATGCCCTTTCTTGACCTTTTAATCAACCGAGATAATGACCAACGAAAAATTCAAACAACCATTTACAGAAAAAAAACATTCACAGGACTAGGTTTGAACTACTTTAGTTTTTGTGATTCCGGATATAAAATATCCACAGTAAAAACTTTAATACATAGAAGTTTCTCGCTATCATCCACTTACCAATCAATCCATAATGATTTTTTTTTTCTTAGGAAGTATTTTATAAATAATTTATTTCCTTCTGACCTATATGATAGAGTTTTAAAAAAGCTATTTGATAATCTCATTGACCCCCCTCAACCCTGCATAAAAGTTCCTAAAATGCCCATATATTTACTAATTTCAGAGATGGGTTTTTTAAACGATACTTTTAAAAGAAAAATCCTATTTATTTTTAAAAGATATTTTGCCCAAATCAACCCCAAAATAGTTTTTATAAACAAACTATCGATAGGAAGTTTCTTTAACAGTAAAGATCCTATCTCTTTGGAGTTCCGCAGTGATAATGTCTATTTATTTAAATGTCCCAGTTGTACTGGAGCCTCTTACATTGGTAGCACTGTTAGGTCTCTTGGAGCTAGGTTCTCTGCTCATATGGGGATTAGTTGGCGCACAAGCAAAATATTAAATAGGAGTGAAAAGTCTCCTATTAGGGAACATACCATAAGCTGTAAAACTAACATTTCTATTGAGAATTTTAAAGTATTAGCCTTTAACAACAACAAACATTGCCTAAGAACCCCTGAATCTCTATATATAAAACACTACAAACCTACACTCAATGAAGATTTAAGTGCAATATCATTATTAATTAACTAATTTTAACTACAGTTTGTTAGTTGGTTTGCCTTTTAATAAACCAAGCGTCAATGTAACCTATATATACTAGCCCCTTGTTAAACCTACCATTCACTCTCTAGGATGGATCCGCTTTAGTAAGTACCCAAATTTTCCGTTTTTATATTAAATGTTTTTAACTCTTACAGTCTTTACAAAATTAAAAAAAAAGAGTTTAAATTTATTATCTTTAAATAATGCCAGGTCAATTTCTCTTATAGTTTGTAATTAATTTCTGCAATAATCCTTAAATTTATGAACTAATTTTTGAGTCAGTCTTAAAGCAAATTTAACTGTTGCCAAGTCATATTTAATTTAACTTGTAGTACTTTCTACTGATATTTTGTAATTGGTCACCTTTAAAATAATGTCTTGTTGGCCTTTTTAAGTTTTCTTCATACATATTAACTTTGTAAACTTATTCTAGCCTGAAGATGAAAACTTGTAGTTTTCGAAACGTAGTGAAAAATTAAAAGATGCTACATCCGTTTCTCGTGGCTCTGGGATTTATCCTCAATATTAAATGCAGGCTTCACGGCCGAGCTCCATATGGATATATATATATATATATATATATACATATATAAATCTTTCAAGAGCGCATAATATTTTAATATTTCCTGATTCACAAAATTTCCTTACAGGGGTGGGATTCGAACCGTGTACACTCACTGAGGAAGCGAGCATCCTCTTTTATCTCAATTAAATCAGCTCTTAGGCCACTTGGTTACGAGGAAGACCAAACAACAAGCTTTTAAGCTACGATTCGCAAGGTCGATCGGGACTATAAAATAGAGAGAAAATTAGTAGGGAATTTAAAGGACTATTTCGGGACTATTTCATAGTCCCGATCGAGCTGTCGAATCGTAGCTTAAATGCTTGTTTATTGGGAAGATTTTTGGTTTCCTCGTAGTCAAGTCACCTAAGAGCTGATTTAATTGAGATCAAAGCGGATGCTCGCTGCCTCATTGTTCACAGTTCGAATCCCAGCCATGTACGGAATTTTTGCAAATTAGGAAATATTATTTCCGAAACAAAATTTCCCGTTCTCTTCTTGCGGTTTGTTGGATTCATTTTGATCATTCTTTCGCGCTCTTGAAAGATTTATACATTGTATATTCGCCGCATGTTTACCTTAATTTTCAATTGTCCTTTGAATTCCCTATTAATTTCCGCTCTATTTCATAGTCCAGATTGACCTTGCGAATCGTAGCTTAAAAGCTTGTTGTTTGGTCTTCCTCGTAACCAAGTGGCCTAAGAGCTGATTTAATTGAGATCAAAGCGGATGCTCGCTGCCTCAGTGTGCACGGTTCGAATCCCACCCCTGTACGTAAATTTTTCCAATTAATATATATATATATATATATATATATATATATATATATATATATATATATGTACAGAGCAAATACAAGCTCTGCGGGTGAAAACAACCACCACAGGGCTTTCGCAATACTTATTTTCTGCCTTTCAAAACCATTTTGGAGACTATATAACAATATGGTACAAGAGAAAGAGAAATTGGTTCGAATGAGGAATGAGACAAGAAACAGTAGTTTTTAAGAGGTAAGAGAAAGGTTCATTAGAAGAACCCAGAATCAAAGGGAGCAGAGCGGCACAATGAAGGCAATCCTTTACCGAGAAGACAGAAATAACGCCAGGGAAAAAAAGTTTGAAATTCCTGGCCGGGACTCGAACCCGGGTCTGTTGATTGCTTGTCAGATGCTCTACCGTTAAACTACCAGGCACAGTGACAATACTTCCCCCAAAGCGTTACCCCATCAAACCCAGTATCTCCCAGAACTTCTATTTGCCCTTTCTTTGTATGTGACATGGAAAATGAGCCTTTAAATTGTGAGCAGGTAAGAAGATTTGGTATAAAAATTCCTTAAAGGTTCCTAGCTTAGGGAGACATTGGGTTTGATGGGGTAACGCTTTGGGCGAAGTAGAGTCATTGTGCCTTATAGTTTAACGGTAGAGCATCTGACCGGCAATCAGCAGACTCGGGTTCGAGTCCCGGCCAGGAATTTCAAACTTTTTTCCCTGGCGTTATTTCTCTCTCCTCGGTAAAGGATTGCCTTCATTGTGTCGCCCTCTGCTCTCTTTGATTCTAGTGTTCTTCTAATATATCCCTTTCTCTTACCTCTAAAAAACTCCTGTTTCTTGTCTCATTGCTCATTCACATCCAATTTATCTTATATATATATATATATATATATATATATATATGTGTGTGTGTGTATATATATATATATATATATATATATATATGTGTGTATATATATATATATATTATATATATATATATATATATATATATATATATATATATATATATATATATATATATATATATATATATATATAAGCTCACCGGACAAAAAATTGTCACCTAGGAAGAAAAAACAATTTAACATCTGAAGCGTGTAGGAACATTAGGCATTTACAAGCAATGGCAGAAATCCCCAAATGCGAAAAACTCTCACCAGAATTGCGGACGGAAGAAGGGGTTGACAAAAGGCCCTTTCTGTGGTTACAAGTGACTAATTATTTGTCCGGTGAGCTTATATATAAGCAGTGTTGGGCACTTGCGCGCAACTTTTTGCGGCCGCAATTTTGATCGCAACTACTTTTGGTTGCGGTTGCGATTGAGCCGCAATTATGTTAAATAGTTTGCGAATAGGCTTGCGACGTAATTATTTTAAGCAATATACACCGCAAATCGCAACCGTAACTTTGAAAAATTTAGAAAAAAACTTATTTAATTCCATTCTGGTTTGAACTTGTTTCAAGCTCGTTACAAGTTGATACTTGTTGTTGCGGGTGAGACCCGTTCCCGTTTCGTGCCCAGCATCAGTCTCACTGCAACTATTCCTGGAATTCGTTGTGTGTTTTTTTTTCTGCTCGTGCGGTTTGCTCGTAAAGACTTTGTACTCTTGATAAGGAATTACTAAAATGGATTGTTTTGTGACGAAAACGTCAAGTTGTAAAACTATCTCCAGTGCAACACCCACTATTTGTTCAAGTGCAGGTTATATTTCCGTTAACTTTTAGCAGTTCTGTCAGTGCTGGAAGTGACACGTTAGCAAGTCGCTCATCACAAAACCCCTGGCCTTACCTTCAATAAATTTTGGGTTTGTGAGTTCAAGCAAGGATGGTGACCGTACGGTATTCAAATGTCTTAAGTGTTTGCCGAAGTCTAATGTTACAAGAGTAAGAAAAAGTTCCTCTACAGTCTGCGTTCACATATTGCAAGCATACATGGAGAGTAAGAAACTTAGTCTTAGATATCATACGTTGCTGTTAGTAACAATTTAATTTACTATTTATCAGTCATCATTTAGGCAGGTATTTTATAGTATTCACTATTTATTAAATATAAAATAATAAATAGTAACTGTGTGTAACGGTGTAATTAATTTCAATCACATCGGAATTCACAATGCGGGAGATCACGATCATATTCAGAAGTTCGCGATGGGACGTGATACCAAGTATTTTTAGTTTTAAGGAAACGATGTGAGGCGAAACGATTACAAAAGCGAAACGACAATGACAGCTAGGGAGAGAATGACCGTGATAGGGAACGAACAGCGACACATGGTAGGATGTATATCACGACCTGTCACGGTCTAATCTACCGAGCAAGGGAACGAAATTCGAGATTAACCCTCGACTCATCCCTATACAGTTGCCAGTTAGGGAACGAGAGACATGATTGAGTCCGAATGTACTCAAAATTTGAGTAAACTCACAGGAGCTGCCAAGTGTAGGCCATGAATGGTCTTTTGCAGTCTCCTTCTTTTCTTATGTTCTTATGTAAACTCGGTTTCCTAGCGGCTGCCCCTAAGCGGAATTCTTCTCGACTCAGAAAAAAAAGTTCGGGGGCCGCCGCCCCTTTTTACATTTTTATCGTCGGATCTTCCCCAAAATCGGTGTAGGGGGGTAGTAAGACCCCCTGAAGCCAAATCCGAGGTTATTTTTCAGCTATCTCTATTAGATACCTAACTAGCCCCCCGTTGGTCGGACGTCAATTTCGAACCCCTCCCGGGGGGGGGGGCTCGAAGGGATCCCTACTATCAATCCATGTACTTAGAATTTTTTTAAAACCATTCGCTCCCCCTTTTTCAGGGGTAAGTGCACAGTGATTTGGGGGACACCGTAAAATAGCTATTTCCCTGAGCTTTAGCCTCGATCCCATTGAGGGGTTCGATCTTCTACGCGATATATATATATATATATATATATATATATATATATATATATATATATATATATATATATATATATATATTTCCGGTTAGGTCTCGACCTCTTCTATCGATTCCCGTACTTGGAATCTCGGAATTCGGAAAAAAATTATTTTTTCCCATAGGGCTTAACAAATTCGAAAAAGGGGGGCGACCCCTGTGGCTACGTAAATTAGTATATTTACGACGATTCGCGTTTATACGGTCCTCTTAAAGTTATCTAGCCCCCCCAAAGTCCCCAAACTCCCTAAAACTCGAATTTTTGCCATAGACTTTTAACAAATTACTTTTCTGCGGAAACCCGGCACCGTCCGATCGCTCTAGCTCGAAATCTAACTAGCGCATAGAGCGATGGGCTAAACGACATACGGTAGCTGGGAGGGTCCTCTATAACCTCTATTCTATACTCCGAGACGCTTTAGGGGATATTCCGGCCGCAATCCTTCAAAAATACGTCAAAAATGGCGATTTTAAGGGTTTTTTTCAATTCACATCCGCCATTTTGGATTTACTCTAATTTCATGACCGTATACGCGTAGTAGTCTCTATTATAAATCCCACGACTTCTATACGTAAATTAGCTACGCGCGATAATTTTTACGTAAATCGCGTCCAAAAAATTGTGTTTTTGTTTCCATCGGACCTTCCTTATTGTCCTCTTTCCCTTTTCAGGGGTAGAACGCGTAATTTGCGCGTTCTACCTCTTCTAGTTGCCGAGTTATCCTACGTTTTCCCTAGTTTTCGCTACTTGGATAGTGAATTTTGGCCAAAAATGGTTTTTGGGCCCTAGGTTTGTTCCTAATTGACTTATATCGCTGAAATTTTATATTCCCTCTTTTGTTACTATCCCAGATCCTATTCTGGAGTCGAATTGTCTTTTTATTAATTATTTATATTTTTCCCCGTAGAGCCTTAACAAATGGCTTTGAGTTGGAATTCTTTGGAACCCCTAGTGGGTGTCTGCGCGAATGGGATGGGGGAGGGTAATATACCGATGGAAAGGTCTCGCGGTCCTCTACGGGAAATATTACGTGCGACGTACTTACCTCCTACTCCCACGAGATAATGAGGCTTAAACATGGAAATTTACGTTAAAATCGAATTTTGGCCCCCTTTGGGGGTCCTTAGCTCAAAAGGTTACCGGTCCTCATCGCTCGGTTATCAAATATTTAGTGGTTTTTAGTGCCGGCAATATGGAAAGTGCTTACTTTTTTTCCGTATAATCCGTACTTTCCCGAGGTTAAGCCTCTAAAGTGAATTTTTTAGTCCGAATCCGTAACCCGACCCTATATAATCGGCTATTGGATCGGCTATTTATAATATTTATACCATTTTATGAAGTTTTTCCAATTGGTAATAGGACTAGCTTTCCAAAAGTGTATGTCTGGTTCCTCTACGCTTAATAGTTCTCGAGATACGGGCCAAAAACCAATTTAATCCCCCAATCAAAGAACGATTAATCATAAATAAAAACCACGGTTTTATATTTTTGTTAATTATAGTAGGAGGATCATTCATGGTAAATTTAAATACCTTTCGAATGGCGTTTCTTTCACTTAAATCGGATCGTTAGGTACGGAGATATCTTAGTTTAAAGCGTTACGGTGGGGGAAATGATTTTAACGAAAATTGGGTATCTCGGTAAGTTACCGGCCAATTTTAATAAAACCAACGTCATTCGAATCGGGAGGTAATGCGGAAGGTAAATATCGCCCTTAGATCACTCCAAGCCGTGGTTTTGCACCATGGTTCAATGGTTTTTCTATGGTTTTCCTTCCGTATCTCTCGAACTAAAATAGGTAGAAGCTTAAAATTTTCATCGATGAAACTTTTGGTACGAAGGCAATTGGGAACCGTCATCAGAGTCAAGGATCGTTCAAAAAATGGTAGAGGACAGACAGAACGAGAATTTTTATCTCCAGACCCCAATACCCGGAGAATAGACACGAAATTAACATATTGATTAGAAGGCTCGGAACCCCGCGTAATAGTACCTCTAAATCGCTTATATCCCTCGATTTAGGATCCAGGGGGAGGGGAAGGCCGACCCCATTTTTAACCCGTTTTCCCCCTTATCTCCCTTGTTTATGTATATATATTGGATTTTTTTACATTTATGGGTAGTACTAATGGGTATGTATCTTGACTGAAAATATGAATGATGTGCACGGACCTTCATCATTTTGACCCTCCCAAACCCCTGGGTCATTTTTAAAAAACTCGAATAACTTTTTTTATTTATTGACCGATTCGCGTGAAATTTGGAACACGTACGTAGACCCGCAGCTTACATAGATATTCTGAGTTCAATCTGCCCTATCCTGCTAGGTGGCGCCTTAATAGCCGAAAACACATTTGACGGTTTTAGGCCATTTTATCGCTAATAGACCTAGAACTACCCGTTGGATTTTAATGAAATGAACGTTTTCCTGAAGAGAATTCACAGGTAAACGTTCTCTCCTCATTATTCGTGGCGTAATGGTCGATCCTATCTTAGTCTTTATATCCATGATTTACTTAAAGCGCCATAACTTTGTAACTAACCGGGGCATTTTCGCCATATTTATAGGGCTTATTAGGGTCTCGGTAGCCTTACTTTTTTAATAGTTGCGAGGGAGGCTCAAGGTTAGGTTATCCGCAAGTCGTTTTCGAACTCGGTTTCATTTAAACTTAGTAGATATATTAAAGAAAAGATTCAAAGGTATGTGGTACAAGTTCCAATTCCCCGTGTTAATTATGGGCCGAGTAAAGTGGGGTTCATCTTTGGGGTGGTTCCGAAATACCGTCACCCACCCACGATTAGACGTTATTATCTCCGTTATTTATTAATCTACACTAAAAATAAAGTTATTGTCTCGAATAGGAGTGATGGGTACTTATGGGTTATTATATACCCAAAAGCCGTCAGCCCCCCACAAACCCCCGAGGAAGGGGTCTAATCTCGAGATGCCATTTTGAGAATTTCTGTGAAATTGAGATTTTCGAGCCATCGACTCGGCTCTAATAGGGCTAGTATATAATTATAGCCATATATAGATGCGCGATTAATAGACCTACATTTTTTGTACTCCTGGATGTAGTCCATATTTACGGTTACTTCTGGAGATATTGCGTCCTAAATTTTCGCCCGAGTCCAAAAATTGAGCAAAACCGCCTAACTTTGGCGCCCTCTAGTGGACTTAAATTATTTAATAAATGTAACTTATAATATATTTTTTCCCCCAGAATAGGACATAAAATAAGAATTCGTAATAAAAAGTATATAAATCGAAATAATAAAAATTTTATTCGACTTTAAGCGATCAATTTCTTTTTTTTGCACCTAATCCGTAATTTAACACCCTATATCGTGGTGGGATATAGTGTCAGCCCCGGGCTCTTATATATCGTCCCATAGGCCAATCTATGCTGGATAAGAATCTGTTTATCTAGTTAAACTGAGATTAATCTTAGTTCTTATATAGCCGTCTATATTCAGGAGTATAGATCCAATTTGAACCAATTCTGGGACCAAACACCGACCCTCGAAAGGGAGGGTCGTGGGGGCCGCACACGGTCCCAAATGGATTATATCGCATATATAGATGGCCCAGGACCTAAATATGCAGGTAATTTTAATCCAAACCCCATTAAAATGGGAGTTTGCATTCATCACCTGTCCCAATTTGAAGGAGTATGGACGTAGTAGAGCTAATAAAAAGTTAACTAGATACCTAAGGAAAGGCGGAAGTGACACTTTCTATGTTACAACGTTAATTGTGACGTCACTATGGGACTATGTTAATGAGATTTGGAATAAAGGTGTTAAATAGAATATGTTTTAATAAAATTAAACAATTTAAAAAAATATATATATTTTTGTAGTTATTCGAAAAAAATAGATTTCATAAAAACTAAGTGTCGTACGATATTCAGACCAAGAGTACTCGATAGAGCGGCTCCAAAAACCTAAGGTAAAATGAAAATGAGATTCTAACCTTTTTTTTGCTATTAATTTTACTTATTTTTAAGTATGAAATTATTATTGGATTTAAAAAAAAAATGAATGTATTATGAGGGGCCTCTGGCCCCGTAATCCATCAAAAAATCAACATTCTGCTAGCTTTTTAATGGCAACAAACGAGAGCATTTTCTTCATAAGAGCGGTTTGGGTTTATAGTTCCGTAGGTTTTGATCTCAGAGAGACGGGACCAGCACCACTCGAAAGAACGGAAGATTCTACCCTAGAAGCATGTTTCGACCCCTTTCCTACGTTCCTTTAAAGGGGTAAAAATTGATCCCGAAGGGCTAAAGCCTAGGCCGTAGTCTAAGCTCTTTGGAAATTCAATCGCTAATAAATTCTAAACTATTAGAGATATTTAAATGAAAATTGGACCAAAGATGTACAATGGTATATAGTTTAAAAAAAATAAACTTAAAAAATATATTTTTTTTTAGTTAATAAAAAAAATAGATTTCTTAAAAACTAAGCGTCGTACGATATTCAGACCAAAAGAAATCGATAGAGCGGCTCAAAAAACCTTAGGTAAAATGAAAATGAGATTCTTAACCTTTTTTTCTCGTTGCTATTCATTTTAATTAATTTTAAGGATAAGAAATTATTGGATTAAAAAAGAAAAATGAAACGGTTAGGAAGCTCCCCTAGCTCCTTAATCGTTCCAAAAATCAAGATTCTACGATAATTGTTAATGCTAACAAACGAGGGCAATCCATTCAAAATGACGGTTATTTAGCTTTTTGGGCACCCCAATCCAATTTATTCGTTGATAAAATTGTAAGAAATCGTTTGAGAAAGTTATATTTAGTATATTCTTATAGCTCATTCTATCCTCTTTCTATATATATTTGGTTGTCGTACGTACGAGCCGTGGTTCCAAAGATACGGGCATTTAAACACAGTCATATCGCTCCCCAGAGCTAAGCCCCACCCACTTTTCGTTCAAAAATCACTTAAACACGATTTTCTCTGTAACTAGCCGCTCAGTCTTAACAAATAAGGCATCGTTAGAAAGGAGAAGAGATTTTGCATCTTGTATTCACTTTATACACGAATCCTACTAGAATTCTAATTGTGGGGAGTATAAACGTGTTCTGTCTGTCCTCATCCACGGGGTATTATCCCCCGGTGATTCTTAAGTTCATAGTCGGACAGGGGACTTCTTCCCCTTTCCAACGATACACATATTGTCTTTCTGCACCCAGTAGTTTCCGACATATCCTGTTTTAAATGTAGTACTATCGCTTCCCCCCATAGTCCCCCGTCCACCTTCAAATAACCTTGAATAAATCGGTAATTATCCATTCAACCTCATCGAGTAAGGTATCGCTGGAAAGAGGAAGATATTCTATATATGATTTTCTACATAGCAAACAGCAATTTATAATTTGGTGGGAGAGAGGGGGAAATTTCTTTGTGGGGCTCCCACGATCATTTAAACTGAAATTGCTCTACTTTTCCGTTAAAACTTTGATTACTAATTTCTCAAAGCTATGGTACGTATCTGGTAAAAAATATTAGCATTAAATAATATTATCCTTTTTTTATATTAGGGTAACACTTCAGTTTCGGGGCGCACGGTAGGTGGCGCTGTTTATAGGCTACAATTTTGGGCTACAATATGTCTTATGACGTCAGACGGTAGCGTCAGATGTGAACAATTATGGCGTTATATTTTTTTGTATATGAGTAGATACTGGGGGCTGTGCCCCCCAGACCCCCCAATTGATTGAAACTTAGGATCATCGCAGGGTGGTCCTCCCCCCCCCGCACTGATATCTCCCCACGAGCAGTCCTCTTGAATTTACTGGGGGGTTTTTCTTCCTAACAGCTTTTTATTGGCAGAAAAACCTAACCTAATAACAAACAATTCTTACTTTTATAGGTTTCTTGATTAGTTTATGCGCCTCTAAATAATCTAAAAGTCTTTTGCGGTCATGCGAAATAAACCCGAATTCGAATAACGAAGAAGCACAGGGATAGCACGAAAACATCATAACGAAACAAAAACATTTGCAAAATGGGTCCTATTTATAAGCTACGACGTTGCCAGTAAGAAGCTGTTATCGTTCGCAGCAAACAAAAAATACGAAAACTAAAACAAAAAACAATAAAAGACATCAAGAAACCTTACCTAACTTAGAAAAAAACTATAAACGCGCAAAGGCGCAGATATTTAGTAAATAATACAGACTAAAAGTTACAAATCCCCAAAACAACAAAAAAATATAACTAACAGCGCCACCTGCCGTGCGCCCCGAATCTGAAGTATTACCAATATTAGTTTAGTATATAGTGTCTTTAATGTATAGATTTATTAAATTGTTTGAAGGGCGATTAGGAAACATTTAAATTTTAAAGGGATTGGTGGCAACTTGGGTAAATAGAGAAGCGTAATTTTTAACGAACATTTTCATTCGCCTTTGTTCGTTAATTAAGTCAAGTTGTTCGTCTTTGCTTAGGTAAATTAACCTATTTTTATTGACTTAATAACCTAATACCCATTATTTTCCCATCCCTTAATAACTTGAATTCAATTTGAACCTAGTAAATTCTTAAATAGTGCATTTATTTTGGAAACTTCGACCTACCCTAAGGGTCGTGGATTAATTGCGTTGTATGAATAAGTCTGTTTTTGTTCCAGGTTGTTTTCGTCTTTATAACAATTGCCAACAGTAAGTCCTTTTAATTTTCTACTGGTTAAACCGGTTAGATAATCTAAAGAGAAGTGGTAGGTTCTTTCTTTTCCTATGCCTAAGGTAATCTTGTGGCTCGAATCCTAACATAACATAACATATAACATAACATAATTTCACGGATGACAAAGGCCACAAGGGCCTATCAAAGGTCATCCGCATCCGTCAAAACCCACCCACAAAAAGCACCATCGCCAGGGAAAGACAAAATCAAAGTCCCCCGCAATATAATATAACAGATGACAAAAGCCACAAGGGCCTATGTCCTGGGTCTTGGGCTATGTAAAGTTGGTCTGACCCTTTGGCAAGGTTGCCAGTACAAGGCCTGTATGGCTTTTTAAACCTTCGTATAGACCCATCAAAGTTATAAAGGTCTGATATATTATAAATATTTCACTTTGCAGGTAGTCACAGGTAAATGTAGGTCTGCGGTCCTTGGTGGCCTTTAATTCATGGGTCTTGGGCTACAGAAAGTTGCTCTGACCCTTTGGCAAGGGTGCGGTGAAGGAATTATTCCAAAATTATTTTTTTTAGCCGAGCATGCACTAACTTAGGGTAAGGGGTACTCTACACCCAAAATAGGGCTATCTTGGATGTATTGAAGGCTAGTAGATGGCCTGTATGGCTTTCTAAACCTTCTAATAGACCTATCAATGTTATAAAAGAGTGGGCACTAGCTGTTATAGCCTTTGTTTTCGTTTTTTCATTCTGATCTTAGCCACAGCACGTTTTCTGCCACACCCCTTCCATTCTAACAATGGTAGCACAAATTCAGTTTGTTCGCAATTAATTTCCTTTGAATATTTACACTTTTCCCTTTATTTTAGTATTTCTTTACTACCAAAAGGAGGGTTAGAACGAAGCGCCTCCACAGACGACCAAATAGGGGTCGGGCGCTTTAAAGGCGGTATGTAAGATTTAAGTCTTTTGTTCTTAGATATAATCCTTTTTCTTGCCCTATGATTATTTGCATTCCTTTCCACTTTCTAGCGGACGATACGGCACTACACAAGGAGAGTGCACCCCCTAGTGAGGCCCTCCACGAGCCGCACATTGGCCCATTTTAGTGAAAATAGGCTACCCCCACCACCCAAGCTGCCAAAGACAAGAGTGGAGGAGGACAGAAGGTGGTACAGCTACCCTAAGTATGATTCACTTCGTGTAGCTGGGCTCCGTGAGAACCATAGGCGGAGGGGCCTTTAATGCACCAAAATAAAGATAATAAATAGATTTTTCTTTTTAACCAACATCCTCATGTTTATAATTGAAAATGATGTCCCTAGCTGGGTAAACCAACTTGCAACTTGCAAGAAAAGGGGATAACTAACTGGTAAAGTTGTTAGAAATTAAGTTGAAAGTAAAATAACTTGCAACTTACCAAAAAAGGGGATAACTAAGAAAATTAAATAATTTTCCAGAAAAACATAAATAAAAATGAGATTCCTAACCTTTTTTTCCTCGTTGCTATTCATTTTAATTAATTTTAAATATGAAGAAATTATTTGAATTTCCCCTAAAATGAACTGGTTAGGAGGTTCCCCAGTCCCTTAATCCTTCCAAAAATCAAGATTCTACGATCATTTTTAATGCTAACCAACGAGGGCATTCCATTCTAAAATGACAGTTTTATACCTGTTTGGCTCCCAAATCCAATTTATTCGTTAATAAAATTTTAAGAAAGCGTCTGAGAAAGTTATATTTAGTATATTCTTATAGCTCATTATATCCTCTCTCTCTCTCTCTCTCTCTCTCTCTATATATATATATATATATATATATATATATATACATATGGTTGTCGTACGTACGAGCCGTGGTTCCAAAGATACGGGCGTTTAAACACAGGCCTATCTCTCCACAGAGCTAAGCCCCGCCCACTTTTCGCTCAAAAATCACTTAAACGCGATTTTCTCTGTAACTAGCCACTCAATCTAAACAAATCAGGTATCGTTGGAAAGGGAAAGAGTCCTCCTACCTTGTATTAACTTTACCCAGGAATCTTAGTATAATTGTAATTGTGGAGAGTACACACGTATTCTGTCTGTCGTCCCCCGCGGAGTATTATCTCCCGGTGATTCTTAGGTTTATATTCGGACAGGGAACACTTCCCCTTTCCAACGATACTCATATTGTCCTGCGCCTAGTAGTTTCCGAGATATCCCGTTTTAAATATAATACTATCCCTCCCTCCATAGTCGCCCCCTTTGGGTGAACTCCCACTTTCGAAAAACATCGAATAAATCGGTAACTATTCATCCCAGCTCATCGAGTAAGGTATCGTTGGAAATGTGAATGGTTCCTCCGTCGGAATATTAAGTGTATACACTGATCCTAGTATAACTGTAATTGTGGGGGGTATAAACGTGTTCTGGCTGTCCTACCCCGCGGGCTTTTAGGTTCATATTCGGACGGGAGAACTCTTTTCCCTTTAGAACGATACCCATATTGTCCAGGTGCGACTAGTAGTTTCCGAAAAACAGTCCTATATTTCCCCTGCGCTAAGCCTCGCCCCCTTTTCGCTCAAAAATCACTTAAACGCCATTTTCTCTGTAGGTAGCCGCTCAATCTTAACAAATAAGGTATTCTTAGGTTTACATTCGGACGGGGGAACACTTCCCCTTTACAACAATACCCATATTGCCCTTCTGCGCCTAGTAGTTTCCGATATATCCCGTTTTAAATGTAATACCATCCCTCCCTTATAGTCACCCCCTTGGGTGAACTCCCACTTTCGAAAAACCTCGAATAAATCGGTAACTATTCATCCCAGCTTGTCGAGTAAGATATCCTTGTAAAGGGAAAGGATACTCCCATCCGAATATTAGGTATACACTCCGATCCTACTATAATTGTAATTGTGGGGAATATAAATGTGTTCCGTCTGTCCTCACCCCTGGGGTATTATTCCTCGGTAATTCTTAGGTTGATTTTCAGACGGGGGACCTCTTCTTTTTTCCAACGATCCCCTTATTGTTTTCCTGCGCCTAGTATTTCCCGAGATATCCACTTTTAACCTGAGTACTATGGCTCCCCCCATAGCCCCCCCTCCACCACTCAACTCCCACTTAAAAAAAACTCGAATAACTCGGTAAGTAGTGCTCGTAGCTCATCGATTAAGATATCGTTGGAAAGAAGAAGACCTCTTCTATTAGATAGTACCTTGGGTGGGCAGGGGAACAAACCCCGTTTGGGGGTGTTACCCCCTAAGACATTACGGCCTCTAGCTCCGAAACTACAGGTCGTAGGACGTTGGTTGCATAGAACATTTTCGCCATAAAACCATCACCTCTATCCAACGGTACCATTGCTGACCCTTTGCCACCAAATCGATCCGAAGAGTTTTTGAAGGAAAATGAATAGTATTTCCAACGTATTTTACCCGAGTACATATTTTGCAGAGGTTCGGTTCCCGGTACAACTCTGTTCCAAAAACAATTATTTCGGGGGGTTGGCATTTTTAGATTTGGCCCTAACGGTCCTAGCTAGGTTTCTGCATGATGGTCGGTAGATCTTAAAATAACTAAGAGAATGTTGAAAGTTTCAAAGCTCTACAATTATTAGTTATCGATATATTTGTAAAAAGCCGACGCCCGCTGGAAAGACATGAAAATGACCTAACACGAGTATTCGGGTGACTTTTGCAATCAAAGAGACTTTTATATAATGCGGTTAGTTACTATAGAGTTTAATATACGGTTGGAAAGAGCGGGTTTTCTACTTTCAATATAACATTTCCTACAGTTTTTTGTACGAGCAGTTTTCGCGAAAATCGACTTGGAACACAGGGTGTTCTCTTCGGCGGTGCTCAATTTTCGAAGTTTTCCTCAATTATAGGTCTGAAAATTCAAGAAAATTAAAGTTTTCGATTGTTGCCTGGAAATTACATAAAGGGGCCTATCCGACGATATTAGTAATTTTCGCCCATCCCCCAAATTGGAAAAGTTAGTGGGCGTTAAAAATCGCACCCAAAATGTGGTATAAATTTGGAATTTGAATAACTTCCTTAGAAATGGTCGGAGGAAGCCGAGAATCATACTATTTCATAGACATTCTAGGCTTATTTCTGTGCAATTCGAGACCTTTTTAATTTTCGTGAACGTCCAAAAGGTAAGGAACTCCCCCCCCCCAATCGTTTTTTTGGGCCTAACATTCATTGCGAGAAATAAATATTCGCTTTTTTTTACTATTGATAGATAGTGTATATAGGTACTTAATTATCCTAGAAGAATTAACGCCGTTGGCCGAAAATTAGGCCTAGAACTTTCGCCGAGGGTTTGACCGGGATAGGTTTAGCGCTATTTTCGAGTAGCGCGGTTTACTCGATCTTAAAGCTTAATACACCGTTGGGCGCGTCACTGTTTCTACTTTCCAACGATATATAGAACATCCATATCGGGTTACGTCGTGTTTTCATATGGAAATTCATCATAGCCGACGTCGACATTCCAACTTTGAGTCTCGATTTCCTTTCCGCCCAAGACATTCTTGTCGATTCTCGTCACTGCAAGCTTATCGACAGAACCACGAAACTAACAGTTGCTGGTTCCTTCTTTCCTTCAACTAGCTCTCTCCTGACTGTTCGCCTTCCTGCAACTGTCTTCCCTCCTTCTATCAACTTTACGGGAGTTCCTAATCCTCTGTCTGCCCCCTTCTAAGGACAGACCTATTAAGCACAATGTGGTGCACAGAATAGAGACGACAGGAGGACCAGTTTTCTCACGTCTCCGTCATCGACTGGCCCCGAATAGAGTTGCCCTAATGAAGCAGGAATCTAAGTACATAATGGAGGCCGGGATCGCTTCCCCATCCACCTCCCCATGGCCTTCACCACTTCATGTATTAGTCAAGTCTACTCCAGGGGAATTCAAAGCTTTAGGTGACTACAGGCAAGTCAATGCCTGTACAGTTCCGGATATTTATCCCCTGCCTTTCTTATCAGATTTTAACTCCGCTCTCTACGGTTGTTCCATTTTTTTGGCTCAATTTGGTTCGCACTTTCAACCAAATCCCGATTCACCCTGATGATATCCCTAAGGCGGCTATCACCACTCCATTCGGTTCCTTCGTCATGAACCGAATGCCTTACGGACTTCGTAACAGTGGTCAGACCTTCCAACGCTTCATAATTCAGGTTCTGAGAGGTCTTCCCTTCGAATTTTGTTATATAGACGACCTCCTGGTAGCATCTTCGTCTTTAGAGGAGCATTTTTCTCACCTTCGCCAGATTTTTGCACGTTTAGATGAGTATGGCACCCTACTCAACACTTCTAAGTGTATCTTTGGTGTCACACAGCTCTCCTTTTTGGTAAATCACATTTCCCCTGAGGGAATTCGTCCTCACGAGGACAAAGTTGAAGTTATCCGGACTTTCCCCCGACCTTCTTCGCTAAAGCAACTTCGTAGATTCTGTGGAATGGTAAATTTTTACCACAGGTTCATTTCCAACATCTCCCGCATTATGCAACCACTTTACGAATTGCTTTCCAAGACCAAGAAGAACCATCCTCTTTCTTGGTCCCCCGAAATTTGCGAGGCTTTCTCTCGCACCAAAGAGGCTATGGCTTCCGCTGTCGCCCTGGCCCATCCTTACCCAGGAGCTCCCATAAGCGTGGCTTCAGACGCGTCCGCTACTCATGTCGGTGCGACACTACAACAGAAGGTTGGTGACCCTTGGAAACCCCTCGCCTTCTCCTCTAAAGCTCTTCTTCCTTCCCAACAGAGGTGCAGTACGTTTTCCCGCGAATTACTGAGCATATACCTCGCCCTCCGTCACTTCCAACAATACTTGGAAGGCCGTGAATTCACTGTCTTTACCGACCACAAGAGTGTCTGCTAATCTGAAACATTTCGTGCTATTGGAGATGGAAACTTGCTCTCATGTGTTTGTCCGTGACGATTCAACTCGCACATCCTTGCAACCTGTCTATGACGGGCCCTTTCTCGTCATCTCCAGGAAGCCGAAATTCTTTGTTCTACAGCTTGGCACCAAGAAGGATACGGTCTCAATCGAACGGCTTAAACCCGCTTTCATAGACGCCGTTCATCTAGACAGCCACTACCTTTCTCTTTCACTAATATAGGTCCAGTGGTCATCCCAGCCTACCTTCCGCACCCAACTATTCCTTCAACACTTCACAATCAACTAACTCCACTTCCGAACCCTTCTTCGGCTCTTTCAAATTAAACTGCAACTTTTCCTCCCACCTCTTTACTCGCAAACCCTCCGCCAACCATCTTCCCCCGCCCCCAATTCTTCTTCTCAACTGCTGCCGCCTCCCTTTTTATTGCAGGACCAATCGACAGCAGCTGGAGAACACCAAGCGACCAACACGCAACTCCCGACAGTCGCCTTTTCGGGAGGTCCAAAACAATCCTCACTCGCGACAACATCCCGCCTCAATCGAGTGGCACTACTAATCGCCACCTGATCCGCAATCCGAGTCAGCCAATTGGCACAATAACCCATTCTGGACGCGTTGTAATGAGGCCTTGCCGCTGTATAGACTTAAGATTTATGTAAATACCTTGTGTTGTGTGAGCTTTTCCCTCGGTGGGGCAGTATTGTAGCGGTCTATACCCCTACAAGTGTAAATATTTAATCTTAACTGTATATATATATATATATATATATATATATATATATATATATATATATATATATATATATATATATATATATATATATATAATTTTAAGAAGGGTTGGGAACCCTGATATAAATCGTGAGATTGTTACTCCCGCTCTCTCCAGCGTCCTTAAATTAACATGAGGTTCATTCGCATTGCTCTCCTCGTCGGTGAATCAGGTCTGTACATATAATTGTAATTGTTTAGTTATAAATTCTAAAAAGAATCCCGATTTAATGCGTGATTCTTTTCTCATTTACAGACCCTCACAACTCCGTTATAATCTATTTAACAATCTATTCATCACACCAATAATTTAATTATCAATCCATTTAACTATTTATCCAATTTAACATTTATCAGTGATTTAACCACTATTTAACCAATTTAATTGTAATCAACCAATTACTATCTATCAATTACATATTAGCCAATTACTATTTAATATCTATTTATCGTACTATATAATCTATTTATCATCCCATAAAACATTTTAAACTATAATCTATTTAACAATTGCCAAATAATAATTACCAATCAAATTACCAATTAATATTTATCAACTAAATCAATTACTAATTGTCAATCAATTTCCCAGTTTATAATCTATTTAATATTTATCAATTGTAAATCCATTCTCGTTAACTCATGCAAATTTAATTCACACGCGTAATTCAATCCAATCATAACCGTTACTGTATAATTTCTCTTTTCAATAATAACTGTTTATTCATTAATATATATTTTTCTTAACTCTTTGTCTTAATTCACGTATTCCCCCAACGTCGCCCAGATTTAGGCCTAAGAAAATTCGTCTGCAAAAATTCAGATTTCGCGTTCGCATTTACCTTCATTTCCATGAATAATGAAATATAGGTTTTGATGTTTATTGTGATCAGACTTATCTACAAATTGACGCAATAATCACCTAAAAACCTATACATTAAAAACTTCAAACTCTTGATCAAGTGTGACCTTTGATCACCTCAAAACTTATCAAACATGAATTCAAAACTTCATCCATCGCATGATCAAATCGAATCTTTGATCGCTTCAAAACTTCACCATTCATGATCGAGTCAGACTGAGCACTACAAAAAAAATTATTTAAACGTTGGATATTTACTTCTAGAAACGGTAGAGAATTATTCTGTTCCCATTCTACTTTGAATTTTATCGATGGGTGTAACGAATTTAGGCTGGTGCAAAATTCATTGAAATTGTTGTTGTATATGGCCATACCAACAGGATGTCGTCTACATATCGGAACTAGACAAGAGGTTGGGAGTGGATCCTAGGAAATAGGGTCATTTTTTTAGTTTTCCATAAATAGATTGTATAGGATGGGGGAAAGGGGGTTAGCCATACTTAGGTCATATTTTGGCGAAAAAACTTATCTTCAGTTGAAAATACATTATTCGTTAAACATAAGCACACTAATTTAATAGTTTTAGGTATCGGAAAAGGTAGGTTAATATCTAAATTGGGAAGAAATTTCGATAACACGTCAAGCGCTTCATCGAGTTAGGCCACTTTAATAATAGGATGAAAGAACATTTAGCTGATATTAGGTGTATGAACTCTTCAAGTCTCTATACGCACATGTAAAAGCACGACCATAGAATTGATTTTAACCATGCAAAAATAATTTATAAATCAAACAATTATATTGAGAGGGGAATTGCGGAATCCATCATCATCAACCAAGTTGATAATTTAAAATTTATCTGATGGGCAATACAAATTTAATAAATATATAACGAATAGAGTCGCCAATCGTATATATATATATATATATATATATATATATATATATATAAGCCCCCGGATGCAATGCGTCTCGGGGATTCACAACTCTTCAGATTGTTTCCGGTTCCATTTCATTTTGTTTAGCTTGTCATTCACGCCAGATTTACTCGTGGTTTTTGTTTCCAGATTGTTTCCTGCTGTTTCATTTTGTTTAGGATGTGTCTTACCTTATATATATACTGTGCTCTTTGCCTAGTTTCTTCATTATTAGCTGAAGAAAGCATCTTGCCGAAACTAGTCTGATAGTTATAAATAAAATCTTGATTTAAATATTGTGGTTTACCATTATCTTTCATATATATATATATATATATATATATATATATATATATATATATATATATATATATATATATATATGATTCATGTAAAAAAAAATACAGGTAATCTCAAAAAAATTTATTAACTTCCGTATTATACCTTAACTGACTTCGAAAAACTACAATTCCTAATTTTCTGATGTCTGTAAAAAATTCGGATCTGAGCGAGTTAGTGTTCACTCCTGTGTAATATACTATTATTTATTATCAATGCTGTGTAAGATAACCATTATTAATCATCAATGTCCTCTTCTCAAATACCTAAGAGAAGGAAGGAATTGAGGTTAGCCCCTCCCCCAAATTTTTATTATGGATCCGCCACTAGCTGCTCGAATACCTAGGATAAAAATGACTACCGCTAACTCTAAAACAGCTCTTGTTAAATAAGGCATAAGTACTTTTGAACAACTAACATTATCCAGTAAGGATTTTAAGATCACTTATGACAAATGGTTTAATAATATATTTGTAAATATTGTTTCAACGTATGTATTTCTAAAATATGTGCGAGTAGCTATGAAAATAGAAACAACTTAAAATCATCACGTAACTAAAGTAATAATAACCTAACCTAACTTAAACAGCTCAAATAAATAATGTTTCTCTTTCGATGAATCACTGATCTAGCAAACCGTAGGTCGCTAATATCGTCCTTCATTATTTTTTTATTTGATATTTTTAATGTTCCCCTCGATATTAATTTTCTAATTAATGGTATATCTTTAATTTGTGATTTACTTCTGCGGCGGACTTGTAGAAATTTACCTTTAAATTACTTATATCTGATAAACTAGCCAAATCCAAGTAAAACCACTGATTTCTTAACCAACAGGCAAATTAGTAAAGGAAAACTTTAATTTCGGCTTGATAGACGATTATCAAAAATACCTAAATTCCGATCATTAAAAGTAATAATCACTTTCAGTTCATTTTCATAGACTTTGACTTTTAAATGAAATAAATATTAACTCATTTTGTTTTTCTTTTTCCAAGTACACTATTCAAATTAATATCCTTTATTTGTGTGCGATCCATCATTTTTCCCGAACGCCATTAGAAAAATAGAAATGGCTTAGATTTCTTGTACAACAGCGCTATCTGTTGGGCTTCGGATGAATCATTAATCCAAGCAATTTCTTCATAACTGGTAAGTTATTTTGAAGAATGACTTGAACTATTATTACAAATTGATGTAATTATAATCTTCGCAACAGAATTTAGTGAAATAATTACATATTAACTCTCTATTATTGCTTACCTACTTGTATTGCTCGAGCTCGCACCGCCATCGTGATGGCTGCTCGTAATGCCCTCTATTTTTTATTTTTGTAAACTCGTATCAATATTTTCCCGGTAGATTGCGCTGATGTTTGATAAAATGGGCCTAAAGATGGAACGACTTGAAATGCCAGCAAAGACTACATTCTCTGAGTTTCTATTTCCTTCACCATGCCTACGTGAAATTAAATCCGCCATATTTCCATTATCATACATGTTTTTTTTCCCTTCAATCTTTCTTAGCCAAACTCTACTCTCACTGACATCTGCTGTTACTTATTACGTTTGCCATTACAAGTTGAAATGCAAGTAAGATGCTGATTTAAGCCCATTTTAGGCCTTTGAAATTGATCTAATTATGGTTAATTATCAATTTTTGAATTAAAGGGTAACTATAAATTAAGTCAACCAAATTGAGTTTACCCAGAATCATTATTGGGTCCTTTATAATGTTTTAATCTTAGGAAAAAATTAATTAGAAAATGCAAACTTTTGTCATATTTTTGCTTGAACCCATAGAGTCATTAACACACATTGGTTTATTTGTAATTACTGAAGGATGCAATTATGTCCTTCAACATGTCCTGACAACATTTATAACACAACATGATTCAATAGATGGCAAAGGTGCCATGCCCTATGAGAGGTCATTCAAAGCAACATGAATTGTATTTACAAAATCACATCATAACATAATTTCACCGATGACTAAAGCCACAATGGCCTATCAAAGGTCATCCGCATCTGTCAAAAACTCACCCACAAAATGCATTCTTAGGATTGTGTCAGATCATGCCTCTACAATACCTATACAATTAAAAGCATTCATAGGATTGTGTCAGTTCATGCCTCTATAATTAAAACCATCCATAGGATTGTGTCAGATCATCGCTCTACAATATACAATTTAAACCATCTGCGTGAATATGTCAAAGACAAAAAGTATCATCAAAATCCAAATCACCTATAATATATATAAAAAAAAAGCATCCGCTGGAATGAGTCCAGAATAACCCCTGCCCTAAACCCCCACTTATCCTCAGGGACTAGTAGTAAAATGACAATTAGTCAGACAGGTGAAACATATTGGGAAATGGACTTTGACAATTTGGATTTTGATGAGTCTTGATGATGCTTTTTGCTTTTGACAGATTCCTGTGGATGGTTCTAATTGTATATTGTAGATGCATGATCTTACACAATCCTATGGATTGTTTAAATTGTATATTGTACAAGTATGATCTGACACAATCCTATGGATGCATTTTGTGGGTGGGTTTTGACAAATGTGGATGACCTTTGATCGGCCCATGTGGCTTTTGTCATCTGTAAAATTATTTTAAAATATTATGGGAATAAGGAGACTCGTGAATGAGGTACGGATTGTAAGGTCTACCGAAGTTAACCTTTCCTTCTCATATAATCATCTAATGTACATTTGAAAACATTTAGATTTGGACTGTCTACTGTCTCAGATGGCAAACTATTCCAGTAATCTATCACTCTTGTGAAAAAATATTTTCTAACATCTAACCTACACCTGTTTTTTAACTTGTTAAAATCAAACTTATCTATCCCAAACAGATTTTGAAAAGCTCAATCATATTTCCATTCACACACCTTTCAAATGAGAACATATTTAGTTAAGCAAGTCAAAATTTGGTTGTTAAACAAGGTTTGACTGTACTGATGGAAACACTTGGGAGAGGTCATAACATAACATAATTACACGGATGACAAAAGCCACAAGGGCCTATCAAAGGTCATCCGCCTCCGTCAAAACCCACCCACAAAAAGCACCATCACCAGGGAGAGACAAAATCAAAGTCCCCCACAATATAATATAACAGATGACAAAAGCCACAAGGGCTCATCATAGGTCATCCGAGTCAAACAGCCTCTTTTTTAAGGCACCCAAACTCCCAGGAAAACTACATCCAGAGGATTGCATCCAGAAACAAGGGTATCACCAATCAAGGCTTGTCAAGAACTAAATCATGCAGCTATAGATATATACAAACAATATTAATATATACAAAACTTAGGAACCATCACAACCTTCCCTTCCCATAAACTCATCCAACCTACTCTTAAATACATTTAGATTTGGACTACCTACTACCCTCTGCGGCAATTTGTTCCAGAAGTCTACCACTCTATTGGTGAAAAAATATTTTTTTTAAATCCAACCTACACCCTTGCTTTTTAATCTTCAAGTGGTGACCTCTAGTCCGATTTCCATCATCTAACTCAAAAAACTTGCTAACATCCAATTTATCTATCCCGGAAAAAATTTTAAAGAGCTCAATCATATCCCCTCTCACACACCTCCTTTTGAACGAGAACATATTTAATACCCTCAGTCTATCTATATATTCAAGGTGCCTCAGGGAAGGAATAATCTTTGTTGCCCTCCGTTGCACTGACTCGAGAAGGTTAATATCGTGTCTAAAATGTGGGGACCATGCCTGTATACAGTACTCTAGATGTGGCCTAACATAAGAGTTATAGAGTTTAAGAATAACCTCCTTACTTTTGTAACTGACATTTCTCTTAATGAAACCCAGCACTCTATTTGCCCTATTTCTTGCTTCAATACACTGCTTAGAAAACCTTAATGACTTATCTATTACTACTCCTAGATCTTTCTCATCCTCTACTGAGCTCAGCCAATGCCCATCCATTTCATAGTTAAATTCTCTATTATCTTTTCCCATGTTAATAACTTTGCACTTATCAAGGTTGAAAGTCATTTGCCACTTATGTGCCCAGGATAACAATTTATTTAAATCCCCCTGCACTTTAAAATTATCATCAATATCTTTGACTACAGCTGCTAATTTGGTATCATCCGCAAAAATTGACACTTTATTATTAACTGCCTTCCCAAGATCGTTTATATAGATGACAAATAATAATGAACCGAGAACTGATCCCTGAGGAACCCCACTGATAACATCCCTCCACTCTGACTTTACACCATTTAGCACTACCCTTTGCTTCCTATATTTCAGTCACTCAGCTATCCAATTTGAAACACCCCCACATATCCCAATCATTTTTAATTTATGAACTAGTCTCCTATGTGGTACCTTATCAAATGCTTTACTAAAATCTAAGTAAATTATATCTACATGCTCTCCCTTATCTACCTGATCTGTTACAAACTCCAGAAAGTCTAGTAAGTTAGTCAAACATGATCTACCTGATCTAAACCCATGCTGAGCATCGCTGATTAACCCCTCCCTCTCTAGATGTTGGCAAATCCCTTTTTTAACTATTTTCTCAACAATTTTACAGACTACAGGAGTTAGGCTAACCGGTCTAAAGTTATTTGGATCCTCTTTACTACCCTTCTTGAAAATGGGGACTACATTCGCTCTCTTCCAATAACATAATTACACGGATGACAAAAGCCACAAGGGCCTATCAAAGGTCATCCGACTCCGTCAAAACCCACCCACAAAAAGCACCATCACCAGGGGAAGACAAAATCAAAGTCCCCCACAATATAATATAACGGATGACAAAAGCCACAAGGGCTCATCATAGGTCATCCGAGTCAAGCGGCCTCTTTTTCAAGGCACCCAAACTCCCAGGAAAACTACATCCAGAGGATTGCATCCAGAAACAAGGGTATCACCAATCAAGGCTTGTCAAGAACTAAATCATGCAGCTATAGATATATACAAACAATATTAATATATACAAAACTTAGGAACCATTACAACCTTCCCTTCCCATAAACTCATCCAACCTACTCTTAAATACATTTAGATTTGGACTACCTACTACCCTCTGCGGCAATTTGTTCCAAAAGTCTACCACTCTATTGGTGAAAAAATATTTTCTTAAATCCAACCTACACCCTTGCTTTTTAATTTTCAAGTGGTGACCTCTAGTCCGATTTCCATCATCTAACTCAAAAAACTTGCTAACATCCAATTTATCTATCCCAGAAAAAATTTTAAACAGCTCAATCATATCCCCTCTCACACACCTCCTTTCGAACGAGAACATATTTAATACCCTCAGTCTATCTTCATATTCAAGGTGCCTCAGGGAAGGAATAATCTTTGTTGCCCTCCGTTGCACTGACTCAAGAAGGTTAATATCGTGTCTAAAATGTGGGGACCATGCCTGTATACAGTACTCTAGATGTGGCCTAACATAAGAGTTATAGAGTTTAAGAATAACCTCCTTACTTTTGTAACTGACATTTCTCTTAATAAAACCCAGCACTCTATTTTCCCTATTTCTTGCTTCAATACACTGCTTAGAAAACCTTAATGACTTATCTATTACTACTCCTAGATCTTTCTCATCCTCTACTGAGCTCAGCCAATGCCCATCCATTTCATAGTTAAATTCTCTATTATCTTTTCCCATGTTAATAACTTTGCACTTATCAAGGTTGAAAGTCATTTGCCACTTATGTGCCCAGGATAACAATTTATTTAAGTCCCCCTGCACTTTAAAATTATCATCAATATCTTTAACTACAGCTGCTAATTTGGTATCATCCGCAAAAATTGACACTTTATTATTAACTGCCTCCCCAAGATCGTTTATATAGATGACAAATAATAATGGACCGAGAACTGATCCCTGAGGAACCCCACTGATAACATCCCTCCACTCTGACTTTACACCATTTAGCACTACCCTTTGCTTCCTGTCTTTCAGCCACTCAGCTATCCAATTTGAAACACCCCCACATATCCCAATCATTTTTAATTTATGAACTAGTCTCCTATGTGGTACCTTATCAAATGCTTTACTAAAATCTAAGTAAATTATATCTACATTCTCTCCCTTATCTACTTGATCTGTTACAAACTGCAGAAAGTCTAGTAAGTTAGTCAAACATGATCTACCTGATCTAAACCCATGCTGAGCATCGCTGATTAACCCCTCCCTCTCTAGATGTTGGCAAATCCCTTTTTTAACTATTTTCTCAAGAATTTTACAGACTACAGGAGTTAGGCTAACTGGTCTAAAGTTATTTGGATCCTCTTTACTACCCTTCTTGAAAATGGGGACTACATTTGCTCTCTTCCAATCATCGGGTATTTCTCCATATTCCAATGACCTAGTATATAACTTGTCCAGAGCTATTGAGATACTTTCTACCCCTTCTTTAAGTATCCTAGAATGAATATTATCAGGGCCGGAGGCCTTGGTAGTATCTAAATCACCTATTAGTCCTTTTATCATCCTCCGATCCACACAAATGTTAGTAAACACCTCTTTTCCTGACCATTGAGTACTATACATAGGACTATTTAGTTTCTCTTTTGTAAATACTGATGCAAAATGACCATTTAGTACCTCAACTATTTCCTCATCAGTTTCTCTCACAAACCCTTCATATTTGATAGGTCCTATTTTAACTCTGCCACACTTGTTATTAATTTTATAGTAACTAAAGAACTTTCTAGGATCTTTGTTGCTATCCTGAGCTAATTTAATTTCTGACACCCCTTTTGTTCTTCTTTATAATCTTATTTAACTCATTCCTAGCCATTCTATAATCACTTAAATTTTGAATATTATTTTGTACCTGTAATTTTTTATATGCCCTTTTCTTCTCTGAAATTTTTCTAGCTATCTCCTGATTCCACCATAATGGTTTCCTACTTTTGTTCCTAATGGTCTTCATTGGGATACATTGTTCTTGGACTACATTTATTATATGCTTGAAAGTATCCCACATCCCATAAGCATTTTTACCTCTGAATTCTATATCCCAGTCTACCAAATTTAGCAAGCTTCGAAGTTTTACATAATCTCCCTTATGAAAATTTGGAACTTTTTCAGCATTCTCAGTTATTTTACCCTTCTCAATTCCCAAGTTAAAACGAACTATCTGATGGTCACTATTTCCCAATGCTTCCCCAACAGTCAATTCTTGAACTAAATGATCACTGTTAGAAAGTACTAAATCTAATATATTGTCCCCCCTCGTTGGCTCATTAACAAATTGATTCAAAAAATTATCCTCAAAGCATTCTATGAACCTGCCACTTGTTCTATCCCTACCTATCATATTTTCCCAGTCCACAGAGTTTAAGTTGAAGTCCCCAATAATAACTGCATCTGTTTCACATCCCTTACTTATTTCCCTTATCATTAGTTCATCTATATCATCAGTCTGCCCAGGTGGCCTGTAAAAAGCTCCCAAATGCACCATTCTATTTTTACTGAACCTAATATCTATCCAAAGTGACTCAACTCCATCCTGCTTTATTGAAGTATTTAAACTTGAAACAATGTTGTTTTTTATATAGATAATTATTCCTCCACCAATCCTACCTGTCCTTTGACTAATGTACATATTATAGCCCTGTAAATCAAATTCACTTATAGTGTCACTAAATTCTATTTCATTAACCCATGATTCAGTAACGCATAATATATCTATATCCTCATTGCTAATATAACTAAATAGCTCATCCTTCTTGTTTCTAAGACTACGAGCATTTGTATAGAAACAATTTAACCCCCCTATCCCTGAAGCACCTCTTGAAACTTGAATGACCTCACCTCTATCGCCTTCGAACCTATTTCTGTTATCTGCCAAGTCCATTCTACTTTCAGTACTATAATGTCCTCTCATAATTCCCTGACCACTATTAGTATCTAGTTTCCCGCCCGCAAAGACCTAATAACACGATCATACTCCTCCCACAACACATCTACCCCCCTCCTACTCAAATGCAGTCCATCCATCGCATACATTTCTTTCATTCCAACAAACCTATCCCACACATCCACAAACATGACACCTTCCATCTCACACATCCTCCTCACATAATCATTCAGCCCAATCGCACGAGACATCCATTCTACCCCAACATCCATTCTTGGAAGCACACCTGTCACAACACCTTTCATTCTACTTTCTTTCACCTTTTCAATCAACCTCTTGTACCTCTCATGTAACTCACATGCACCCACTTTCTTCACATCATTCACTCCTACATGTGTAATCACAACCGCATCCCTTGCACAGCCAGACACCAGTTCCTCATACCTATCAGACAGATCTCTCACTCCAGCACCCGGCAAACACACCCTCAAACCATTCAATCTACTTGCATTCAACTTCCTATCTAAATATCTAACTCGCGAATCACCCATCACAAGCACTTCAGTCAGACTCCTATTCCTAACCCCCACAGACCTAACTCCATCCCCACTCCTATTCTCATTCAAACTACCAGTCACTCGAACTCCACCCCCACCCCCATCAGTCATATCACTTCCAGTTACTTCCTCTCTTAGGGCACTGAATCTATTAGTCAAGCTAATAGGTTCTGTGTCCCTCTGACTCACACACCTATTCTCCCCCTGGCTAACAACCTCAACAGAGGCAACCCTATTCTCACAAAGAACAGGAGAAGCCTCCCTAGCTTCATGTTTCCTAACCACTCTCCACTGTCCCCCATCCTCACTAGGCCTATTTCTAACTAATCTAAGGGGGCTAACTTCACTATCACTAGAACTATCATATCCTACCTCCTCCACCGGCCCTCTACCTTCACCTGAAACATCTAACTGGCCTACCTCACCACCTAACCTATTCCCAAATCTAGGCCTAACACTAAGTTCCCTCCTGAGCTCAGCAACTAACCCCTCTAGCCTACATATCCTGTCTAAATCCTGCCTTCTCATCCCCTCTAAATCTACAATGCATTCACGCAGCCCACATACAACACATGTATACCCCTCACCAAATACACCACAACCAATGCATACATTCCGACACTCATGCTCACTTTCATCCCCAAACTCCATCTCTTATTCAAACAAAGAAAGAACTTAAGTAGCAATAAGAAAAAAAAGAAGAGCAACTTAGCTTTCGTTGATTGTGGTGAGAAAAAAACAAAAAACAAACAAACTATAGAAAAATCTGAAAAATAGATCAACAGACTGAGAGCTCTATAAAACAGGTGCTACCTGTTCGAAGGTCAATCGAAGACTGACCTTCGGGTATTTCTCCATATTCCAGTGACCTAGTATATAACTTCTCCAGAGCTATTGAGATACTTTCTACACCTTCTTTAAGTATCCTAGAATGAATATTATCAGGGCCGGAGGCCTTGGTAGTATCTAACTCACCTATTAGTCCTTTTATCATCCTCTGATCCACACTAATGTTAGTAAACACCTCTTTCCCTGACCCATGAGTACTATACATAAGACTATTTAGTTTCTCCTTTGTAAATACTGATGCAAAATGACCATTTAGTACCTCAACTATTTCCTCATCAGTTTCTCTCACAACCCCTTCATATTTGATAGGTCCTATTTTAACTCTGCCAAACTTGTTATTAATTTTATAGTAACTAAAGAACTTTCTAGGATCTTTGTTGCTATCCTGAGCTAATTTAATTTCTGACACTCTTTTGTTCTTCTTTATAATCTTATTTAACTCATTCCTAGCCATTCTATAATCACTTAAATTTTGAATATTATTTTGTACCTGTAATTTTTTGTATGCCCTTTTCTTCTCTGAAATTTTTCTAGCTATCTCCTGATTCCACCATAATGGTTTCCTACTTTTGTTCCTAATGGCCTTCATTGGGATACATTGTTCTTGGACTACATTTATTATATGCTTGAAAGTATCCCACATCCCATAAGCATTTTTACCTCTGAATTCTACATCCCAGTCTACCAAATTTAGCAAGCTTCGAAGTTTTACATAATCTCCCTTATGAAAATTTGGAACTTTTACAGCATTCTCGGTTATTTTACCCTTCTCAATTCCCAAGTTAAAACGAACTATCTGATGGTCACTATTTCCCAATGCTTCCCCAACAGTCAATTCTTGAACTAAATGATCACTGTTAGAAAGTACTAAATCTAATATATTGTTCCCCCTCGTTGGCTCATTAACAAATTGATTCAAAAAATTATCCTCAAAGCATTCTATGAACCTGCCACTTGTTCTATCCCTACCTATCATATTTTTCCAGTCCACAGAGTTTAAGTTGAAGTCCGCAATAATAACTGCATCTGTTTCACATCCCTTACTTATTTCCCTTATCATTAGTTCATCCATATCATCAGTCTGCCCAGGTGGCCTGTAAAAAGCTCCCAAATGCACTATTATATTTTTACTGAACCTAATATCTATCCAAAGTGACTCAACTCCATCCTGCTTTATTGAAGTATTTAAACTTGAAACAATGTTGTTTTTTATGTAGATAATTATTCCTCCACCAATCCTACCTGTCCTTTGACTAATGTACATATTATAGCCCTGTAAATCAAATTCACTTATAGTGTCTTTAAATTCTATTTCATTAACCCATGATTCAGTAACGCATAATATATCTATATCCTCATTGCTAATATAACTAAATAGCTCATCCTTCTTGTTTCTAAGACTACGAGCATTTGTATAGAAACAATTTAACCTCCCTATCCCTGAAGCACCTCTTGAAACTTGAATGACCTCACCTCTATCGCCTTGGAACCTATTTCTGTTATCTGCCAAGTCCATTCTACTTTCAGGTCTTAAGTCTTTCAATTAGAGATTTTTTGTATTCAATTTGAGAATTAAAGAAATAGTTGCAATACCTATAGTTAATAATGTTATACTCTTCTAAAGCATTATTGGCTTGTTGAGACCCTGTAAGGGGCGCCGTGATTTGCCATCCTGGCCGCCGTGCTGACAGGACTCAGCAACCCCATCCGGCCCCAGCTTAGCCTCTTCTCCTTTCAGATAGCCTGTATTTCTCCCCTACTTCCTCGCTTCCCCTACAACCTCTCCCACAACTTTCTCCGGTTGGCCTCTATTTTCACAGGGTAGATACCGACCTTCACAGCCAACTATCCCGCATCGGGGGGAGGGGACAATGTTGCCCCGAGCTCTGGTTTGGGATGGTGGGTTCTTAACAACCTGCTTCATCCCCACCCATGCCTCCCTCACATCCCTTTTCCTTCTCTCTTCACACTCTTATCAATTTTATGCTGTGTCCAAGGTGGAGCCACCATGCTGAGGGACTGCCAGTTCACCAAGTGGGAGGGGTGGTCTTAAATGGTGACACCTAGCTCTGACAGGCCTGTACGCACCCCTTGCAGGGCGGGCTACTGCAAGGGGTCCTCATGCCCAATGATGGAAATTTAAAAAAAAACTCTTTCCCTTTCCCCCTCACAATCAACGGAGCCGCCTTCTGGCAGCTCCACAAAAAAAATGGAGGTTCCCCAAAATGTGCTTGCGCATGGGAACCTCCAAATTTCTCTAACTGGAGAGGAGGCTTACTCCTCTCCTTCGCCTACAGGTGTAGTGGACTCCCCCTCACCCCCTTGTCTGGAGCGCTCCCCCCTGAGGTAAACATAGTCCTTGAGGCAACCCCGCCTCAGACGGTAGGGCCTTCCATGGGAGCAAATCCATGCTCAGTGCCAAGCACCAACCTCGAGTCTGCCCCTATGCAAGGTCCTCCTCAAACGGTTAGGGTTTCCAAGGCAGTATAAGGAGGGGAGGGATCTCCTCCAACCAGTGACCCTGCGACTGCCGGGACCTTGTCCATCTCGGAGAAGGACCTTGCTGAGGCCAGTCCATCTGGCCTGGGGGCTCCTGCCGGCGGAGGGAAGAAGCAGGTTCATTGCCTGCCCTCCTCTCTTAAAAACAAAAGGCCAAATACAAAAAACCTCAGGGCTCTTCTCCCTCCACAGGGGCTGCAGGGACGGACCAGGCTGCTAACATCCTTGAACGCGACCAAGGCAAGATCGGCACATCCGGCCCCGGTGATCGCCTGGGTGGCGAATCAGACCAAAAGTGCACAGAGCGGAACCTCAATTACGCCAGGGCCCCTGCATTCAGAGATTGACTGGCATTTTCGGGCCCGCTGGCTTCATACTCTTCTTAGTTGTTCTCTCCACTGATGGCAGCATGTTGGCCAAGGGCAACATGATCCATCAGATGAGAGCATTAGCTAGTGTAATTGGTAGAGAGCCGAAGGTGACCCGTTTCTCGGACGGGAGCCTTCTGGCAAATGTGGCGGATCCCTCTGAGGCTGCCAAGATAAGTGCTCTTTTGACAGTTGATGGCACCCTGGTGTGATGCTGCACTCTACCATGAACTTTGTGAAAGGAGTAGTTTATGTGATGAAACTCGTGGACTATTCCATAGAAAATGTCACTTTAGACCTGGCCGACCACGGGGCAGTCAAGGTCGAACGTGTGATGAGAAAACAGGGAAGGACCTTGAGACCAATCCCTACACTGTTCATCAAGTTCAACTGTGACAAGCTCCCTGAGTCGGTTTATGTCAGTTGGTACCACTACTGCGTGAAGGCATTCGTGCCACTGCCGTGGAGATGCTATTACTGTCACCGCTTTGGCCATATGAATCACTCGTGTAGACGTGTGTCAATTGCGGAGAGCCGCACCCTGTTTCTTTGAAGCAATGTGCTGCATATCTCCTTGAGAAAAAATCCTGGCTGTTCAGGCTCAGGATGACTCATTCCATGAGGCTAAGGACTTGGGCCTGGCTCTCTGCCTGGGACGTTTTATGCCTGAATGCTTAGAAAGACACCCTCTAATCCTGGCCCATCCAGGCCAATGAGCACGGTTGTTTCCACGCCTATTCGCAGCCCTTCTGTGGGCTTTACTCAACCCGGGCACTCTCCTGGTAAAGCTGGCGGCACAAAGGGTTCACACCCAGCCCCAGCTAAAATCAGGGCTCCCCCCACTTCCCCTAGCATGACCGTTTCCCATAAGGCGAAATGACCACGCGCTTCGACTGAGTCATTAGACTCACAGGAGACAACACCCCTGAAGTTGGTGGCCAGGCCATCTTGCAGGGTTGCTAAAGCTGCCCCCCGAAAGGAGGACAGCAACAAAGGAGCTTCGGCTCCTTGCCCGCGCCTAGTGGTGTGCCAACAGCACCTAGGGTTCTGCCTCCAGGAAGCGTACAGCCATTCCAGTGAGGGTCTTCTTTCTGTTTGAAGAGGGCCCCCATGTCTCCTCCGAGCTAGGCCTGGAGGGCATATTCCTTCAATAGAATTGCTGTGGACTCCGGGCCAACTGGGAGGAGCTGTGGAGGCTCGTCTCATCCTTTTTCCCGTTAGCTATTTTTCTGCAGGAGACCATGCTAGGTGCATGCCCCCTGCCTGCCCTCCCAGGGTATAAGGGTTTTGCAACCCCACCACTACGAGATGGGGAATGCGTGGTTTGCACCCGGCATGATGTCTCTGTTCTTCTTTTCACTTTAGATACCTCCTTTCAGGCAGTAGCTGTGTATCTACACCTGGATAGGAGGTATACTGTTATTTCTGCGTACATTGCACTGTAAGCTGACTTCGACGCGGGGGACTCGTCGTGGCATGGTTGCTGATGCCCTTTCTCTTGCTATGAGATCTGAATGGCAGACATCCTCTCTGGGGAGACTACTCAATAAGTCCCAGGAGACAAGTCTTTGTCGATTTGATCAAAGAGCTTTAGATGGGTGTCCTAAATATGGATGAGTTTACTCATCACTGCCCGATAACCACTTCATTTTCTTGCCTTGATATATATATGTGCTCTCCTGATTCACAGCCTGATTTTGATTTTGGGCTGGTCGATGACCATGGTAGTGATGACTTTCCCATTCAAATATCATTTTCAGGATGGCTGCCGCCTGAGAGCCCACCTCGGTAGTGCTTGGTGTGGGCATGGTGGCCTGTATTTCAGGAAATGACTGAATTCTCTATCTCAGTCAAGGAGTTTAGGTCAGTAGATGAGGCCGTGGAGTTCTTCTCTGGGCAACTTCACCGCACAGGCCTGACTTACTATTCCCAGAATGTCTGGCCGTTTTGCATGCCAACCACTCCTGTGGTGGTTTGCCGAGTGTGAGATGGCCCTCAAACAGAAGTGTTATGCCTACATGTGCTATAAGCGTCACAAATGATTTCACTGTCAGTGAATTTTGTTGGGCTAGGGCTAGGTTCCGGTATATTTTGAAGCATGCCCGCCGCTCTTCTTGGCGGGCATACATGTCTTCACTTAATGGGAAGACCCCTCTAGCAGAGGTGTGGAAGGGAGTCAAAAGGATTTGGGGCAAGTTCTCGCAGGCCCCCCTCTCCCGTTCTCCAGGAGAATGGGACTGCAATCTTGGACCCCGCGTCTGTGGCGGAATCCTTCACGACTACTTTATCTGCATTCTCTAGCCAGGATGCTGCTATGTCAGCATTCAATGCAGATTGTGATGTCACGGAAGGCTGCCTACTGGACTTTACCTCCAGAGGCAGAGAATCCTTCAATGGCAGGTTTACTCCGAGTGAGTTGTGTTCCGCACTTGCCTATTGCGCGGACACTGCCCATGGTCCGGACGATGTCCTGTATGCCATATTTTGGCACCTGGGTGAGCGAGGCATCGCATTTCTGTTAGATTTGTTCAACAAGATCTTGGTAGAGGATCTCCTGGATTACTGGCAAATCTCTACTGTGATTGCCTTTCGCAACCGGGGAGAGATCACTACTCCGGCCGGTTTCTGCTGTTCCACTTTGACTAGTAAATGCCATCTGTGAGGCCTTCATAGACAGCACCACGCCACAGTGTTTTTTGATCTGGAGAAGGCATATGATACTGCATGGTGATACGGTATCATGAAGACTCTCCACACGATGGGGGTGAGGGGACACCTCCCAATCTTTATATTTGAATTTTTGTGAGATCATCAATTCCGCATAGGGTGGGGGGAGTCCTCTTTGCCCCAATGGAGCAGGAAGAGGGTGTCCCACAGGGAAGTGTCTTCAGTGTCATACTCTTTGCCCTGAGAATCAATGGCAGCACCGAGGTGATTCTTGAAGATGTTCTCGCTACGCTCTACTTGGGCGACCTTTCGATCTCTTTTGGCGTGGCCCAGATGCCAACTCTGGAGCGTCGACTCCAACAGGCATTGAACCTCGTCTTTCGCTATGCCGAAGCGCACAGGTTTCGGTTTTCACTTCTGCCACCATCCACAACTCCACCCTGACCCAGACTTGTTTCTTAATGGGGTACGCCTGGAAGTGGTTGAATTGCACCATTTCCTTGGTCTTGTATTTGACTGACGCCTCACCTGGGAGGCTCATATTCGCAGCCTTAGGGTATCTTGTACCCGCGCCATGGATATTCTTCGTTCTGTGATGTTCAGCGCTTTGTCCATTCGGAGCTCAACTACGGATGTGAGTTTTATGCATCTGCAGCTGAGTGTCTATTGCGGAAGGTTGACTCGATCTACCACACCGGCCTTCACTTAGTGACTGGTGCCTTTGGCACTTGCTCTATTGAAAGCCTGCTTGTCGATGCTGGAGAGATGCCATTATCTATGCACAGTGCATTACTCGCCTGTACACATGAGTGCAGCGTATCCCTTTGTCGCTAACAGCTCTCAAAGCATCCTCAGCTAATCTTGACGGTGCCTATGCCGCTGAGATGCCAGTCGTACCCTAAGCCGTTTGGGTTTAGGGCCAGGAAACTCCTTTGAGAGCTAGGTATAGCTCTCAGGCCGGTGGTGCCCCTGGTTCTGCCCAGGATGCCACCCTGGAGGGTACCTCATTTAGCTATTTGTTGCTACGCTTCTGCTCCCAAAGCTTGTACAGTGCCGGGAGTATTGCGTTTGACCTTTTTGGAGCACACCTCGTGTCACGCTGGAACCGTGCCAGTGTATGCGGATGGCTCCAAGTCCCAAGAGGGGGGTCGGCTTCTACGCCATATCCCCTCTGTTTGAAGTCAGCGGGGCTCTGCCAGGCGCTGCCTCTGTCTTCACCGCCGAGCTGGTGGCAATACACCACTCAGTACAGGAGATTACGCGGCATGCCCGGTTTGGAGACCGGATTGTCATCTATAGTGACTCACAATGCTCTCGAGGCATTGGAATCTCTGCATCCCCTGGTTCATGATATCCATGATGCCACAGTTTTGGTGAGCCAGGCAGATGTTGAGATTATCTTCTGCTGGGTTCCTGGACATGTAGGAATTACGGGGAATGAGCCTGCCGATGAGGGCGCCAAAGAGTCTGCGGGACTCTGCGGCTGGACCAGTGTTTCGCTTTTCATCACACCAACTACATGTAAGTCTATGTAGCATTCAGAGATGCATGATCTTTACTGATGAACTACCACAAGAAGAGGCCATGACCATATGAGACCTCAAAGAGAACTTTTATGGTTGTCTAGAGGCAGAGGCTAACCTAAGAATCACAGCCAAGGAAAGCATGGAGAAGAACCAACATCTGCTGAAGAAGATCTCAGGAATATCTAACAATGGCTCCTTGATGATCCTTATTTTGGCCACCATGTATCACTCAGGAAAGCGCTTGTAACTTCCTCCTAGAGGAAAGAGCAGGTTGATTTTCCTAAGAAATACTTAGCTTGGGGCCCAGTGAAGTGGCAGATGTTGTGGAATGAGGAGGCCACATTTACTTTTACTCGTTTGGTGTGAAGCATGGGTCAGATCCTCTTACCCTAGGTACTCAGGCCATCATGAAACCCTGATTGCATTATGGTCTAGGTTGCTTTCGGGTATCACAGTGTCAGAAAAGTTGTAATCTGGGAGAAGAGGTACTTGGAGCTGCTCTCTGACCACCTAGAGGACTGTTTTGATGCTTGTCAGAGTGGGATGTTTATGCAGGACTGTACATGCACACATGTCTATGGTCATTAAGGAGTGGTTTATTCTCTGTAGGTTTGATTACATAATAACTGGCTGGGGAATATCTCAGATATGATCCCAATTGGGAACCTTTGGTCCATCCTAAAGCTCATTCATCAGCTCCCAAGACTTATGGAGCAGTTTTGTCAAGTGCTCTTTTTTCCACAACCTGGCAGAGTCAGTCTTAATCATCTCTTGGAATGTATCAAGAGGCAAGGGACACCCCTACCAAGTATTAATCCCTCAGTAACTACCCAATAACTATTTTGGTTTTATTTTTCTGGTCGCAACCCTCTGAGTTAAGGTGGGGAGAAAGGCTATAATAGGGGAGACATAGTTAAGGTTCTTATTTTTAGTCAATAGCATTTGACATGTAGCAATGAATAAGTTTCAGTTTAGGAAATAGATTGGTACAAATTGGTTTACAAATCAAGTGGTAGATGAATGGAATATAGGCTCACTAGCCATGTGATAGAAGCATTGTCCATGTGGTTTTAAGAATAGACTGGATAGATTTATGGATAAAGATGCTACAAGAAGCTGCCTCGTATAGGTTATATTGATGAGCCTTTTGTAGACTCCTTTTATGTAAGTATTGTGTTAGATTTTCAATTAGGGTTGTGACTTTTACATAAACTATGTGAGGGGTTGGATTATTGTGGAGAGGGGTAGGAAAGTTTTATGAATTTTGTGGTTTAGAATAATTTTTTTTACACAATTTGTTAAAGCTGTAAATATATATAGTTTAGGTACTATAGAATTATATAGATAATTATTCCTAAAATCTATAAATTCACTTTAATAAATTCAAGATATTGTTTGTTTCTGAATGGTTTCCAGTCCATTTGGCAGAGGCTAACCACATGGGAGTAAGGAACTCCAGTTGCATTATCATTGACATACCAAATCCAAACTCCTTATTTATAGCTGCTAGAGGAGAGATTTAAAATAGAAAATATCTGGAAAATCTCAAAGGATGTAGACTTGATATGAATGTACTAGCTATATTATAATGTATGAAAGTTTGACTTTAAGAATGTCCAGAGATTTGAATTAAATAAATGACTAAAGAATATTGATAGCTTTATTGTTTCAAGTCAAAGGGTAACCTTCAAAGTGAAGAACTGAGTATAAACAAAATTCTAGAGGTGTAATTGCCTCAACTAGTGCAATTTTAAAATTTAAAGGATATGAATACCAACAAAATACTGATTATATTATTTTTGATAGCTCATAGATTTCCCTGCATTGAAGTATTGAATGGGTTATTTCATGCTCTGTTGAAGGGAAATGTACTAAACATTTCCGACTTTGTGAGATTTATGTATTTGTTCTTTCAGCTCTTGCCATAACGCACAAGAAATATGGAGTCTAACCAAGAAAGTGAAACCATTGGTGACATTCACAATTATTTGGCCTCTTTTAATAAAGAAATTCAATCATCGTCATCATCTCCAAGTAAGAAGCCATGCTAATCAGTTATGTTTTACCTCATCTCCATTAATTTTGCATGGCACTAAAGCTCCAATGGATTTCATCTTATCTCTAGAGCTAAGTGCTTTCATAATATTTAGAAACAATGGAATAAATTTGAAGGTGATGGGAATTGTCAATGAGTAAGCAATGCAAAGTGATATAAATAATATGTACCCATATTTTATCTTCTCGAAGTTCTTCTCATCTTCATAGACAGCTTCTCTTTCTTGTCACCTACTACTTCTATCCCCTCAGTTCAAGCGCTGCCTTCTTTGCTAATCCTTTTTCTTGCAGATCTTTTGTTATTCTATCTTTCCACCTTAATATTGTCCTTCCTCTCCTTCAGCCACCCCTATCTGCCAGGGCAACTAAAAGTCTCTTGGTGGGTCACACGATAGATCCTCAGACCTTGGCTGACTTGTTGATGACTAGGCTGACTTAGTGAGGGATGCTGCTCATTTGGGAACTGGGGCCTTTTGGGAGGGACTACGCACTGGCCAACTTCTGGTGGTGTGTGTCACCATGCAGACACAAACTTACTTTAATGACCACCGCCGGGGCCCCCTAAAGGTCTGAAAATCTGAATGGCATAGGTGGTAATGGTGGGATGAGAGATATAGCCCCCACTACCTTCCCCTTTCTTATTGATTGCAATCTTCGGAAAACTTATGCGTGCATTGTTGGTTCAGTCCCAAATTTCAGATAACCTTACATATAAAAATAACTCGCCCTACCTTTGTGTTGGGGTGGGTAGGGCCACCAACAGCACCCTATGTCTGGAGGATGGACTCCCCTCTCACCACCACCCTGAATTTGTTAAAGGGGTTTCCCCTTTACCACATACTGAGCTGCACTCAGCAACTCCACCTCAAAAAATATGGAGCCCCCCCCCCCTCCTATGCTTTCCCAAGGGCCTCTCCAAACGTCTTTTACCGCGGTGAAGAAGTTTTCCCCTCTGTACTATCTCTTCAGTTTTGGATACTTCCCACTTACCCCATTCTACAGATTTGCCTCTCTGTCAAGGATTTTGGCATCCTCTCCCCTTGGTTTTCACTGGGGCTACTGAAGTAACAAAAAAAACCAACCTATCATAGGCAGATAAACTGCCCAGGAAGGGAGCAGCAGGGGGGACTCTCAAGAACTCTGAGAAGAACTATGGGTGGCAGACCCCTTGCATGGGGTTGAACTCATGTGCAAGCTACTCCAAAAATGCCTTGGGGTCCCCCCACAAGAAGAGGGATCTCCTCCCATGGCTGGTGCCCCTTTGACAGCCAAGACATTCTCCATTTCAGAGAAGGATCTTGCTGAAGTCGGTCTATCTGGCCGAAGAGCTCCTTCCGGCAGAAGGGAGAAGTATATTTATTCCCCACCTTTTCCTAAAAAGAAAAGAAATAGGAAGAAAACAAAAAAAAAAAGACTCAGGGCTCTTCTCCCTCTGGGGAGCCCCAGGGATGGAAGGGTCTGCTGCCATTTCAGTATGTGACCAAGATGAGATCTGCACTTCTGGCCCTGGTGCTCACCTGGCTAGGGAGTCCCAGGCAAAAACCCAAATTGCAAATGCCCAGAGCGGTACCTTGATTATGTTGGGGCCCCTTATTCAAAGATTACCTGGAGTTCTCAAGGTAACTGGCTTCAAACGCTTTTTATTTATTTGCTCCACTGATGGCAGCATGTTGGCCAAGGGCAATATGATTCATCAAAGAAGAGGACTAACTAGCCTGATTAGTAGAGAGCCAAAGGTGACCTGTTTTTCAGACAGGAGCCATCTGGCAAATGCATTGGATTGCTTTAAGGCATCCATGATTAGTGCCCTTCAGGCACTTACTTGATGGCATGCTGGTGAGTGTGATGCCGTTAACTTTGTGAAAGGAGTAGTTTATGTGAGGCAATGTCAACTGTCACAAGCTCTCTGAGTTGGGGCATGCCAGTTGGTATCCGTATCTCATCAAGGCATTTATGCCGCTGCTGCGGAGGTGCTACTACTGACACCACTTTGTCCATCTGAATCGCTCCTGTAGAAATGCAAACTCCAGGTTCCCGGAAGTCTGTGTAAGTTGCTCCAAGGCTGCACACAATAAGTCCAAATTGTTGTGGCCAAGTGTATCAATTGTGGAGTGCCGCACCCTGCTTGTTTGAAGCAGTGTGGTGCGTATTTCCTTCAGGAAATCCGGGTCATTCAGGCCCATGATTGTCTCTTATTTCACGAAGCTAAGGACTTGGTCCTGCTGCACCTGGCGCTGCCTGGGGCATCTTATACCTCAATATTAAAAATGACACCCTCTGCTCCTGCCCCCTCTAGGCCTACAAACATGATTGTTTCTGCACCTATTCAGAACCCTTCTGCGGGTTCTACCCACCCTGGACACTCCCCTGATACAGCTGGCAGCACAAAGAGTTCACACCCAGCCCCCATAGGTGGCTTGGCAAAGAAGATGGGAGGTGTTCGAGGGGAACTTAAAGTTGTTTGCCATTGTGTCACAACTGTTCACATGGATCTACCCCCTAATGTTGTGACGCACTGCCATTTGATGGAGCGCATGACTGCATGACTGAATGCCCCAGTCTGGTTGATCTTTGCCTACATTACCTGTCCCAGTAATGAGACAGGCAAGGTCACTAATGCTTGTCCCTTGTACTTTGGACAGGTTCATTCACACAGACTTGTGGACTATATGACTTTTGGAGGAGGCTGGCCTCCACTTTATTTTACTCTTTATTGTAGGTCGCATGTTCCTCACTGCTGCTTTTGTTTTTTAGCCTTTGTTCCTTTTTTTTTTGTTATTTACATGCTATTTGGTTTTTAATCTAGCTTAGTAATAGGCTCAAGTGTTAGTAGGCAATCTTTGCCCTAGTAGGCAATCGCCAGATGCGCTCTTAAAAAAAAGAAGTCAACCCAAGACCATCCAAATGGCTCAGTAAGGTCAGGAGAATATGGAGGATGAAGCAATATATCCCAACTGAACTCTTCCAAGAGATCTTTGGTTATTCAAACTGTGTGAGGACAGGCATTATTGTGATGGAGATTGTTTATAGCTCCCTGCTCCCTGGGAGCTCATGGTATTTCTCTGAATGCTTGGGAGACAGCTTTGATCCTACAGCTTTTGTTGTAGGCCCTGCCAATGTTACCACAATTAAGTGGGGGTCATGCTTTTGCGAGGCTGTCCTGAGGGACCTGGTTAGAGAGTGGCGGGATGCTGTTGCATGCTGTGAGAATTTTATAGCACCCTTCCCTATGCTAGTGTTGCATGCAAAAACTTGGAAGTAGAAGTTCTATTGCAACTTAACCTAACTTGGAATAGGGGAGAAGTTGGGTGGTCCTACACCAGAATTTCATTAAGGTAGGGTTGTGGTATCATATCAACTTGGGAATGACTAACCACTCTTCAACCTTTTTCTCTTGTCCTTGTGATGGGGGATAACGGTTCATAATGGACAATTCCTTCAATATCTCACCATACACTCAACACACTCTTTTTTGGATTAAGTCCTCTCAGTTGTTGAGAAATTTCATGAATGATGGCATTTAAGGTGATACCACATTCATTTTTTCAACTTTTTACTACGTTAGATTATCATATATGAAATTAAAGCTCATTAAAAGCCCTTTTATTCCTGCCAAAATCATAACCTACAGCGCTGTTTTTGAGATACAGGGGTATTCTGTCAGAACTTCCCCTTGAAACCTGATATCATATAAATGGCTATAGAATGACTAAAAATTAAGCGTTCAAACTCATTTCATGATCAAATGATGCACATATGATTTAGTTATCATTCAAAATCAATTTTCTTTAGTTCCATATAAATATGTGTTAATGGTAGACTAAAACATATTTTTTCTTAAGACAAGGTCAACTATAAGTTTTGTTCTCAGTTGGAAAAGGGGGGTGTTAGGTGAATAGTAGTGGTGTTCTGAATGCCCTGGAATTTAGTTCAATCTATATTCGAATGATACTAAAAATCTAAACCAGTTCTCAGATGGTTTTTTTTTTTTTTTTTGCAAATATTTAAAATCGCATGGTATAGTTTTGTTCACAAATCAACTTTAAAAATCTACGGAGAATTTACACAAATGTATAAAATTTTGCATTATCATCATTTTCACTATGTTCTAGTCATGTTGCTAAAAAAATAATTATACTATAAAAAGTGCATAAAATTTGTAATAAAATGATATACAAAACCAAAAAATGTGAATTTTGAATGAAAGAATAATGAACAAATGTGCTGATACCCTTAATGTTATGATAAAGGATCCACTTCTCATAACCAGTAACAAGCTTGCCTTCAAATGGTGCCTGAAGGTGTTGTGAAAGCAATGACTCACAGCAAACAACACACAGTTGCAGATTCATGGGCCCATTTTCCAATCACTAGAACCTTTCCAATCAGTGTAGGACAATCGTATAGGTTATGTTAAATTGTTCTGTGAGTTCCCTATCATTGTAGCAGGATTTGTTGTGACAATAACTTCCAACTCTTTAGAATCAAGTTCTTTTGGATTTCCTGCCTTTTAGACTTTAAATCCCCACTTCAGAAATGGGAAAACCACCTTCTGCAACCTTTTTCATTTAGTGCATCATCCTATATATATATATATCACCATAGATTTATATATTTAACATAAACACTTCATGTGTCAAATTATTAGGCATCTTTGTTTTTGTTTTTTTGTAATAAGAAAGTATTTATTCTGTCAAATCCAGATATTTTTCCCCTGAATTATGATAACACCCATCTTCATGTATTGCACCAAAATGAATCTGATCCGCCCATATGTAAAGAAACTGGCCATTTTTGTTAATAGGCATCATTTTTATCGTTCTAAATTATTAGGTAGTTCTAATAAAAATGCTAATTAGGCCAAAACAAACATTTATTTAATGCAACAATTAATTTTTAACAACAAATATAATCATAATATTATGTTTGAATTGAAATAATATAAGAAATATGATGTCCCAGGATCTTTGATATTTCCAGTCATTTTTCTTTTTCCAAACTCTGAGACAATGGTAGATGTATGATCCTCCACATAGAAGAACTTCCATGACACGTTTATCCATTGAATTCATCAAGGTAACTATTTCATCTGGGGTAATACTGTAAGCAGAATCTACAATAGCTTCCCAGAGCTCATCTTTTGTTGAAAACTGTCATCCCTCTTCAGAACACTCCATAGATTTTCAATCCGGTTTAAGTCAGGTGAACCACTGGCCACTTCATCAAACAGTGTCCAGAGAAGTCAAATTGCTGTAGGTATTCCAGCAATTTCAGGGCTGCATGGGAAGGTGCATTATCTTGTATGAATATCAGCCTTTTCTTCAATGAAACTTTCTGCCTCTTCAACCATGGCTTAACTTTGTGCTCCAAAAAGGTAACATAGGCATTAAATGTCATCTTAATTCTGTCTGGAACTTTCCAAGGACCAACCAACTTGTCTGCAATGATGCCAGCCCAAAACATGACTCTGCCTCCCCCTTGTTGGTGTCTCAAACAATGAGGACAATTTCTGCTATTTGCAACCCATCATTTACTCCACCCATCTGGTCCATCTAGGGTAGCATGCACAGGTGGCCACAGCTAATCAAAAAGTTAAATTTGTTAACTGCTTATCAGTTAATTCTTTAAAAATGTAATGGAAGTTATTGATAAATCGTTAACGTTAATTTTTATTACAGAAAAAAACAAAACAAAATCAGTTCTTGCTCTAAAAACACCTTTAAAAAGTGCCCAAACTATAAACTTAACCTTTTTTTTTGTCTTTTAAGGGGTTTAGAAGCCCAAAACTATAGTTCTTTTGCTTATGAGTTAAAAAAGGCTGATTTCATAGTTTTAACTTTTAAAAGACCTAAAGAAGGCGGATTTTATAGTTTTGGACGTTTTTTAAGTTTTTAAAGGCTTTTAGAGCCAGGAAAGGGTAAAAAAACTTGAGACTTAAAAATCAAGGCTGCAAGGCAAGAAAGGAGACATGGATATCTGAGATTGACAGATAGAAAGGTCTAAAGTTATTTAGTAGAAATGATCAGGTATGTAAAAAAAAGACTCCTTTTACATGTAATTTATGTAATTCCATATAAATAAATCTTGTATGTAAATTATTTAATTAACTTTTTGTAACAATTTTGCAGATGTTCAGCACTTCTGGTGCTACCTTTGTGAGACAAAGTTTGAGAGGCACTTCATCCTGCTTGTGTGATACTAACTGTGAAGCATAGACACAGTTATATCATGGTATGTGGTTGCATGTCTTCATCAGGACCAGGGATTTTTTTATGCCAGGGAAGAAGAATGTGCTCTCCAACTTATACCACCATGTTGTCACAAGTCTTAGTCATATCCTGAAATTTTATTCCATAACACCAAAAATCAAGTTATATTTCACAGGACAATGCCCTATGCTACCAACCATACCAAGAATTGTTTGGAGAAATTGAGATTTCTCCAATAGAGTGGTTACTGCAGGGAAGAAGAATGTGCTCTCCAACACCACCATTTTGTCACAAGTCTTAGTCATCTATCCTGAAATTTTATTTCACAACACCAAAAATCAAGTTATATTTCACAGGACAATGCCCCATGCTACCAACCATACCAAGAATTGTTTGGAGAAATTGAGATCTCTCTAATAGAGTGGTTACTGCAGAACCCTGACTTAAATCCAATAGAACACTTGTGGGGAGTACCTCAAGTACAAATAAAACAGTTGTATGAAAAATGACAACCTGACTGGGGAAAGATAGTATCAGAAATTTGTGAAAATTTGGTGAAATAATTGCCACAGAGAATCATGGCTGCAATTAAAGCAAAAGGGGGTCCAACTAAGTATCAAAATATTTAAAAATAAATATGATATATGCTGAATTCATTTACCACAAGTAATTACATTATATAACTGATTCCATAGGGTGCTTTTATACTTTTGTTAAAGGGTGTATGCATAAATATATTAGAATGGATGCAGTTAGTATAAATGGCAATTAAAAGATCATTACATATTTCAGAAAATGTGGCTCAAGTTTTCTTCGATGAGTCTGGTCAGTACTTTTACCAGACTGTTGAAGGGGATGAGATGGTTATTATGAATTCTCCTCAGAAGCATGCCATCGCACCCAGTTGCCTAGATTTAAAGAGCATTAAGAGATCTTCTAGTCCTGTAAATCCAGATAGTCCTGATGAACTGCAGTGCCAAGAGGATAAGGTAATTATTTTTCAGCCAGTGTAACACTGACAATATTGTTAGTGTCTAATTCAGCATAAACTGAAATCAGTGATTACAATGAAGAAATCAGGAAATGGTTGCAGAAAAGAGTAATGTATTTGTAGTTCACACTTCACCTTGCTTTTCAATCATGAATAAAACTCCCCAAGTAGTTATTTAGGGGGTATACTATTAACTGGGGATGAAAGTTGTAGAAAGAGTGGACTGGTGTTTTGCTAGAAAACCTTCTTAACTCAAGAGTGGGTGGTTTACCTTTTCAGCATGGGGAGGATGTATGACTGAAAATCCATCCATTAGCCTCTAGGATGGAAGTGATGTATTGTCTGCCAGTGTTATGATTAGCTGCATATATGTTGATATGTATGGGTGGAGCTGCCTGCAGCCATATTAAATTTAGCATGCCAACAGTAGGTGACTAGCTCCCTACAAAGACTGAAATCTTTTCATTTTCACCAGGAATCAAATCCAGTACTTAGGCACGGATAGCTAACACCTTATTCATTAGGTTAGTGAGATGAATGTGTTTTTTTTGGAGGGGGGGGGGTATTTTAGTAGATCGCATGTTCCTGCGCCGGGGGGAGGCTAGACCTCCCCCCGACGCCAGAGCTTGCTTCCTGCTCTTTGCCTTTTTCCTTTTTTTTAATTTTAGTGTTTTTTTTTTTTTTTAATCTTATTTTAAAGTAACCTAGTACTAGGCAGTTTTTAATACTGCGACTAAAGCCCAAGTATGCAGTCGCCATAGGAGCTTTTAAAATTTAAAATAAATGGGCTTGTATAAGTGAGAGTGAACATGGGGGCTTAGAGTCGGTAGTGGTCTGTGTCTCAATTATTTGCAGTGAGGCAACTATCCCAAAACAAAGATAGGTGTAAAGTGTACGTTTCGTTTATTAATCTGGAGAAAGCTGTGTAGATAGAGAACATCATGCCAGGTGCTAAGAATGTATGGAATGAGTGGTAAACTTTTAGAGGTTGTGAATAGTTTTTATGAAAGAAGTAAAGGGTGCATTAGTTTCATATGGGGCAGGGTGAGACAAGGTTGTGAGATGTTGCCATGGCTATTTAATAATTCTATGGGTAGTGTACTGAGATGTATGTATAAGAATGAGGGAATGGGGTATGTGTGGGGGGGGGGGAATTGAGTTGTTGTCTAAGAGTGAAGGGATATAGAAATGTTGATCTAAGCTTATCTCTGGCAGTTTGGGAAGATTGGTTTAAAAGTGAATGCAGAAAAGAGTAAGTTAATTGGGGTGGAAATGGGGCTGGGGTGTGATGTAGAGCAATTTTAATTATCTAGGATGCATTTCTGTGATAGTGGTACAGATGAAGTATATTTTGACCACAGCATTTTAAAGGGCAGAAATTCTCTGGGGAGTGCTAAGGGTTTGAGTGTGGAATGTGCATGGGATCATGCTAATGCTAACATTCATTTATGGGAGTGTATGTTATGTAAGAAGGAAAGGTCTTGAGTGTGTGCACTGGGTTGCTTGGTGTGTGAAGGGGGAGTGAAGAATGACTGGGTAAGATGAGTCAAGGGTGTGACTGAGTGTTGTGAGGTGGTATAGACATAAGGAGAATGGATGGAAATAGATTTATAAAGAGAACGTAAGGGAGTGTGAGAAGCTTTGGAAGGTGGTTGATTATGTGAAGAAGGGCTGATATAAGGGAAAGTGGATGATAGGTGTGCATGGAAGAGGCATGCTACAGGCCTTCTGCCCAGGGATGTATCCTGAGTGGATGAGATGCTACATAACAGCACTTGGCTTCTTTGAGGGACCATTTTGTTGTTGAAAAAACCTTGGTTGGCCTTGTGCTCAATAGTGCATAAAGGGCGAGGTAACATGTAGGTTTTCATGGTGCTTAAATACAACCTCATTTTGTGGTAAATTGGTTGAAATGAAAGTCTTGAAGACCACAATTTTAGTAGTGCTAGAAAAGGAAACAAATTGATTTATCCCCAGTTCTTTTTAACAGGGTATCAACATGCCTGAGCCTCACATCAACATTGAATCCTCACAGGAATTTCAAGTGTTACCTGGAGTTGCCCAGCGGGAGCAGAATAACCAGGTTATACTCAATTCTGGTGAGTTGATCTTTGAAGACTATTCCTTCTCCCATTAGCTGAGATTGTTGTTTGGTGTGCTGCTGCTTTCTAGGTTCTTATGAGCTTTTGCTTCTAGGTGGACATCCAAATTTGTTGGACTCTCCTTTTTTATTATCTTGTTTACCTTTTGGACAAGTCTTTATTTTCATAATATTTTTTAGCTCTTATGATCTTTTTTGTGGATTGATTTTTTTCCTCCTTCACCATAGCTGTAAGAAATCATTACACTACCAACCATAAATTGAGCTCATTTCTACTTTTAATTTTTAATTACTTTTTCACACTCTCGTGTTAGAGTGAGAATGCCACCACTGGGTTCTTAGCTGTCATAAAAAAAGGGAGTAAATATGCATCATGTATGGAATGGGCACACATACTGATGTGAAAAGAGGCTTTCTTGTCTAATAATTCACAGAACTCATGCTAAGCAGGTGGATAAGGCATTGGATTTCCTTGGTTTACTAACAGGTTCAATTTCTGGTGCATACACAAAGCTTTTAAAGTCTCACAGTAGCTTTGTCCAATTAAACTGACAGTCTAATTGGACAAAGCTCCTCAGACAGCTCCAGCCCTATGTCACCACATATATAGCAAGCACAACAGCACTCTCTTCCATTCTCCTTCCTTTGCACAGACAATATATTACTTTACTTTCCTTTGGGCCACAAATGGCTCACCACAGTGATCAATGACAAAACTTAGTACCACTGCTGTGTCTCACCCTTCCTCTACAGTGTCCATGAAAAGTATCCGATCACCCTCGAAATTTGTATTTTTGACATAAAACCCCTCGTTTAATATTGACCAACCTTATATTTTTATTTTGTCATCTTTCCTTTGTATTTGATGACTTGTTGTAGATGCTTCAGCATGGATTTGATCAAGTTTTGACAAACTTCCACTGATATTTCATTGCACCATACCTTTATGATGGCCTTTTTTAATATTTTGACTGAGCTAGTGTCTTGGCCTTCAACCTTAGTTTTATTATTAGCAATAATATTTTCTGTGGGATTGAGATCTGGGCTATTTCCAGGCCAATCCGAAATATTAAATTTATTATCAGTAAGCCATTTTGTGGGCAATTTTAGCCTTGGGACAAGGTGCCCCATCATGCATGAATGTTTCTGTCTGATGGATTGTCATTACCACTGGAAGTTTCTCCTGTAGCATTGCTAAATACCATGAGACAGTGCTTTCGGGCACCTCCCTTTTTCCAGCGGCAGTCCCCTCTTTTCTTTCCAAGGGGACTGCCAAAAAAGCCAGCAGGCAGCCCTTAGCCAGCCGCTCGCAATCGAAGCGGCTCGGTAGGGCAAACCCCCTTAGGGGGGAGAGGGAAGCCAGGCCCCTTCGGTCGCTTCCCTCAAAAGACCTGCTGGCAACAATTTTAAACCTTGCCCGGGTCAAGGCCTGTGCCTCCCCACACAAGACGGGCGACACTGCCAAGGGGACCTGCGATGTCCTGGGAGGGGATGGCCAACTGGAGGCCCCTCCTGTGATAGACATGGTCCTTGAGGAGACCCAGCCTCAGACGGTAGAGCCTTCCATGGGGAGGAATCCGGGCTGGGTGCCAAGCGCCAAACCCGAATCCACCCCTATGCAAGCTCCCCCTCAAACGGCTGAGGGCTCCGAGGCAGTAAAAGAAGGGGAGGGATCTCCTCCGGCAGGTGCCCCTACAACTACCAGGACCTTCTCCATTTTGGAGAGAGACCTGGCTGAGGCCGGCATATCTGGCATGGGGGCTTCTGCCGGCGGAGGTGAGAAGCGGGTTCATTCCCCGCCCTCCTCTCCTAAAAAGAAGAAAAAGACGAAGAAGACTCGGGGCTCCTCTCCATCCGTGGGGGCTGCGGGGACGGATGGGTCTGCTACCACTTTGGTAGGCGATCAAGCCAAGATCGGCACATCCGGCCCCTCTACCCCATCCGTGTGCAGAGCCCCTGACTAAGACTAACACCAAGAGTGCACAGGGCGGAACCTCTATGACATCAGGGCCCCTCATTCAGAGGTTACCTGGCGTTTTCGAGCCCGCTGGCTTCAAACGCTTCCTCGTTATTCGCTCCACTGATGGCACCATGTTGACCAAGGGCAACATGATCCATCAGAGGAGAGGATTAGCTAGTGCAATTGGTAGAGAGCCGAAGGTGACTCGTTTCTCGGACGGGAGCCTTCTGGCGAATCCCACCGAGGCAGCCAAGATAAGTGCTCTTCGGGCACTTTATGGCACCCCGGTGAGTGTGATGCCGCACTCTACCATGAACTTTGTGAAAGGAGTAGTGTATGTGAGGGAAATCGTTGACTACTCCATTGAGGACATCACCCTAGAGCTGGCCGACCATGGGGCGGTCAAGGTCGAACGTGTGATGAGAAAACAAGGAGGGGCCTCGAGACCCACCCTTACACTCTTCGTCACATTCGACTGTGACAAGCTCCCTGAGTCGGTGCGTGCCAGTTGGTACCGCTACCGCGTGAAGGCATTCATGCCACTGCCGCGGCGGTGCTATTACTGTCACCGCTTTGGCCATACGAATCGCTCATGTACACGGGCAAAGTCGGGGTCCCCCGAAGTCTGTGTAAATTGCTCCAAGGTCGCATACGATAAGTCCAAAACGTGTGTGGCCAAGTGTGTAAATTACGGAGAGCCGCAACCGGCTTCTTCGAACAATGTGGTGCATATCTCCTTGAGAAAGAAAACCTAGCCGTTCAGGCCCAGGATCGACTCTCATTCCCCGAGGCTAAGGACTTAGTCCTGGCGTGCCCGGCTCTGCCTGGGACGTCATATGCCTCAATAGTTAGAAAGGCACCCTCTGCTCCTGGCCCATCCAGGCCAACGAGCACGGTTGTTTCCGCGCCCATTCGGAGCCCTTCTGCAGGCTCTACCCAACCTGGGCGCTCCCCTGGTAAAGCTGGTGGCAAAAAGGGTTCATACCCAGCCCCGGCTAAAACCATGGCTTCCCCCAGCGTGACCGTTTCCCGTAAGGCGAAACGGCCACACGCCTCCACCGAGTCGTTAGACTCAAAAGAGGCAACACCCCTGAAGATGGTCGCTAGGCCATCTTCGGGGGTTCCTAAAGCTGTCCCCCGAAAGGAGGACAGCAACAAAGGAGCTTCGGCTTCTTCGTCCACGCCCCGAGGTGGAGCGAGTGGCTCGGAGACGGTGGTTCCTCGAAAAGAGGGCCCCCGCCTCCGAAGCCGCCCTGCTCTACCGACCTAAGATTTCGAGGTGGAATGGGGAAAAAGACTCACATGGCAAGCCCAACCTCCCCAATAAGTCCTCGAAGGCGACAGCGCCTCCAGCGCTTTGTCTGGCCAACAGCGCCCGGGGTTCTGCCCCCGGGAAGCGTACGGCCATTCCCCTGAGGGTCTTCTGTTCGAGGAGGGCCCTCGCGTCTCCTCCGAGCTAGGCCTAGAGGGCATAGTCCTTCAATGGAATCGCCGTGAACTCCGGGCCAACTGGGAGGAGCTGCGGAGGCTCGTCTCGTCTCGTCCCGTTCCCCGTTAGCTATCTTTTTGCAGGAGACCATGCTAGGCGCGTGCCACCTGCCTGCCCTAGCGGGGTATAAGGGTCTTGCGACCCCGCCCTTGCGGGATGGCCGGGCTGGGGGATGCGCGGTTTACACCCGGCGTGATGTCTCCGTTCTTCCTTTCTCTTTAGATACCTCCTTTCAGGCTGTGGTTGTGCAGCTACACCTGGATAGTAGGTATACTATCATTTCTACGTACATTCCACCGTCAGCTGATTCGACGCGGGGGACTTCCGCCGCGTCGTGGCACGATTGCCGAGGCCCTATCTCTTGCTTGGAGATCTGAACGGCAGGCATCCTCTCTGGGGAGATTACTCCATAAATCGCAGGGGACAAGTCCTTGCCGATCTGATCGAAGAGCTTGAGATGGGTGTCCTAAACGTGGATGAGTTTACGCATCACTGTCCGAGAACCGCTTCATTTTCTTGCCTTGACCTATCTTTGTGCTCTTCGGATACACAGCCTGATTTTGATTGGGGGGTGGTCGATGACCTCCATGGTAGTGATCACTTTCCCATTCAAATATCATTTTCAGGGCAACTGCCGCCTGAGAGACCACCTCGGTGGTGCTTGGCGCGGGCGCGTTGGCCTGCATTTCAGGAAATGACTGAATTCTCTATCTCAGTTGAGGAGTTTAGGTCGGTAGATGAGGCCGTTGAGTTCTTCTCCGGCAACCTGATCGCCGTGGGCCTGACTACTATTCCTAGGACGTCTGGCCATTTTGCACGCCAACCACTCCCATGGTGGTCCCCCGTAAGGGGCGCGGCGATTTGCCATCCTGGCCGCCGTGCTGACGGGATCCAGCGCTCCGTTTGGCCCCAGCTTAGCCTCTCTTCCTTCCTTCAGATAGCCCGATTTCTTCCCTACCTCGTCGCTTTTCATACAACTTCTCCCACAACTTTCTCTGGTCAGCCTCTAATTTCACAGGGTAGATGCTGACCTTCCTCTCAGCCAACCGTCCCGCATCGGGGCTGAAGGGGTGGGGGACAATGTTCCCTAACCCCTGAGCTCCGGTCTGGGGTGGCTGTTTTTTAACAACCTGCTTCATCCCCACCCATACCTTCCACACATCCCTTTTTCTCTCTTCTTCACAACCTATATTTTTTACGCCGTGTCTAAGGTGGAGCCGCCATGCCGATGGACTGCCAGGCCACCAGGCGGGAGGGGTGGTCCCGCTTACAGTGCGGGCAACTGCAAGAGGTGATGAGCTATTGCGTCCCGTGGCAAAAATAGGGTCACCATGCCCATGGATGAATCAATAAAACCTCAAACCCCTTTAACTCCCCCTTGCTCATCGACGGAGCCGCCCTCGGGCAGCTCCACCAAAAAAATGGAGGTCCCCCCCCCTGTGCTTGCACAGGGGACCCTCCATATTTATCTAACCGGAGAGGAGGCTTACTCCTCTCCTTCGCCTACGGGTGCAGGGGACTCCCCCTCACCCCCTTCTCTGGAGGTGCTTTCGGGCACCTCCCTTTTCCCAGCGGCAGTCCCCTCTTTTCTTTCCAAGGGGACTGCCAAGAAAGCCAGCAGGCAGCCCTTAGCCAGCCGCTCCCCATCGAAGCGGCTCGGTAGGGCAAACCCCCTTAGGGGGGAGAGGGAAGCCAGGCCCCTTCGGTCGCTTCCCTCAAAAGACCTGCTGGCAAGAATTTTAAATCTTACTGGGGGCAAGGCCTGTGCCTCCCCACACAAGACTGGCGACACTGCCAAGGGGACCTGGGAGGGGATGGCCAACTGGAGGCCCCTCCTGTGATAGACATGGTCCTTGAGGAGACCCAGCCTCAGACGGTAGGGCCTTCCATGGGGGGGGAATTCCTGCTCGGCGCCAAGCACCGAACCCGAATCCGCCCCTATGCAAGGTCCTCCTCAAATGGCTGAGGGCTCCGAGGCAGTAAAAGGAGGGGAGGGATCTCCTCCGACAGGTGCCCCTACGACAACCGGGACCTTCTCAATTTCGGAGAGGGACCTGGCTGAGGCCGGTCCATCTGGCCTGGGGGCTTCTGCCGGCGGAGGTGAGAAGCGGGTTCGTTCCCCGCCCTCCTCTCCAAAAAAGAAAAGGACGAAAAAGACTCGGGGCTCCTCTCCATCCGCGGGGACGGATGGGTCTGCTGCCACTTGTGTTGGCGACCAAGCCAAGATCGGCAAATCCGGCCCCTCTACCCCCTCGCGTGCGGAGCCCCTGACCAAGACTAAGACCAAGAGTGCACAGGGCGGAGCCTCGATGACATCGGGGCCCCTCATTCAGAGGTCCTGGCGTTTTCGAGCCCGCTGGCTTCAAACGCTTCCTCGTTATTCGCTCCACTGATGGCACCATGTTGTCCAAGGGCAACATGATCCATCAGAGGAGAGGATTAGCTAGTGCAATTGGTAGAGAGCCGAAGGTGACCCGTTTCTCGGACGGCAGCCTTCTGGCGAATGCAGCGAATCCCGCCGAGGCGGCCAAGATAAGTGCTCTTCGGACACTTCATGGCACCCCGGTGAGTGCGACGCCGCACTCTACCATGAACTTTGTGAAAGGAGTAGTTTATGCGAGGGAACTCGTTGACTGCTCCATTGAGGACATCACCCTAGAGCTGGCCGACCATGGGGCGGTCAAGGTCGAACGTGTGATGAGAAAACAGGGAGGGGCTTCGAGACCCACCCCTACACTCTTCGTCACGTTCGACTGTGACAAGCTCCTTGAGTCGGTGCGTGCCGGTTGGTACCGCTACCGCGTGAAGGCATTCGTGCCACTGCTGCGGTGGTGCTATTACTGTCACCGCTTCGGCCATACGAATCGCTCATGTAGACGTGCAAAGTCGGGGTCACCCGAAGTCTGTGTAAATTGCTCCAAGGTCGCACACGATAAGTCCAAATCGTGTGTGGCCAAGTGAGAGCCTGTTGGTCGATGCTGGGGAGATGCCACTCGCTCTGCGCCGCGCGCAGTGCATCACTCGCCTGTACGCGCGAGCCCGGCGCCTCCCTCAGTCGCCAACAGCTCTCACTGCATCCGCAGCTGATCTCGATGGTGCCTATGCCGCCGAGAGACGCCAGTCATACCCTAAGCCCTTTGGGTTTAGGGCCAGGAAACTCCTTCGAGAGGTAGATATAGCTCTCGGGCCGGTGGCGCCCCTGGTTCTGCCCAGGACGCCACCCTGGAGGGTACCACATTTGGCTATTTGTCGCCACGCCTCTGCTCCCAAAGCTTGTACTGCGCCGGGAGTATTGCGTTCGACCTTTTTGGAGCACACATCGTGTCACGCTGGAACAGTGCCAGTGTATACGGATGGCTCCAAGTCCCAAGAGGGGGTCGGCTTCCACGCTGTATCCCCTCTGTTTGAAGTCAGCGGGGCTCTACCAGGCGCTGCGTCTGTCTTCACGACCGAGCTGGTGGCAATACACCACTCGGTACGGGAGATTACGCGACGTGCCCGGTTCGGAGACCGGATTGTGATCTATAGCGACTCACAAAGCGCCCTGAGTGCTCTCGGGGCATTGGAATCTCCGCATTTCCTGGTTCGCAATATCTGTGACGCCACGGTTTTGGCTAGCCGGTCAGATGTCGAGATTATCTTGTGCTGGGTTCTTGGACATGTAGGAATTGCGGGGAATGAGCGCGCCAAAGAGTCGCGAGGACTCTGCGACCAGACCAGCGTTTCGCTCTTCCTCACACCGACTACATGGCAGGAATACGGGCAGCTCTTCGGACTGCTTGGCAAAGAAGATGGGAGACGGTCGAAGGGAACTTAAAGTTGCGTGCCATTGCGCCGCGACTGTTCCCATGGACCTATCCCCCAATGCCGCGGCGGCTTCAGGTTGCTTTCTGTCGTCTCCGAATCGGACACACTCGTGTGACGCATCGCTATCTGATGGAGCGCTCGCCTGCGCCCTATTGCAACGACTACGTCGTCCCCCAGACTGTTCGGCACATTCTTGTCGAATGTCCCAGTCTGGGTGATCTTCGCGCACGATACCTGTCCCAGTACCGGGATGGGCGGGGTCGCTACCGCCTGTCCCTTGTGTTCGGGACAGATTCGTGCACATTGACTTGTGGACTTGTTGACTTCTTGGGGGAGGCCGGCCTTCTCCCTATTATTTAAGCAAGGTTTGATTTTTTTTTTTTTTTTTCTCCTTTAGTTGCACGCTCCTGCGCCGGGGGGACCTCTCCCCGACGCACCAGCTTGCTTCCTTTCCCCCTTTTGGGTTTTTTTTTTTTTTCTCTCTTTAATTTTATTTTAAAGTAGCCTAGAACTAGGCCAGTTTTACTACGGCGACTAATGCCCAAGTAGGCAGTCGCTAGATGAGCTCTTAAAAAAAAAAAATCCCATGGTGGTCGGCCGAGTGTGAGACGGCCCTCAAACAGAAGCGTTATGCCTACATGCGCTTTAAGCCCCGCCCGAACGATTTCACTGTCGCTGAATTTCGTCGGGCTAGGGCTAGGCTCCAGTATATTTCGAAGCACGCCCGCCGCTCTTCTTGGCGAGCATACGTCTCTTCACTTAACAGGAAACCCCTTTAGCTGAGGTGTGGAAGCAAGTCAAAAGGATTCAGGGCAAGTTCTTGCAGGACCCCCCTCCCGTTCTCCAGGAGAATGGGACCGCAATCTCGGCAACCCGCGTCCGTGGCGGAATCCTTAGCGACCGCTTTTTCCGCATTCTCTAGCCAGGATGCTGCTCCGCCAGCATTCAATGCACGTCGTGATGTCGCGGAATGCCGCCGGCTGGACTTTACCTCCAGAGGCGGAGAACCCTTCAACGACAAGTTCACTGTGAGTGAGGTGCGTTCCGCTTTCGCTTCGTGCGTGGACACCGCCCATGGTCCGGACGATGTTCCGTACGCCATGCTTCGACACCTGGGTGAGCGAGGCATGGCCTTTCTGTTAGATTTGTTCAACAGGATCTGGGTGGAAGGTCTTCTCCCAGACTCCTGGCGAATCGCTACTATGTTCGCCTTTCGCAAACTGGTGAGAGATCACTCTACTCTGACCGGTTTCCGCCCAATCTCTCTAACCTCTTGCGTGTGCAAGTTGATGGAGAAATTGGTAAATGTTAGATTAGCCATTTGTCTTCCGCACAGTGCGGCTTCCGTAAGTTCCACTCCACGTGGAAGGTCTTCTCCCAGACTCCTGGCGAATCGCTACTATGTTCGCCTTTCGCAAACTGGTGAGAGATCACTCTACTCTGACCGGTTTCCGCCCAATCTCTCTAACCTCTTGCGTGTGCAAGTTGATGGAGAAATTGGTAAATGTTAGATTAGCCATTTGTCTTCCGCACAGTGCGGCTTCCGTAAGTTCCACTCCACGTCGGATGCTCTGCTCCGACTGGAAAATGCTGTCTGCGAGGCTTTCCTTCGTAGACAGCACTACGCCACGGTGTTTTTCGATCTGGAGAATGCCTATGATACCGCATGGCGATACGGTATCATGGAGACTCTCCACACGATGGGGGTGAGGGGACGCCTCCCAATGTTTATATCTGAATTTGTGCGAGATCCTCGATTCCGCGTACGGGTGGGGGGAGCCCTCTCCGGCCCAAAGGAGCAGGAAGAGGGTGTCCCGCAGGGAAGTGTCCTCAGTGTCACACTCTTTGCCCTGAGCATCAACGGCATCTCGGTGCTGCCGGAAGATGTTCTCGCTACGCTCTACGTGGACGACCTTTCGATCTCTTTTGGCGCGGCCCAGATGCCAACTCTGGAGCGTCGACTCCAACAGGCATTAAACCGCGTCTCTCGCTATGCCGAAGCTCACAGGTTTCGGTTTTCTTTGGCCAAGACTAAGGTGGTGCACTTCTGCCGCCATCCACGGCTTCACCCCGACCCAGATTTGTTTCTTAATGGGGTGCGCCTGGATGTGGTTGAGTCGCACCGTTTCCTTGGTCTTGTATTTGACCGACGCCTCACCTGGGAGGCTCATATTCGCAGCCTTAGGGTCTCTTGTACCCGCGCCATGGACATTCTCCGTTCCGTGACGTTCAGCGCTTGGGGCGCTGATAGGGCTAATGCCTTACTTTTTTATTGATCCTTTGTTCGTTCGAAGCTCGACTACGGATGCGAGTTTTATGCATCCGCAGCCGATCGTGTATTGCGGAAGGTGGATTCGATCCACCACACCGGCCTTCGCCTTGCGACCGGTGCCTTCCGCACTTCCCCCATTGAGAGCCTTTTGGTCGATGCTGGGGAGATGCCACTCGCCTGTACGTGCGAGCCCGGCGCCTCCCTCAGTCGCCAACAGCTTTCACTGCATCCGCAGCTGATCTCGATGGTGCCTATTCCACCGAGAGACGCCAGTCATACCCTAAGCCCTTTGGGTTTAGGGCCAGGAAACTCCTTCGAGAGGTAGATATAGCTCTCGGGCCGGTGGCGCCCCTGGTTCTGCCCAGGACGCCACCCTGGAGGGTACCACATTTGGCTATTTGTCGCCACGCCTCTGCTCCAAAAACTTATACTGCGCCGGGATTATTGCGTTCGACCTTTTTGGAGCACTCATCGTGTCACGGCTTCCACGCCATATCCCCTCTTTTTGAAGTCAGCGGGGCTCTACCAAGCGCTGCGTCTGCCTTCACGGCCGATCTGGTGGCAATACACCACTCGGTACGGGAGATTGCGTGACGTGCCCAGTTCGGAGACCGGATTGTGATCTATAGCGACTCACAAAGCGCCCTGAGTGCTCTCAGGGCATTGGAATATCCGTATCCCCTGCTTTGCGATATCCATGACGCCACGGTTATGGCGAGCCGGGCAGATGTCGAGATTATCTTCTGCTGAGTTCCTGGACATGTAAGAATTGCGGGGAATGAGCGCGCCAAAGAGTCCGCGAGGACTCTGCGACCGGACCAGCGTTTTGCTCTTCCTCACACCGACTACATGGTAGGAATACAGGCAGCTCTTCGGACTGCTTGGCAAAGAAGATGGGAGACGGTCGAAGTGAACTTAAATTTGCGTGCCATTGCGCCGCGACTGTTCCCATGGACCTATCCCCCAATGCTGCGGCGGCTTCAGGTTGCTTTCTGTCATCTCCGAATCGGACACACTCGTGTGACACATCGCCATTTGATGGAGTGCTCGCCTGCGCCCTATTGCAATGTTTGTCTGTCGCTGCTCCATGAGGTGTGTGAAAGGACTTTCAAAATGTCTAGAGTCAGCAGAGAGCCCATTCGAAGTAGGCGTAGGTGTGGTAACTAGGATAACTTTGGATTGAGAGTTACGCCAAGAAACTGAAACTCGGAGACAAACTCTATATCCTCAGAGCTGGAGGAACCTCCCTGACTGAGTCTCACACACCTTTCAGGAATCTTCTTCTGATGTCCTGCCCGGCTCTATAGGTTAAACCTATATAAGGGACCCCACAGGGCGGAAACCTCAGTCGGTCATGTGCCCTTGTAGCGAGAACTCCTCTCGGTACTTCACCCACCCGCACACCCTATTTCAAATAAATATATAACCATACATTTAAGTTTATATAATTCATGTACTCAACATTTCCACTTTTTGTTTCTTTTCATGTATCTTTCTCCTCCATTCCTTCTGTTCTATTTCTCTCCATTTTGTATTAAAATAAAAAATAAAGAGTAATCTTGTTTCATTCGCTAATGAGGAAGATAAAAAAATATATACCCCATTTGTTTCGATTAATTGAAAGCAATGGATGGTGTAAATAATTTTGTATAATAATAATAATGTGAATGCATGAGGAAGGTGGAAAGGGAGAATCAGAAGTAAAAGAAGAGAATGCTTGAGAGTAGAGGAGAGGAAATAATTGTGAGCAAATATAGAAAAAAAATTAAGTGGTAGTAGGTAATGCAAAGGTATGTGGGGGGGTGCCAGAACTGAAAAGAGGAACCAACCAAAATTGTGGAATGATGTGAAGCATGTAGTGGAAAATAAAAAGTTGTGCATGCAAATGGTTAATAGTGCAGGTGAGAATGACACAGTGTGGCAGTTGAATGAATGCAAGGTGCTAAAAAAGAAAGTGAAAGAGTGATTAAACAAATTAAAGCAGCAAATGAAGCATTTGGAAGGAAGATGAATGAAGATCCTGATGAGAACAGGAAGCTATTCTAGAAGGATATGGGATCTGGAGAAAGCTGATGAGGGTGGAGATAGAGAAAAGTATTATGGCAGGTGCTAAGAATGTATGGAGCCAGTGGTAAACTTTTGGATGGTGTAAAGAATAGTTATAATGATGAAAATAGGGCATGTATTAAGGTGAAAGATATTGGAGGTTCTGTGATGTCGTCCTGGTTGTTTAATATCTCTATGGATGGTGTACTTGAGAGATGTATGTATGGGAAAGGGGCTGTGAGATTGATGAAGGGTTTGCTTTATATGCTGATGACCCGGTATTGTTACAAAAGTGATCGTTTAGCTTTGGAAATGTTGTTAAAAGCTTTTGACCGGGTGTGTGAGAGGGATGTGATAAAAGTGAGTGCAGAAAAGAGTAAGGTAATGATATTTTGGGGCCTGAGAATTATGTAGGAGTGTGATATCTGAGTCTTGCTTCACCCTTGTAAATGATACTGGTACATATGAAGCAGATTGCTACCACAGGATTTCAAATGTTATGATAGTCCCCAGGGCAAGTGGAGCATTAATGAATGTGGAATGTGGTCAGGACGCCTCATGAAAGTATGCTTGTGTCACCGTTGCTGTATGAGAGTGAGACTATGGTCTGGATGGAGAAGGAAAGATTTTGAGCAAGAGGGATGCTTGGTGGTCATAAAGTGGATAAAGTGAAGAACGATTTTGTAAGAGGTGTTTATGGTGTGGAGAAAGTTTGAATTTAGTTGTGGTGTAGGCATGTAAGAAGAATGGATGGAAATAGAATTCTAAAGAGAGTGTACATGAATGAGTATCACTGTCAGATGGCATAAAATGCTGGTTATGTGAATTAGTGTTTTAGGTAGAAGGAAATGAATGATATTAGTGTTTGAGGTAGAAGGAAGTGAATGATATTGTGTATGATAGGTGTGCTGGGACCTTTTGCTCAACTCTGACTCAATGAGAGGCTACAATACATAGTGCCCCATCACTATGAAGTGACCCTGGTATGGACAAAATGATGGGCAGCCTTGTGCTTAATATGGTATAAAAAAGGGTGGGTAGTTTTACTGCTGTGTAAGGGTGGATTTGGTTGGTGGTATTCAGTTCAGATTTGTCTTTAGGTTCCTCTTCTACCCTATGGCATTGATGTATGCTACCTAATTGGTTCGCATAAAGATCTACACAGGTGAACTAGCTATCACATCCTACTCTACATATAATCACACAGCATCCCAATACCTAAACACTTTACACACTGATTCATATAAAACACTGTCCACCTCACCTTAAATAAACTTGACAATCAATTGCCAAATCAAACCACCACCCATGCTCCACGGCCAACCTCCCCCCATTCAACTGTATCCCTGCACTAGACCCACACAAACATTACCTCATGGGTCACAGCCAAACTCAAGAGCATCAGAACACACTAACACACTTTTAATAGCACAAAACAACCCTGAACATACCATACAGACAGTTTACCCACACCAGCCTTAACTATGGATTCCCAGCATGGGTGTGCACCAACCATATATATCTTAACACAAAATGCAAACACTCCAAAACTGTGTCCTCTGCATCACAACTAGCTGCACAAAACTCACCCCAATACACCACCACCCACTCCAATACCACATTTTTGCAATCAAAAATTTATGACATTTATATATACAGTTTTTCAGCAAGCTGCTCTTCCATCCTCCCACCAGGCAACCTTTCCTTAATATCTCCCCCTAATTCTTAGCAAACCTCTACTAATCCCACCAAACCATTTCATCCTCATAGCTCTTCAAACCCCCCTGCACAATTTCCCCCAAACACTCCACCTGACATTCACCCATCTGAATCCACTGTGGATCACAGAACTGAGTTTCTCTGGCCCTTCAACAGTTAGGACACAACTAAACACCCTGACATCCCCCTCAACTGACACATTTTAACCTCCAGCAACCTGAAAACACCACCTGTCTCATCCTATCCTTGATCATTTCAGGACATCTTTCACTTTGAATTTAACCTCCTTGAAAACTCTAGCAAACACCCCTTGCTGTTGCAATCATTCCTCAGTGAAACCCAGGACTGTTGCCTACCCCCCCTTGAGTGAACCACTATACTTACCTGGCACAGGGGATACCATGATCTGATCATTGAGTGAACCACAGGGCAACAAAATATGATGTTCAACAATGCCAATTTATTGGGTATTTTAGGTTTGCTGACCCCGTAAGGGGCGCGGCAATTTGCCTTCATGGTCGCCATGCTGAAGGGACTCAGCGCCCTGTCCGGCCCCAACTTAGCCTTTTCTCCTTATTTCAGACAGCCTGTATTTCTTCCTTACTTCCTCACTTCCCCTACAACTTGTTTCCTCTCTTTTCATACAACCTCTCCCACAACTTTATCTGGTTGGCCTCTAATTTCACAGGGTAGATGCTGACCTTCTTCTCAGCCAACTATCCCAGATCGGGGCTGAGGAGGGAGGGGACAATGTTCAGGCAACTCCCTCTTTCCAGCGGCAGTCCCCAGTTTACTTTCCAATGGGACTGCCAAGAATGCCAGCAGGCAGTCCATTGAAGCACCTTGGTAGGGCAAACCCCCTTAGGGGAAAGAGGGATGCCAGGCTCCATCGGTCGCTTCCCTCAAAAGACCTGGTGGCTAGAATATTGAATCTAGTGGGGCTCAAGGCCTGTGCTCCCCAAGACAAGACTCATGACGAGGCTGCCAATAGGACCTGTGATGTCCTGGGGGGGGGGGATGGCCAACTGGAGGCCCCACCCAAGATAGACAAGGTCCTTGAGGCATTTGTGCGACTGCCGCGGAGGTGCTATTACTGTCACCACTTCAGCCATATGAATCGCTCATGTAGACGTGCAAAGTTGGGGTCACCCGAAGTCTGTGTAAATTGCTCCAAGGCCGGACACGATAAGTCCAAATCGTGTGTAGCCAAGTGTGTCAATTTTGGAGAGCCGCACCCTGCTTCTTTGAAGCAATGTGGTGCATATCTCCTTGAGACAGAAATCCTGGCCCTTCAGGCCCAGGATTGTCTCTCATTCTGCGAGGCTAAGGACTTGGTCCTGGTGCACCCAGCTTTGCCTAGGATGTCTTACGCCTCAATGCTTAGAAAGACACCCTCTGCTCTTGGACCATCTAGGCCAACAAGCACGGTTGTTTCCGCACCCATCCGCCGTCTTCAGTGCATTATTGGCCTGTATGCGCGAGCCCGTTGCCTCCTTGAATCGCTAACAGCTCTCACTGCATCTGCAGGTGATTTTGACGGTGCCTATGCCGCCGAGCGACGCCAGTCATACCTTAAGCCCTTTGGGTTTAGGGCCAGGAAACTCCTTCGAGAGCTAGGTATAGCTCTCGGGCCAGTGGCGCCCTTGGTTCTGCCCAGGATGCCACCCTGGAGGGTACCACATTTTGCTATTTGTCGCCACCCTTCTGCTCCCAAAGCTCCTCCAGCGCCGGGAGTATTGCGTTCGACCTTTTTGAAGCACACCTCATGTCACGTTGGAACGGTGCCTGTGTATACAGATGGCTCTAAGTCCTAAGAGGGGGTCAGCTTCCACACCGTTTACCCTCTGTTTGAAGTCAGCGGGGCTCTGCCAGGCACTGCGTCTGTCTTCACGGCCGAGCTGGTGGCAATACACCACTCGGTACGGGAGATTACGCGACGTGCCCGGTTTGGAGACCGGCTTGTGATCTATAGCTATAGCGACTCACAAAGCGCCCTGAGTGCTCTCGGAGCATTGGAATCCCCGCATCCCCTGGTTCCCGATATCCGTGACGCCACGGTTTTGGGAAGCCGGGCAGATGTCGAGATTATCTTCTGCTGGGTTCCTGGCCATGTAGGAATTGTGGGGAATGAGGGCGCCAATGAAGTCGCCAAAGTGTCCTCGAGGACTCTGCGAACAGACCAGCGTTTCGCTCTTCCTCACACCAACTACATGGCAGGAATACAGGCAGCTCTTTGGGCTGCTTGGCAAAGAAGATGGGAGACCATCAAATCGAATTTATAGTTGCTCTCCATTTCACTGGGACTGTTCCCATGGACCTACCCCCAATGCCGCGCAGGCTTCAGGTTGCTTTCTGTCGTCTCTGAATTTCGCACACTCATGGGACGTACCACTATTTTATGGAGCGCTCGCCAGTGCCCTACTGTTTAGACTGCGTTATTCCCCAGACTGTTTGGCACATTTTTGTTGAATGTCCCAGTCTGGGCGATCTCCGCGCACATTACCTGTTCCGGTACCGGGATGGGTGGGGTCATTACCGCCTGTCTTTTGTACTTGGGACGAGTTCGTGCACATTGACTGCTGCACTTATTGACTTTTCGGGGAAGGCCATCCTTCTCCCTTCATTTAACTACGTTTTGTTTTTGTTGTTTTCTGTGTAGGTTGCACGCTCCTGCGCCGGAGCTTCCTAATTGTTGCCATTTTCCCTTTTTTTGTTGTTTTTTCATATTCTTATTTTAAAGTAGCCTAGTGCTAGTCTGTCGTGATTGTGGTAACTTATGCCCAAGCGGGTCGTTGCCAGATAGGCTCCTAAATTAAAAAAAACAAAACAACAAAATTTCTGGACATGTAGGAATTGCAGGGAATGAGTGTGCCAAAGAGTCTGCGAGTACTCAGCGACCGGACCAGCCTTTCGCTCTTCCTCACACTGATTACATGGAAGGAATATGGGCAGCTCTCCATGCTGCTTGGCACAGAAGATGGGGGGACCGTCGAGGATAACTTAAAGTTGTGTGCCATTGCACAGTGACTGTTCCCGTGAACCTACCATCTCCCCCCCAATGCTGCGAAGGCTTCAGGTTGCTTTCTGTCATCTCCAAATTGGACACACTCATGGGACGCTCCGCCATTTGATGGAGCACCTGCCTTAATTGTGTGGTCAGGTAGATTATGGGGAGAGATGCGCATTCGCTATTGCAGTCCTGTAGTCACCTTTATTGGACTATATACCTCTGACATACTTTTCCTTCCTCAATCTTCACCATTTAATGAACTCTCCACCCATTCTCCTGACAGGGTTGTATTCATTGTTTTTCTCTTCTTGGTTTGATGTAAATAACCATTATTCCCTTAAGTGGTGGTGGTTGCCAGATTGGCGCAGAAAAAAATTTGTATTGTAGTTTTTCCTTGTGTCAAGGGAAGTAAGAATCCCACCACTAGTGCCAGGTGATGCGTAGGAAACTCACCCATAAATACTTGCTTGAGTATGTTAAATGACTATAAACCAGGCCATTGTACTCACTGGCTTCATTTTGTCTTAAAACAACCTCTTTGTTCCGCATGTGGGTGTTTAATACATCTTTGGCACATAGTTGCATAGATGCTAAAGTTATGATCATTTTATGTAATCACTTAATATGCATTTCATGTTATAATTTTTGGATGGTGTGTTTCTACAGGTGAGAATAATCAAATCGTCACCATAGTCCCGTCCTCAACTAATCCTGGTGAAGTTAGTTATGTGCTCATTGTAGAACAGTCTGGGGATGCAGACAGGGATGACACTGTTTATGACTTCAATGAAGGCGATGAAGGGCTGACATATATTAGTAAGGTGTGTTTTTTCTGTGCAGGTTGAACTTTAATTATTCATCAACCTCATTTCTCCAAAATCCAAAAGATAAGGCTTTGGAAATGGCTTGGATTAATTATGAGAAGTGGAGTTTCTAATGTCCTGGGTTCTGTTATATTCACACTGGAATAGTATGAAAGAAATGTAAATATGAGTATATACCAGTCTTTTTAATGCCCTCACATCCACTTCAGGATAATGAAGATGATGACAAAAAGATCGTTAGGCTGATTCCAAAGAAATCCCAGACAATAACTCCAGTTCACATGTGTAATTATTGCAACTACACCAACCCCAAAAGGTATACCATATAATGTGCAAAGTTTACAGTAGATAGTTAGTTGTCTATCCTCTTAACCTTGTACATTGAATGTCTTTGATATTTCTCTTATCTCTGCCCCTTTTTCATTTATTCTCATCTGGTTTCTCCATTTTTTTTCTCATTGTTCCCATTGCATTATATAAGCTGAATTTTGCCACTTTCATAAAGGTGCGAGATCCTTATTTGGTCGTGTTTAAATGATTGAACATTTTAGCCATGAATAATCTGCATAGATGAGCTGAGTGTATGGAGCAAATTATGCGAAATTCTTTTTCAATGGAATGTTAATCCTATTGTGTTTGTTGGCCTGGGATTAATCATTGATCATATTTAAACTTGGAATCAAATATTTTGACCGTCATAGTGTGGTTAGTTAGGTAAAAATTGCATTTGTCCCTTGAGTTTCAAAGTTTTGTGTCTTGCAGGTACCTTTTATCCAGGCACATGAAGTCACATAGTGAAGAACGACCACACAAATGCTCTGTCTGCGAGAGAGGGTTCAAAACATTGGCTTCTCTTCAAAATCATGTTAATACACACACAGGGATCAAACCACATAGATGTCAGGCGTGTGAAAGTACTTTTACAACTTCAGGTACAATAATTTACTCCAGCGAGGGACTTTTTTCATTCTATTTGTTCTTCTTACTCCAATTCATTGCCTCCTCAATGAAAATGAAGGTTGCGCTCCATAGGGTTGATAGTGTAGCTAATTGTTTGCTTAATTATCGCCGTGTTTTTATTCCATTAATAATTTTGCTCATTCTCACTTCTTACGATGTCTTTGTGAATGAGTCTGTTCTGAAGAGTAGCACCTATGCTTTACTTACCCTGTCTAGCCCCCAAGAGCCACTTCTAATTATTGAAAGAGGAATAAGATCATGCCTTTTTTTATTGTTTAATACTCAACTGATTGTGTGTTGTTGTTTTGTGGGTGTGTTGGGAGTTGGGCAGGGAAAGGAATCTTGTGTACACTAACATTTGAAGTCAAACGTTCATGATGTACCATTATAGTCATTTATGTAATTTCTCCCTGGTATAATGGATATGATCCTTTGGCCAGATAACAAAATGGACATAGAGATTATAATGACAATCATTGGTGAGCCGATTGGCACTCGAGGCCTGTCCTCATGTTTTTAAGGGGCCTTTTGTGACCCCAGGGGTGAAGGGTGACCTATTCCATATCAGGCCAGGAGGGCCAGATAATAGACAGTATTAATCGATTGACAGCATTACGGAACATAAAAGAGAGTTGTGTTGTACTGCAGTGGCGTACCTAGGATTTTAGGCTGGGGGGAAAGAAACCTAGAATTTTTATTTTGATTGGAGAAACAAAATCCTTCACTTACTCAAATTAAATCTTCACTTCAATTACTCGATTTCATCTAGTATCAAGGCTTTTATGGTCCAGATTCATGCTATCAGAGATTAAGTTCTTGACTTTAAAAGGGAAGAAAGGCACAGAACAGAATGAAACAGAGAATTATTTTTATATTGTTACATGAACGAGAGATACAAAACTCGCCCTTGAACATAGTATTTATTGTATTAATAATAATCAGCACAAATATCAAATTATAAAATTAGTGAATTAACCACCATTAGGCAGTTAACAAACATTTCACCAAATGACTGTCTCAGTACCTTCATGAATCATTTTGACGACTGCAGAACAAAAGTTCAAAGCAGGAGCCTTCGATTGCCCTTATCACGGAACATATCAATAACTTTGTCTTGGTCCACCACAATGTCGAGACGCTCTTGAGTCATTGTCGACCTCAGATAAGTTTTGAGTCTTCGAAGATGAGAGAAGATTGCTCGGAATTGGCGGGAGACGACGGTACAGTTCCGAACAGTCGAAGGAGTATTGCCACGTCTGGCAGCAACATTCGAGTCGCTTCCTTGATTCACTTTTTAAGAGTCCAATCCTCTCGATCTTCCACTCCACTTATTTCTGTCAACCACTCTTGAATTTGGGAGGAGTTAGCATTATCGATTCCATCAGTGAGGTCTCGCTCGTAGATCTTGAGGACAGGGAATAGTTTCTTTGAAGTGTACTCCCGAGCAAATCGGGGTATGAGCTCTTGCAATTTCACTACCTGTCACATGCATTTGTCGTCGAACAGGCTCACTAGTTTGGCTATCATCGCATCCAGAAATGGGACTAGTAAGGTTCTTTCATAGTACAATTCAGGCATCGACCCTTCTTGGGCCTGTTGAGGCAGAGATTACAGTCCCCATGCCGGTGCTCATCTTCATTGCTTCAGTACCCATTGGCTTAAATGCGGTTGAGGACTCCTCTCTCATTTTCTTAAGCTTCTGCCTGATGACACGGATGCGTTCATATGCCTCCCCAAGATATTGTGCTGGGTCCTGCAACCCCTGCCTCACAGGGAGGGTTAGATGCAAGACTGCGTCTGCCACTGCGAGAGAGCAGGTAAAATTAGGTCGCGTGATTGCGCCAAGAAGGGAGACAGCTTGGGAGTCGCCATCCTTTGAAAGATGGTTCATGATGGATACGACAAAGGGAAATAGCTCAACTCGAACGGCAACACTGTTGTGGCGTTCCACCCACCGCTTAGGGCAGTAAGCCTTTAGACGTCGTTTTTTGTGTAATGATGCCGTTTCACCCTTTTTAATCAGCTGCTCAAGCATGTTGGTGCGCTTTAGCGAAGAAATCGCAGATTTGGCTAATGATTCCAAAGAGTACTTTGAACTCGGGACGGTCGCAGGCCTTCCCGATCACCAAATTTAGCCGATGAGAAAAACATTGTACGTAGACGGCGAGAGGCTGCTTAGCTTTCACGATGGCTTGATATCTGTTGAATCAACCGGACATTGATGCTGCCCCGTCGTAACCTTGGCCTCGCAAGTTAACCACATCCAGCCCAAGAGAGTTGAGGGTGTCCAACATCAGAGCGGCCAGCCCCTGGCCCAAAGTGTCTTTGGCCTCTACAAAAGCGACAAAATATTCGCTTATCACACCTTCTGAGTTCACGGTGCGAAGAATGATGGACGCCTGCTCCGTTTGAACAGTATCCGTGGTCTCGTCCATCAGCACTGAGAAAAGCCTTGCCCGCTTGACTTTAGTGACCAACTCGTTGTGAATGAGCTCACCCACTACGTTGATAAGTTCATTCTGGATTCGAGGAGACGCATATGAAGCATAGTGGAGTGACTCAGAAAGAAGTGTCTGGAGTGCCTCATTTTCTTCGTCAATACGGAACCGCAAAGCATTCCGAAATATGCCATTTTTCGAGGCAAAGATGTCTCCGGCGTCTCGGTGGCCACGAAAAGCAAGATTATTGCGAGCCAGAAAGAGTATTGTTGCTACGATTGGTTGCAGCTTTGACCAGTTGACGGCAATCTGGACTTTCCTCTGAGCCATAAGCTGATGGTCGATGGCCTTATCACTATCAGCAGTGTGGAGTCGATGCAGTCGCGCATGCTCAACGCAAACAAGATATGTGGCTGATTTGCCATGCTTTTGAAGTATTCCATTCGCGTTTTTTCAGTCTGTTAGCACACGTGTGACTAGCTGGGCATGTGGCTGGTATTTTCCTCCGACTTTGGCGATTTCTTTTGGAATATAGTACAAGGAATGCAGAGGAACCCATTGATTTCTTTGGCGTAACCAAGCCAATTGAGCATCTCCAGCCATTCCCGGCGAAAATGTCGCCCTTCCTTGTCCACTGGAAAGTTTTCGCCTTCTCCTGGCATCGGACGCTTCTCAAGAAGCTGGTTCACCTGATGAACATTTAAAGAAGATCCTCCCAGATGTATCCTTAGTAGCTGACCAAGGTTAACTGGTGACGGGCTAGCCATCACATTCTGGTTGACAGACGAAGTGGACAGAGTCCAATGGGCCAGGACACTCGCTCGTCGAAGCAATGTAGAGGACTGAGAATTCGAAGTCAAAGACTCAGGCACAGGTAACCGGACTTTTTGGCATGGGCCGAAAGAAATTCGTAATACTACCACACTTCATTACACAAACCTGTGGTAAGAAGAAAAATGATGTTTAGTAAGAGCTAAATTATTTTTAAAATCATTCAATAGTAATGAAAAAATATTTCAAATAATTATGTATTTAATTATAATTCAAATTAGTATAAAATATAAGCAAATTCTAAAAACATGAACAAATAAATGTATTGACAAATTTATACAGACAAATAGCTATTTTGATCATCCAGAGTGGATATTGTTGACGTTTATCATATAAATTGACATGGACGTCAATTTATATGAGATATCGATTAGTTGAAAATTGACTACTCACCTGTGGGATGCTAACGCTTTTAAGCACTATTTATAAGCACAGACACCGAAGTTCATACAGCATAGCGATCACTAAGACTTAACAAGGAACGGGTGCACTGTTGGCAAGTAGCTGCTTATATAGCTTTTACAGACAAGCTCTAGAATGTTCCAGTGACTTTTAGATGTCGTTGTCTTCCGGTAGCGTGCAACTAACCACGTGATGGGGGTCCCCAAACAATCCAAATCACAGGAGGTGACACCACTGTACAATAACTATCTTAATATGATAATAACGGGTGCATTATCGGCAAGAAAATTATTATATAACTTCTAGAGATGAGTTCTAGAATGTTCCAATCACCAGTGCCTTGTAGGTGGCGTGTAGCTTCCGGTTGTCTTCCGGTAGCGCGCGGCTAACCACGTGCTGGGGGGTCCTGAACATTCCAAATTATCCGAGGCAACATTAACAGCCACTCACAGTGCCTTCAACCCATTTTACCTCATTTTGTGCTATTTTAAAACTCAACCGATCTTATCGGTAAAATAAATGTTGCTAATGCTAAATATCTAATTACTTTTGCAAATTGCTAAAAGTAAAAAAATTATTGACACATTTTTTTGGGGGGGGGGGCGCGGTCTCCCTGCCCTCTTCCATTGAGCAAATTTTCGGGGATGGCGGCTGCCAAATTTCCCCCCCCCCCCCTTAGGTACGCCACTGTTGTACTGTAAAGATGGAGGGGAATGGTAGTGTTGCTTTGATTGGCCATGTTAATGGGTGGTCAGCTCATTATGGTGCTCGAATCGAACCCACGCTTCTTCCTCAACTACTCAGGCTAACTACTTTTCATTTTATCAAACTGGACCCTATTTATGCTATGAAGCTCACAAGTGCTACCAATCCTCCCCCATCTTATGCTATGAAGCACCCGGCTGTTGGTATTCATTCATCCTTGCCCCCATATGCCCTGAAGCACCTGCTGCTGCTACCCTTTATGCTATGAACCAAGATGCCAATCCTTCTTGCAGCCTTCCTGGTTTAGGAGTAACTATTGCCGTTGAGAACTTGATGCAACCTTTAGGCCACTGGTACTGTGGACTCTACTCAAAATGCCACCACCTATGAAAATTTTTCAAAACATCTTGATAGCACTGGGAGTAATGCGTTCATATTTCTTGGAGTTCATGTTTTGCCACACTGTAGCTGTGCCAGTGTACACACATGGCTCTGATTGGAAGGGGAGGTTGACTTCCATGCTATCTCACCCCTTTTTGAAGCCTGCCATATTCCTCGAGGTGCTCCATCTATCTTCACAGTTGAGTTACTTGCAATATACTGCTCAGTACAGGAGATTGCATGCCCTTCTCGGTTCAGAGACTGACTTGTAATTAATGGAGAGAGTGCTAAATGCCCATAAGGTATTCGCATCCCCCTAGTTTGCACTATCCACAATCCCACAAAGGCTGAGAGATCGAGATTGTCTTCTGCTCGGTTCCTGGACATGTAGGGGTTGCCAGAAATGGATGTGCTGGTGAGAGTTACCAGACCCGACATTTCCCATGCCCCCCCCTCACCCCATTGCCTTTACTACTTCATGGTTTGTTTGTTTTTTTTGCCTACAAAATAGACAGGCTTGTAAGATCCTCCCCCCCCCCCCATTCAATGGAGCTCTCCCCTGAACATGTCAAGATTTCAAGAGGTGGGCCTCCTCCATGATATTTAACTAGTTGACTGAGTGTTGCCTCCAGCACCTAAATGAGTTTTGTTTTTTTAAAGTGGGCATGTATGTGATTTCGGCGGTCGGCAGAAATTTAAAATAATAACAAAACACTCTGACATTCCTCAAACTGTCATTTTCGTCTCCTGGTACCATTATTTCTTTCTCCGTAGGTGAACTTGTTCGCCACATTCGATATATTCATACGCACGAGAAGCCGCACAAGTGTCCTGATTGCGAATATGCTAGTGTAGAATTGAGCAAGCTAAAGCGACACATGAGATGCCATACTGGCGAGAGGCCTTATCAATGTCCACACTGCACTTATGCCAGCCCCGACACCTTCAAGCTAAAGCGCCACTTGCGAATTCATACAGGAGAAAAACCATATGAATGTGAAACGTGTGGTGCTCGCTTTACCCAGTCGAATTCGCTCAAAGCACACCGTATGATACATACAGGTTAGTATTTACCATTTGAGTAGGGGCTGTCCTGTGGGACCAGGTTCGAATGTAGGGAGGGTGTTGCATGATGTGGGATTTTTTTATCACAAAGGCTAGGAAGTAGAAGTTCAATTGCAAATTAACCATGTGGAATACAGTTATTTGAAATGACCTGGCCACTCTCCCCGTCTTTTTCTCTTGCTCTACAGGGTGGCTAGAGTTTAAAAACACATCCTTGCCTGCTGGGCTGTTCATGTGTTAGTGTCGGAGGATGGGACAAATAGAATAGTCCTCTTTATATCATTTAGGGACCGCATTGGTCTTTGAAATGGTTCAAGGCGCATTTACAGCATTCTTAAGAGTATACAAGAGAGCTAGTTCTTAACCTAGCCTCGCCATTCACATATAGTTACATTCTACAATCTACACCTCGCCTTGCAAGAAGAGTAGGTTTGTTTTATAGTCTACTGGCTCACTACAGTTGGGGGATTACTACTTAATAATTGGGTAGTGTGAGGGGAATCTCAATTTGCTAAAGAATTGTGCCTATCATGTTTCCGTCTTGTGTAGGCATATATTAGATATGGCTGTTGCTCAAGCTGGGGATGCACAATTCAGTATTGTGCAGATGAAATTTCTGTATAGTATATTCAGACCTTTATGTTATCAACAGTTGGCATGTGTCGCCCCCCGTAAGGGGCGCGGCAATTTGCCTTCCTGGCCGCCGTGCTGACGGGACTCAGCACCCCGTCCGGCCCCAGCTTAGCCTCTTCTCCTTCTTTCATACAGCCTGTATTTCTCCCCTACTTCCGCACTTTCCCTACAACCTCTTCCACAACTTTCTCTGGTCCTCCTATTTTCTCAGGGTAGATTCCGACCTTCTTCTGGGCCAACTATCCCAGATTGAGGTTGAGGGGGGAGCTCTGGTTTGGGATGGTGGGTTTTTAAATAACCTGCTTTATCCCCACCCACATCTTCCTCACCTCCTCTTCCTTTCTATTTTCAAACACTACATTTTACGCCGTGTCCAAGGTGGAGCCACCATGCTGATAGACTGCCAGGCTATCAGGCGGGAGGGATAGCCTTGAATGGTGGCACCTTGTTCTGCCAGCCCCGTACGCACCCCTTGCAGGGTGGGCTACTGAGAGGGGTGATGAGCGATTGCTTTCCGTAAAAAAAATAGGGTCACCATGCCCAATGATGATACCCTCCAAAAATCTCTCCTCAATTTCCCCTTTTCCATCGTCGGAGCCACCCTCGGGCAGCTCCACAGAAAAAATGGAGGTCCCCTGTGCTCTCGCAGGGGACCCTCCAAATCTCTCTAACTGGAGAGGAGGCTTACTCCTCTCCTTCGCCTACGGGTGTATGGTACTCCCCATCACCCCCTTATCTGGAAATGCTTTCGGGCACCTCCCTCTTCCCAGCGGCAGTCCCCCCTTTACTTTCCAAGGGGACTGCCAAGAAAGCCAGCAGGCAGCCCATAACCGACCGCTCCCCATTGAAGCCGCTCGGTAGGGCAAACCCCCTTTAGGGGGGAGAGGGAAGCCAGACCCCATCGGTCGCTTCCTTCAAAAGACCTGCTGGCAAAAATATTGAACCTTGCCGGGGTCAAGGCCTGTGCCTCCCCAGACTCGACTTGTGACAGTGCTGCCAATGGGATCTGTGATGTCCTGGGGGGAGGAAGGGATGGCCAACTGGAGGCCCCCCTGAGATAGACATGGTCCTTGAAGCAACCCAGCCTCATACGGTAGGGCATTCCATGCAGGAGAATCCGGGCTCGGCGCCAAGCACCAAACCCGAGTCTGCCCCTATGCAAGGTCCTTCTCAAATGGCTAGGGTTTCCAAGGCAGTACAAGGAGGGGAGGGATCTCCTCCGACCGGTACCCCTGCGACTGCCAGGACCTTTTCCATCTCGGAGAAGGATCTTGCTGAGGCTGGTCCATCTGGCCTGTGGGCTCCTGCTGGCGGAGGGGAGAAAGGGGTTCATTCCCCGCCCACACCTACTAAAAGGGGAAAAAATAGAAAAAAGACGGGGGGGGGCTCTTCTCTATCCACGGGGGCTGCGGGGACGGATGGGTCTGGTGCCACTTCGGTAAGCGACAAGCCAAGAATGGCACATTCGGCCCCTCTGCCCCACCACCCCGGGTGCGGTCCCCTGACTAAGACCAAAAGTGCTAGTGCGCAGAGCAGAGCCTCGATTACATCAGGGCCCCTCATTCAGAGATTACCCTGCGTTTTTGAGCCCGCTGGCTTCAAACGCTTCCTCGTTATTCGCTCCACTGATGGCACCATGTTGGCTAAGGGCAACATGATCCATCAGAGGAGAGGATTAGCTAGTGCAATTGGTAGAGAGCCGAAGGTGACCTTTTTCTCAGATGGGAGCCTTTTGGCGAATGCGTCGAATCCCTCCGAGGCGGCCATGATTAGCGCCATGCGCACACTTGATGGCACGCCTGTGAGTGTGACGCCGCACTCTACCATGAACTTCGTGAAAGGAGTAGTTTATGCGAGGGAACTCGTGGACTACTCCATAGAGGACATCACCTTTGAGCTGGCTGACCATGGGGCGGTCAAGGTCGAACGTGTGATGAGAAAATAGGGAAGGGCCTTGAGACCCACCTCTACCCTCTTCGTCACGTTCGACTGTGACAAGCTCCCTGAGTCGGTGCGTGCGGGTTAGTTCGCTACTGCGTGAAGACATTCGGGCCACTGCCGCGAAGGTGCTATTACTGTCACCGCTTCGGCCATACGAATCGCTCATGTAAACGTGCAAAGTCGGAGTCACCCGAATCTGTGTAAATTGCTCCAAGGCCGCACACGTGTGTGGTCAAGTGTGTCAATTGTGGAGAGCCGCATCCCGCTTCTTCAAACTAATATAGTGCATATCTCCTTGAGACAGAAATACTGGCCGTTCAGGCCCGGGATCATCTCTCATTCCGCGAGGCAAAGGACTTGGTCCTGGCGCGCCCGGCTCTGCCTGGGACGTCATATGCCTCAGTAGTTCGAAAGGCACCCTGCTCCTGGCCCATCCAGGCCAACGAGCACGGTTGTTTCCGCGCCCATTCGGAGCCCTTCTGCGGGTTCTACTCAACCCGGGCGCTCCCCTGGTAAAGCTGGGGGCACAAAGGGTTTACACCCAGTCCTGGCTAAAACCAGGAACCCCCAATCTTCCTAAAGGGTTCCTAAAGCTGCCCCTCGAAAGGCGGACAGCAACAAAGGAGCTTTGGCTCCTTCGCCCAAACCTAGTGGTGAGCTGAGTGGCTCGGAGACGACAGATGCTCAAAAAGAGGGCCTCCCCGCCTCCGAATCCGCAACTCCCGCCTAAGGTTTCGAGGCGGAGGGAGGAAAAGATTCGCATGGCGAGCCCAACCTCCCCAATAAGTCCTCGAAGGCGACAGCATCTTCAGCGCATGGTCCGTCCAACAGCGCACGGGGTTCTGCCTCCGGATGCATACGGCCATTCCTGTGAGGGTCTTCTGTTCCAAGAGGGCCTCCGCGTCTCCTCTTAGCTAGGCCTAGAGGGCATATTCCTTCAATGGAATTGACGTGGACTCCGGGCCAACTGGGAGTTGCTTCGGAGGCTCGTCTCGTCCCATTCCCCGTTAGCTATTTTTCTACAGGAGACCATGCTGGGCGCATGCCCCCTGCCCACCCTCCCGGCGTATAAGGGTTTTGCGACCCCACCAACCCGAGATGGGGGCCGGGCGGGGGGATGCGCGATTTACACCCGGCGTCTCCTCCGAGCTAGACCTGGAGGGCATATTCCTTTAATGGAATTGCCGTGGACTTCCTGCTAACTGGGAGGAGCTGCTAAGGCTCGTCTCGTTTCCCGTTAGCTATTTTTCGGCAGGAGACCATGCTAAGCGCGTGCCCCCTACCCACCCTCCCGTGGTATAAGGGTTTTGTGATTCCACCACTTCGAGATGGGGGCCGGGCGGGGGGATGCGCGGTTTACACCTGTCATGATGTCTCCCTTTTTTCACTTTAGATACCTCCTTTCGGGCAGTGGCTGTGCAGCTTCACCTGGATAAGAGGTATACTGTTATTTCTGTGTACATTCCACCGTTAGCTGACTTCGAAGTGGGCGATTTCCGACGCGTCGTTGCAAGGTCGCTGAGGCCCTTTCTCTTGCTTGGAGATCTGAACGGCAGACGTCCTCTCCTGGGAGACTACTTAATAAATTCCAGGGGACAAGCCCTTGCCGATCTGATCGAAGAGCTTGAGATAGGTGTCCTAAATGTGGATGAGTTTACGCATCACTGCCCGAGAACCGCTTCATTTTCTTGCCTTAATCTATCTCTGTGCTCTCCAGATGCACAGCCTGATTTTGATTGGTGGGTGGTCGATGACCTCCATGGTAGTGGTGACTTTCTCATTCAAATATTTTCTGGACCGCTGCCACCCGAGAGCCTACCTCGGTGGTGCTTGGCGCGTGCGCGGTGGCCTGCATTTCAGGAAATGACTGAGTTCTCTATCTCAGTCGAGGAATTTAGGTCGGTAGATGAGGCCGTTGAGTTCTTCTCCGGCAACCTTATCGCCGCGGGCCTGACTACTATTCCCAGAAGGTCTGACCGTTTTTGCACGCCGACCACTCGTGTCGTGGTTGGCCGAGTGCGAGACGGCCCTCAACCAGAAGCGTTATGCCTACATGCGCTATAAGCGCCGCCCGAACGATTTCACTGTCAGTGAATTTCGTAGGGCTAGGGCTAGCTAGGTTCCTGTATATTTCGAAGCATGCCCGCCGCTCTTCTTGGCGGGCATACGTGTCTTCACTTAACGGGAAGACCCCTCTAGCAGAGGTGTGAAGCGAGTCAAAAGGATTTGGGGCAAGTTCACACAAATCCCCCCTCCCATCCTCCAGGAGAATGAGATCTCAATCTCGGACCCCGCGTCCGTGGCGGAATCCTTCGCGATCGCATTCTCTAGCCGGGATGCTGCTCCGCCAGCATTCAATGCACGTCGTATGGTCGCGGAAAGCCGCCGCCTGTACTTTACCCCCAGAGGCGCAGAACCCTTCAACGACAGGTTTACTCTGAATGAGTTGCGTTCCGCTCTTGCTTCGTGCGCGGACACCGCCCATGGTCCGGCCGATGTCCCGTACGCCATGCTTCGAGACCTGGATGAGCGAGGCATGGCCTTTCTCTTAGATATGTTCAACAGGATCTTGGTGGAGGGTCTCCTCCCAAGATTCCTTGCGAATCGCTACTCCAGGCGGTTTCCGCCCAATCTCTAACCTCTTGCCTGTGCAAGTTGATGGAGAAATTGGTAAATGTTAGATTAGCCTTTTTTCTGGACAGCGGAGGCCATATGTCTTATGCACAGTGCGGCTTCCGCAAGTTCCACTCCACGTCGGATGCTCTGCTCCGACAAGAAAATGCCGTCTGCGAGCCTTCCTTCGTAGACAGCGCTACGCCACGGTCTTTTTCGATCTGGACAAGGCTTATGTTACAGCATGGCGATACGGTTTCATGGAGACTCTCTGCACGATGGATCGAGGGGACGCTTTCCAATCTTTATATGTGAATTTTTGCGAGATCGTCGATTCCGCGTATGGGTGTGGGGAGCCCTCTCCGGCCCAATGGAGCAGGAAGAGGGTGTCCCGCAGAGAAGTGTCCTCAGTGTCGCACTCTTTGCCCTGAGCATCAACGGTATCACCTCAGTGCTCCTGGAAGATGTTCTCGCTACTCTCTACATGGACGACCTTTCGATCTCTTTTGGCGCGTTCCAGATGCCAACTCTGGAGCGTCGACTCCAACAGGAATTTAACCGCGTCTCTCGCTATGCCGAAGGGCTCAGGTTTCGGTGTTCCTGGGCCAAGACTAAGGTGATTCATTTCTGCCGCCATCCACGGCTCCACCCTGACCCAGACTTGTTTCTTAATGGGGTACGCCTGGAATTGGTTGAATCGCACCGTTTCCTTGATCTTGTATTCGACCGACGCCTCACCTGGGAGGCTCATATTCGCAGCCTTAGGGTCTCTTGTACCCGCGCCATGGACATTCTCCGTTCCGTGACGTTCAGCGCTTGGGGCGCTGATAGGGCTACTGTCCTACTTTTTTATCGATCCTTTGTTCGTTCGAAGCTCGACTACGGATGCGAGTTTTATGCATCCGCAGCCGATCGTGTATTGCGGAAGGTGGACGCGATCCACCACACCGGCCTTCGCCTTGCGACCGGTGCCTTCCGCACTTCCCCTATTCAGAGCCTACTAGTCGATGCTGGGGAGATGCCCCTCGCTCCACGCCGTGTACAGTGCATTAATCGCCTGTATGCGCGAGCCCGGCGCCTCCCTCAATCGCCAACAGCTCTCACTGCATCCGCAGCTGATTTCGACGGTGCCTATGCCGCCGAGAGACGCCAGTCATACCCTAAGCCCCTTTGGTTTAAGGCCAGGGAACCTTCGAGAGGTAGATATAGCTCTCGGGCCGGTGGCGCCCCTGGTTCTGCCCAGGACACCACCCTGGACATATCACATTTGGCTATTTGTCGCCACGCCTCTACTCCCATAGCTTGCACAGCGCCGGGAGTATTGCGTTTGACCTTTTTGGAGCACACCTCGTGTCATGCTGGAACCGTGCCAGTGTATACAGATGGCTCCAAGTCCCAAGAGGGGGTCGGCTTCCACGCCGTATTCCCTCTGTCTAAAATCAGCGGGGCTCGGCCAGGCGCTGTGTCTCTCTTGACGCTAAGCTGGTAGCAATACACCACTCGGTACAGTAGATTACGCGACGTTCCCAATTCGGAGACCGGATTGTGATCTATAGCGACTCACAAAGCGCCCTGCGTGCTCTTGGGGCATTGAAATCCCCGCCTCCCCTGGTTCGCGATATCCGTGTCGCCACGGTTTTGGCAAGCCGGGCGGATATCGAGATTATCTTCTGCTGGGTTCCTGGACATGTAAGAATTGCGGGCAATCAGGGTGCCAAAGAGTCCGCGAGGACTCTGCGACCGGACCATCGTTTCGCTCTATCTCACACCGACTACATGGCAGCTCTTCGGGCTGCTTGGCAAAGATCATGGGAGACAATCGAAGGGAACGTAAAGTTGCGTGCCATTGCGCCGGGACTGTTTCCATGGACCTACCCCCCAATGCCGCGAAGGCTTCAGGTTGCTTTCTGTCGTCTCCGAATTGGACACACCGCCATTTGCTGGAGCCCTCGCCTGCGTTGTCCCCAGTCTGTTCAGCATATTCTTGTTGAATGTCCCAGTCAGTCTTGGCGATCTTCGCGCACGTTACCCGGGTCGCTACCGCTTATCCCTTGTACCCGGGACGGGTTCGTGCACATTGACTTGTGGACTTAATGGACTTTTTGGAGGAGGCCGACCTTCTCCCCTTTCTTTAACTACTTTTTTTTATAGTTTTCTTCCTAAGTCGCACATTCCTGCGCCATCTCCCCCCGACGTCGGAGCTTGCTTCCTGCTTGTTGCCCTTTTACTTTTTAAATTTTTATTGCTTTGCATGTTTGCATGTTGTTGTTTTAAAATAGCATAGTTCTAGGCTGTCGTGATTACGGCGACTTATGCCCAAGTAGGGAGTCCCCAGACGGGCTCCTATAAAAAAAAATCATTTTGGAAGTGGTCAATAACATGAAAAATAAGAGTTTATGGTTTGAAGAAAAGAGCCATTTATTCTTTTTTGGCTTTATCATGAAACCTCTCAACCCAAGAGTAAAGTTAAAATTTTTGCAGGAATAATGTGAAAAGGAAAAAATGAATTTTTGACACAAATATATGTAAACTAAACCCTCAGAACTTAAAGTTATACATAGCTACTTCCCCATTGCTGTTAACTTTATACAGATGGAAGCTGCATTTTCCAGCAAGATGGTGCTCCTTTCCCATACAACCTAAGTAACTAAGAAGTATCTAGAATTTTAATTGTTGCAATTTCATCAGAGAGAACAAATATTCACCACAATCGCCCTACTGTATTCCTATGGGTTATTTCATATGGGACACTCAAGAAGAAGGTTTACTTCAAACAAAGAGATAAATTTAGTGAAAATAACTTGTGGAAAAATACTCAAAATGTTGGAAGACATAAATGATGTCTGTGCATCGCTTCATGGATGAAATTGAGGACAGTAAGCCAACAGGGTGGTGGTCACATTGAGCATCATATTAAATAAAGCTATTTCAATTTTACAAAAATGTGCAGCACCATTTACCCTACTTAGTTGATGATCTTATAATAGACCCATTATCCCTGTACCGGGTGCTTAGGCGACAATAATTTCTGACACATGATTTTAAATTTGTCACTGACAAAACTATAATAGTAAGATGAAAGGGTAGTCACCTTCACACACCCTTGGGCATGCCTAGGGGATGCTCTTGATCCACACTAAGTAAGTGATTGTATCCAATAGACCAATCTAGGCTTTTTAGATTGGTCTATTGGATACAGTCCCTTGCTTGGTGTGGATGAAGAGCGTCCCCAGGGGTGACCGATGCAGTGTGAAGTAACCACATAACGGGTTATGCAATAGTGGTGTTACACTCGTTTTTGTTTTGTTTTTATTTTTCGAGAAGTTTGTGTGTGATAGAAAAAGTTTCATCAAACAAATTTGAAGTTCTACTTTTCTCGCATGTGCCATTTAAAGGTCTTTTCCAATGTGTATAGCTGTTTTGCGATGGAAGTGAAAAGAATTGAGATCTCTGCTTTCATGTGCGCGGGCCAAACCTAGTCGGACATCGCCAAGCGGCTCAACGTCAGTCGGATAACTGTCCACGAAGTCGCGGACGGATTAAACTTAAGATCGACCTCTTTTGGTTTTATCGAAAGTGATCCGAAGCTCAACATGACCGCGCTCGCGAAGAAGGACATCACGGTGTCCAGGGCCGTCAAGGACGAGGGCGGCAAGAGCTTGAGGTCCGTGGAAAGGCCTCTGCTCGCTGACCCTATGCGAGAACAACGTCGGCAGCGCTGTCGTTGCTTTCTCAATGACTTGAGGAGACGAGGCAATGGAATTCGCTCTTTTTTCTAATGGAAATTCTTCACGGTCAATCCTGTCATTAACAAACAGAAGAAATGCATAGTAAGCTTCGGCCAGGACGTCTCCGAGGTCCCTTACGACCAAGCACCCGACCTCAGTGATTATGCTCGGCGTTGTGGCTTCGAATAGCGAGAAGATGCCGCCAGTGTGGTTCGGGCTAGAAAGATCACGACGAAGGCGGACTACGTCTTTCAGCAGGACGGTGTCCCGGCTCACGGCCAAGACCGTGAGAGTGTGATTGGGATTAAAAATGAGCTCCCGGTCGAAGGACTTTTGCTGCCGCAGTCGCCCGACCTCAATCCCTTCGATTACAGCGTTTGGGCACATGTTGAGGGCAAGGTCTGCAAGGTCCCCCACATTAACATCGACGAGCTGAAGTCCTCCATCAACCGCATGTGGGCCAGCATGAGGAAGGACTTGTCCACAACATGCCTTCAGATCTCGCCTGGAGCCCGTGCTCGCCGCTGATGGCGGCCTCATTGATTAATATTACAATTTAAACATCTTTATATGTTAAGACAATAAAAACGTGTCTAACTGCATCAAAATTATTATTGTGTCGATTGTTGAGAGCGTCGTAACGTCTGTAACAGGACTTCGGTAATACACAGTACCATCACTGTGTACATTAGTTTTCTTGACTGCTCTTGTAAGATTAATGTGAACAAAATATCACGTAAAAGATGAGAATTATTTGAGTCATTCATGTCCTGGTGGAATCTCTGCCCCTGCTCGTTCCTCATTGATCCATATGCGAGAATAAGTAATGCATTTTGATTCTCATGTCGCATCTGAGGTTTCTTCGTTCATTGAGTTATCCAACTGGATCTCTAATGAGTTGATGGAGTTGAGGACTGTCAAAGATGCCTGCTTTCATTTCAACTTCTCCATGGTCAATCCTGGAAAAGCGCGGCACAAATTTGTGAAGCAGCCACCATCCTTATCCAGAGCTTTGGTGAACGGTTTGATCAAGAGAGAGCAGAGATTCCATCTGCTCCTGGGGAGCTATAAACAACGCAAACAACAACATGAATATGCAATATTTACTATATCACCAAATATAGTCAAATATTAAATATTTTGAACATCATCTATTATGTGTATTTGGACTTCACTCGAGTTTTCCAACTTTGGTAAAGGTACAGTATATCATTTTATATTTTTTAAATATTTTGTTTTTATAAATAGCTGCCACCCCATCCCTAAAAGTATTATCTGTGGTGTTTGCTGTTGTAACCTTGGAGAAGATCTATGCTCAATTTGGGCAGCCTGGATTGAATGTCGGTGCTTTTCTCTGAATGGATGCTTTTAACCAAGTGTCACAATGTTTTCTATGTTTCCTTCTTTTCTTTTTTGTCTTTGTCGATTTCAAGGGGTTGGGAGGAACAAGGTTATTCTAATTTGCCTACACTACTTCAAACTAATTATTTTGGCTTCTTTTCTAGGTAATAAACCCATCTATAATTGTGAACTGTGTCCCACAACATGCGGGAGGAAGACTGATCTTCGAATACACATTCAAAAACTTCACACATCGGATAAACCATTAAAGTGCAATAAATGCGGGAAGGCTTTTCCTGATAGGTACTTATACTTATATTTGATTATCTCCTGTTTGATAATAAAATCTGAGTGGAAATACAGTATGATATTATGGTATTGTGTGATTTTTAAGATCTCTTGCTAATAAATTTTGGCATTTGACAGGTATACATTTAAGCAGCATAGTAAGTCGCATGATGGTGAAAAGTGTTTTAAATGCGATCTCTGTTCGTATGCCTCGACGACGTTACGGCATCTGGACTCACATATGCTCGTTCATACCGAGCAAAAGCCATTCAAATGTCAGTTTTGTGATCAGGTAAGTCTTCCTCATGAGAGTGAGATTTGCAATTCCAATGTTATGCGAAATTCCTTCGAGAGCTAGGTATAGCTCTCGGGCCGGTGGCGCCCCTGGTTCTGCCCAAGACGCCACCCTGGAGGGTACCACCTCTGACTATTTGTCACCACGCCTCTTTTTCCAAAGCTTTTACAGCGCCGGGAGTATTACGTTCGGGCTTTTTGGAGCACATTTCGTGTGACGCTGGGACCGTGTCAGTGTATATGGATGGCTCCAAGTCCCAAGAGGGGGTCGGTTTCCACGCCGTATCCCCTCTGTTTGAAGTCAGCGAGGCTCTGCTAGGCGCTGGTTGCAATACACCGCTCGGTACGGGAGATAACACAACGTGCCCCCGTTCGGAGACTGGATTGTGATTTATAGCGACTCACAAAGCTTCCTGAGTGCTCTCGGGGCATTGGAATCTCCGCATCCTCTGGTTCGCGATATCCGTGACTCCATGGTTTTGTCGAGCCAGGCGGATGTCGAGATTATCATCTGCTGGGATCCTGGATATGTATGAATTGCCGATGAGGGCGCCAAAGAGTCTGCGAGGACTGGGCGACCAGACGAGCGTTTCGCTCTTCCTCACACCGATTACATGGCAGGAATGCGGGCATCTCTTCGGGCGTCTTGGCAAAGAAGATGAGAGATGGTCGAGGGGAACTTAAGGTTACGTGCCATAGCGCCGCAACTCGCAACTATTCTCGTCGACCTACCCCCACATGCCGCGACAGCTTCAGGTTGCTTTCTGTCATCTCCGAATCGGACGCACCGCCATTTGATAGACCACTCGCCGGCGCTTTATTGTGACGATTACGTTGCCCCCCAAACTGTTCTGCACTTTCTTGTTGAATGTCCCACTCTGGGCGATCTTGGCGCACGTTACCTGGGGTCGCTAACGCTTGTCCTTGTACTCGGAACTGGTTCGTGCACATCGACTTGCGGACTGTACAACTTTTCGAAGGAGGCTGGCTTCCACTTTATTTGAATGTTGTGGTTCGCGTGCTCCTGCACTGGGGTGGGTGGGCTACCCCCGACGCTGGAGCGCACTTCCTTCTTGTTACCTTTTTGCTTTGTTTTGTTTATATTTATGATCTTTTTATCCTAGTTATTTAATTGTTGTTTGTTTTTTAATATAGCCTAGTCGTGGCTGTCGTGAGTACGGCGACTTATGCCCAAGTAGGCAGTCGCCAGATGGGATCCTATTTTTTATTTTTTTTAAATCCAATGCTATGCGTACAATCAATGTTCAAATTGCTTAATCTACTTTAAAGTCGGTTCATTTCCAATGTGTCTCATTCAATCTCTTCTGCAGGCCTTTCGTCAGAAACAGCTTCTCAAACGGCATGAAAATCTTTATCACGACCCTTTCTATATTCCACCTGTACCAAAAGAGAAGACACAGAAATGCGGCGAGTGTTGTAAAACGTTTAGGCACAAAGGTGTGTGTGTTTTCCCACCCTCCAGTTAAATGAGCTGGGGCTGTTTCTATTCTCCAATATCTATCTATTAAGGGCGATTGAAAGGCCCTTTCTCTTGATTTTGAGATTTCCTACTGCAGAACTAGTAAATATAATGTTTGCTATCTTTTATCTTGTGTACATCGTCTATCTTCTCCCCCCCCCCCCCTCATTTTTTTCATTAGTCGACTAATTATTTTGTTATGGGCTAGCGCACTGTTTAGTCTGAGAGACAGGACCCAGTTCATGAGTGACCTAGGGCAGGCAGCTAAAGAATAATAACACAAAGCTACTTCCTTCAATCCATGGCATTAATGCATCCCGCTGCTTAGGTCGTTGGGTAGAGGCGTTTTTTTATAGCTCCGATTCTGTAGTTTTAAACTCTTAATCACACAGGAAAGTAGCAATCAAAATAAGGCTCCTACTCCCCTCTGAGTTCCTTCTCGTATGATTCTATTTCGAAGTTGGGATTGTCAGTCCTTTAATCTCTACTCCCTATTATTCCTTTTCACGTCAAGTAAAAAAAAAAAATTGCACCCCGCCTCCCTGCCCCTAAGGGGCGCGGCGATTTGCCTTCCTGGCTGCTGTGCTGAAGCGACTCAGCGCCCCGTCCGGCCCCAGCTTAGCCTCTTCTCCTTTCGGACAGCCTGTGTTTCTCCCCTACTTCCTTACTTTCCCTACCACCTCTCCCACAACTTTCTGTGGTCGGCCTCTATTTTCACAGGGTAGATGCTGACCTTCTTCTCAGCCAACTAGCCCGGATCGGGGCTGAGGGGGAAGGGGACAATATTCCCTAACCCCTGAGCTCCAGTTTGGGATGGTGGGTTTTTAACAACCTGCTTCATCCCCACCCATACCTTCCTCACATCCCTTTCCCTTCTTACATCACTTTTTTTTACGCCGTGCCCAAAGTCGATCCGCCATGCTGAAAGGCTGCCACGTCACTAGGCGGGAGGGGTGGCCTAAAATGGCGGCACTGGCTCTGCCAGTCCCATACGCACCCTTGGAAGAGCAGGCTACTGCGAGGGGTGATTAGCGTTTGGCTCCTGCAGAAAGAATATGGTCCCCATGCCCGATGATGAAAATCTAAGAAAAAACCCTCTTTCCCTTTTCCCCTCACGATCGACGGTGCCGCCTTCGGGCAGCTCCACTGAAAAATGGAGGTCCCCTCCCCCCTGTGCTCTCACAGGGGACCCTCCAAATCTCTTTAACCGGAGAGGAGGCTTACTCCACTCCTTTGCCTATGGGTGTAGGGGACTCCCACTCACCCCCTTGTCTGGAGGTGCCTTCGGGCGCCTCCCTCTTTCCACCTTTACTTTCCAAGGGAACGGCCAAGAAAGCCAGCAGGCAGCCCATAGCCGACCGCTACCCACTGAAGCAGCTCGTTTGGGCAAACCTCCTTAGGGGGGAGAGGGAAGAGAGACCCTATCGGTCGCTTCTCTCAAAAGACCTGCCGGCTCGAATATTAAACCTAGCGGGGGTCAAGGCCTGTCCCTCCCCATACTCGACTAGTGAAACCGCTGCCAATGGGACCTGTGATGTCATTGGGGGTAGGGGGGGAGCGCCCCCTCCCTCCGAGATGAGATAGACATGGTCCTTGAGGCAACCCAGCCTCACACGGTAGGGCCTTCCATGGGGGGCGAATCCGACCTCGGCGCCATCACCGAACTCGAGTCCGCCCCTATGCAAAGTCCTCCTCAAACGGCCTCCACCGAGTCGTTAGACTCACAGGAGGTAGCACACCTGAAGTTACTCACCAGGACATCTTCCGGAGTTCCTAAAGCTTCGCCCCAAAAGGAGGACAGCCCACGCCTACGCCCAGTGGTGGGCTGAGTGGCTAGGAGACGGTGGATCCTTGAAAAGAGGGCCCCCGCCTCCGAAGCCGCTCCGCCCTACCGGCCTAAGATTTCGAGGTGGAAGGGGGAAAAAGACTCGTATGGCGAGCCCACCCTACCTCAATAAATCCTCGAAGGCGATAGCGACGTGTCCGGCCAACAGCGCCCGGAGTTCTGCCCCCGAGAAGCGTACGGTGATTCACGTGAGGGTCTTCTCTTCGAAGAGGGCCCCCGCATCTCCTCAGAGCTAGTCCTGGAGGGCATATTCCTTCAATGGAGTTGCTACGGACTCCGGGACAACTGGGAGTTGCGGAGGCTCGTCTCCTCACGTTCCTCGTTAGCTATCTTTTTGCAGGAGACCATGCTGGGCGCATGTTTCCTGCCCACCCTTCCGGGGTATAAGGGTTTTGCGACCCCACCACAACGGGATGGGGGCCGGGCGGGGGAGGATGTGCGATTTACACCCGGCATGATGTCTCCGTTCTTCTTTTCGCTTTAGATACCTCTTTTCAGGCAGCAGCTGTGCAGCTGCACCTTGATAGGAAGTATACTTTTAATTCTGCCTACATTCCACCTTCAGCCGACTTCGATGCGGGGGATTTCCGCCGCGTCGTGGCACAGTTTCCGAGGCCCTTTCTCTTGCTCGGAGATCTAAACGGTAGACACCACGCTGTGAGACTACTCTATTAATCCCCGGGATCAAGTCCTCTCTGACCTGATCGACGAGCTTGAGATAGGTGTCCGAAATGTGGAAGAGTTTACGCATCACTGCCCGAGAACCGCTTCATTTTCTTTCCTGATCTATCTTTGTGCTCTCCCGATGCACAGCCTGATTTTGAATGGGGGGTGGTCGATGACCTCCATGGTAGTGATCAATTTCCCATTCAAATATCATTTTGTGGGTCGCTGCCACCCGAGACCCCGCCCCAGTGGTGCTTGACGCGGGCGCGGTGGTCTGCATTTCAGGAGATGACTGAATTCTCTATCTCAGTCGAGGAGTTTAGGTCGGTAGATGAGGCCGTTGAGTTCTTCTCCGGTAACCAGATCGCCGCGGGCCTAACTACTATTCCCAGAAGGTCTGGCCGTTTTTGCACGCCGACCACTCCCGTGGTGGTCGGCCGAGTGTGAGACTGCCCTCAAATAGAAGCGCTAGGCCTACATGCGCTATAAGCGCCGCCCGAACGATTTCACTGTCGGTGAATTTCGTCGAGCTAGGGCTAGGTTCCGGTATATTTCGAAGCATGCCCGCCGCTCTTCATGGCGGGATACGTGTCTTCACTTAACGTGAAGACCCTTGTAGCGGAGGTGTGGAAGCGAGTCAAAAGGATTCGGGGCAAGTTCTCCAGGAGAATGGGACCACTTTCTCCACATTCTCTAGCCGCTATGCTGCTCTGCCAGCATTCAATGCACCTCATGATGTCGCCGAGGGCCGCCGGCTGGACTTTACCTCTAGAGGCGTAGAACCCTTCAACGACAGGTTTACTTTGAGTGAGTTGCAGGAAGAGGGTGTCCCTCAGGAAGGTGTCCTCAATGTCACACTATGTCCTGAGCATCAACGGCATCACCTCGGTGCTGCAGGAAGATGTTCTCGCAATGCTCTACGTTGACGACCTTTCGATCTCTTTTGGCGCGGCCCAAATGCCAACTCTGGAGCGTCGACTCCAACAAGCATTGAACCGTGTCTCTCGCTATGCCGAAGCGCACAGGTTTTGGTTTTCCTTGGCTAAGACTAATGTGGTGCATTTTCCTTTGTTCGTTCGAAGCTCGACACCGGCCTAACCCTGGTGGCCCGTGCATTTCCCTCTTCCCCCATTCAGAGCCTACTACTCGATTCTGGGGAGATGCCACTCGCTCTACGCTGTGCACAGTGCATTATTCGCCTATACGCGCCCCCCTAAGTCGCCAACAGCCCTCACTGCATCCGTAGCTGACCTTGACGGTGCCTATGCCGCCGAAAGACGCCAGTCATACCCTTAGCCCTTTAGGTTTAGGGCTAGGAAACTCCAAAAGCTAGGTATAGCTCTCTGGCGGGTGGCGCTCCTTGTTCTGCCCAAGACGCCACCCTGGAGGGTACCACCTTTCGCTATTTGTCGCTACGCCTCTGCTCCCAAAGCTTCAACAGCGCCGGGAGTATTGCACTCGACCTTTTTGGAGCACACCTCTTGTAACGCTGGAACCGTGCCAGTGTATAAGGATGGCCTCACGTCCCAAGATGAGGTCGGCTTCCACGCCGTATCCCCTCTCTTTGAAGTCAGTAGGGCTCTACCAGGCACTGCATCTGTCTTCACTGTCGAGCTGGTTGCAATACACCACTCGGTACGGGAGATTATGCGACGTGCTCGGTTCGGAGACCGGATTGTTATTTATAGCGACTCACATAGCCCCCTGAGTGCTCTCGGGGTATTGGAATCTCCGCATCCCTTGGTCTGCCATATCCGTGACGCCACGGTTTTTGCAAGCCAGGCGGATGTCGAGATTATCTTTCCCTGGGTTCCTGGCATGTAGGAATTGCGGGGAATGAGGGCGCCAAAGAGTCCGTGAGCACTCGGTTACCGGACCAGCGTTTCGCTCTTCCTCACACCGGCTACATGACAGGAATACGGGCAGCACTCCGGGCTGCTTGGCAAAGAAGATGGGAACTTAAAGTTGGGTGCCATAGCGCCGCGATTCTTCTCATGGACCTCCCTCATCAATGCCGCGAAGGCTTCAGGTTGCTTTCTGTCGTCTCCGAATTGGACACACTCGCGGGACGCACCGCCATTTGATGGAGCGCTCGCCAGCGCCCTACTGTGAAGACTATGTTGTCCCCCACACTGTTTGACACATTCTTGTTGAATATCCCAGTCTGGGCGATCTCCGCACACGTTACTTGTCCCGGTACCGGGATGGGCAGGGTCGCTACCGCCTGTCACTTGTACTCGTGACGAGTTCGTGCACATTGAAGGGTGGACTTATAGACTTTGGGAGCGACCGGTCTTCTCCCCTTCATTTAACTAGTTGTTTTTTTTTAGTAGGTCTCACGTTCCTGCGCCGGGGGGAGGCAGACCTCCCCCCGACGCAGGAGCTTGCTTCCTGCTTATTGCCTTTTTCCTGTTTTTTTTTTTCATCTTATTTTAAAGATGCCTATTACTAGGCACTGTTGAATACGGCAACTAATGTCCAAGTAAGCAGTCGCCAGATGTGCTCTTAAAATACCCCCCACCCCCCTCCATTTCAGAGGGACTTCATCTTTACCTTAGCTTTTTATTACAGGAAACTTGATCCGCCATATGTCCATTCACAATCCCGAACGCCCCCTCCAGGACAAAACCCGGTCAGTGAGGGAGGGCAAACAAAAACGACTTGAAATAATAAACGGTGAAGAGGTAAGAGAATGGTAGCACCTCTATGGGTTGTTGTTTTTTTTGTTCTTGAACCGGCTGAGTGAGAGAGCGGTGAGCATTTCAGGTGATGAGACCTTTTGGTGTACGTTGGATCGCAGAAACAGTTCTCCCAGAGGGTGTCAAGTTTAGCATAGGCTACCACACTTTGTGGTAATTTGGCAAGTTTTCGAGAATTGCGCTTCATCCTGGTCCCGAGAGCCCCCAAGTAGTATAATTTTTAGACTACTCAAGATAGGATCCTTCATCGCAATTTCAGTTAATCCATCTTCACTTTTGCAATCCTCACCAACGTCCTGGCAGAAATCCCCTCGTCAGTGTCCACTTCTTAACCCCGCGACACGTTGTCAGGTGTCACCTTTTCTAAGGCCAAGCACGGCCAAGTGCATGGATCACACCTCTTTGAAAAAGAGCTCTCTTTATGGAGGGGTATGTGTAGATTTTGTCCCTGGAGGGGTGGCACATCCGAGGGCCCTAGGTTGGCCCTAACTAAGTTGGGAAATCCTAGGCTCTAACCCTTGTTATCCCGTTTTATTTTACCATTCCCTTTCATCCTATCTTCTCTCCGCAAGAGGGCAGATGTTGTAACGGAAGCAATGCCACTGGAATAGTGGCACTTACACTTAGCCCCAGTGCCACTCTAGCTGTCTTGAATTAGATTTGACTACCTGGACTTCACTCCTTGAAGACATCTTTCTTTAACCCCAAAGGGGAGGGCACGCTATGTAAACTGCTACATCCGGTACCTGGTGGGGGCATCGCGCCCTCCTAGCCCCTGTGCCTGAGAGGAAGTCAAGGTTCACTTTGTATCGACAGATTAAATTTACAACGAGTCAGGTGCGTGGGAAGAGTGCTTCTGCGTCTCTTCCCCCCTGTCCCCTTAACGCTCCTTCAATGGCATCTTCTGTTAAACGTGAGCCCGGAAGACAGGCAAGCCCTCCCGAGCCCAGTGTACACAAAGGAGGCCCTCCTGAGCCCGGGGCACACAAGGGAGGCCTTCCCGAGCTCAGTACACACAATGGAGGCCCTCCTGAGCCCAGTGCACGCAAGGGAGGCCCTCTTGATTCCAGTGCACACAAGGGAGGCCTGTTTCGTGAGTTGACGTCCAATTCTTTGGGGAAGCTCGTGCCTTCCCTCCACCCCTTTATACACCCTGTTTTTTTAAGAGGACAAGGAAACGCCGCTTCTCATGATTGCGGCGAATTTAAGCCACATCTGGACTGGTTACTCGCCAGATAGAGTCACGGTTCTGGCTTACTACAGTGGCTGTCAGACGATGTAGATAGATACCCTTGGTTTGGATCCCACGTTAATCAGGAGGTCCCCCGCCGAGAAATGAAAGGTATCTTAATAAATACCGATCGGTGGTAAACCTCTACCAATTCATTTTCTTTTCAATGGCACCTTCCCAGCCTACTTCTCCCACGTGGGGTTGTCAGCAGGCAGATTATTGCGTCCATATAGCACATATCATGTTACACTAGCCGTACCAATCTACCTGGATGGCTCCGAGTCCCAATGGGCAGTTAGCTTCCATGCTATCTCGCCCATGTTTAAAGCTGACAGAGCTCTTCTGTGTCTTTCTTCATGGCTGAGTTTGTTGCATTCTCCCTATCTGTACTGGCGATTACGCGCTGTGCCTCGTTCGGATAATGATTTTTTTATTTGATGGCGACTCAGAGTGCGCCAAATGCCTTAGTTCACAGTATTCATGATGTCATGGCTGCTGCAAGTTGGGATGATGCCAAGAATTTCTGCTGGGCTCCTGAACATTTTGCGGTTGCGGGAAATGAGTGCACTTGCCCACTCAGGAAGGAGGACTCTTCGGGCTGCATGACAAAGTCGAATTTAAAGTCTTGTGTCATTGCCGCATGCCTTTTTCCCTAGACCCCCCCCCCCTCCTTTAATGATATATAAGGTTATTTTTATTGCCTCTAAATCGGATACACTCGCGAGATGCTGAGTCGTTTGATGGAGCGCTCCCTTGAACCTTGAGCCAGGATCTAAGACACCTTTTGGTTGATTGTTCAAGTCCGTTCGGATGTCGAGATTATCATGTTTGGTTCCTGGACATGTGGGAATCGCGGTGAATAAGGGTGCCAAAGAGTCTGCGAATACTGAGTGACCAGATCTCACACCGACTACATGGCACGAATCATGCTGCCTGGCAAAAAGAAAGATGGGAGACGGTCAGGAGGAACTTAAAGTTGCGTGCCATTGCACCCCGACTGTTCCCGTGGACCTACCCCTCATTGCCGCGACGGCTTCAGGTTGCTTTCTGTCGTCTCCGAATTGGACACACTCGCGGGACGCCCCTCTGCGCCTTATTGTGAAGGCTGCACATTGTTGTTGAATGTCGCAGTCTGGGTGATCTTCGCGCACGTTACCTGCGGGGTCGCTACCGCTTATCCCTTGTACTCGGGACGGGTTCGTGCGCAACAACCTGCGGACTATACGACTTGTTGGACCTCCATTTTATTTAACTCTTTGGTGTTGGTCACATTGTTAAATATTTGTTCCGAAAGACTACTCTAGTAAATTATAGATAATATTACCTGTCAAATTTGTAAAGAGTGGCGGAGACAGTAGGGCTTGAGGTACACCAGAAGTTGTGGGTCCTGTTGAGACAGAAGAACTGTTTTTTGTAGCCTCGAAGGTGCGACTAGATCACTACATATTATATCGAGCTCGGAGGCACCAGCTTTCTTTTTTCTGTAAGGCATCACGGAGGCGCCAGCCTCGTTAGTCCTCCGAAAGTTATAAATAGTCGAGTGGCAGCCGGCAGGACTCCCCCAGCTCTGGGTACCACGTGAGGCTTTTACTTTTTTGCATTTACCGGTTTTGTTTGCGCATTTATGTTGTTGTTTTTTTCTTGTTGTCTCTTGGTTGGGTTATAGGCCTGTGATTGGATATTGAAATTGCAAATTGATCAAGCCCATTCTTTTGTTCTGTAAATAAGTAAGATTTCTCACGTCCGAATTAGTGTAGGAAACGGGTTGGAACGATTGGGATTAGAGTATAGATTTTCGGCCCGCTACAGTATGATCTTGTGCTGGGGGGAGGCGCATCTCTCCCCCTGACGCCGGAACATTCTCACTTCTTGCCTTTGTTTTGTTGTTTCGCTTGTTTTTTGTTTTTCCATCTGCTCCTGAGCAACTATAAACAAATTTTGTTTTTATTTTCTCTTCTCTTTAAGCCTAGTACTAATAGGCTACTTTATTATTATAGCGACCTATCCCCATGGTGGCAGTCCCCCGTAAGGGGCGCGGCGATTTGCCATCCTGGCCGCCGTGCTGACGGGACTCAGCACCCCGTCCGGCCCCAGCTTAACCTCCCTTCCTTCAAAACACTTGTTTCCTCTCTTTTCATACAACCTCTCCCACAACTTTCTCTGGTCAGCTTCTAATTTCACAGGTTAGATGCTGACCTTCTCGGCCAACCGTCCTGGATCGGGGCTAAGGGGGGAGGGGACAATGTTTCCTAACCCCTGAGCGCCGGTCTAGGGTGGTTGGTTTTTAACAACCTGCTTCATCCCCACCCATACCTTCCTCACATCCCTTTTCCTCTCGTCTTCAAAATCTATCTTTTTTACGCCGTGTCTAAGGTGGAGCCGCCATGCCGATGGACTGCCAGGCCACCAGGCGGGAGGGGTGGTCCGAAATGGCGGCGCCTGGCTCTGCCAGGCCTGTAAGCAGCTCTTGCAGTGCGGGCAACTGCAAGAGGTGATGAGCTATTGCGTCCCGTAGCACAAATAGGGTCACCATGCCCAATGATGAAAATAAAAAAAAAACCCCAACCCTCAACTTCCCCAAGAACATCAACGGAGCCGCCCTCGGGCAGCTCCACCGAGAAAATGGAGGTCTCCCCCCTTGTGTTTCCCAGGGGACCCTCCATATTTCTTTAACCGGGTGTAGGGGACTCCCCCTCACCCCCTTCTCTGGAGGTGCTTTCGGGCACCTCCCTTTTTCAAGCGGCACTCCCTCCTTTGCTTTCTAAGGGGACTGCCAAGAAAGCCAGCAGGCAGCCCATCGCCGACCGCCCCTCGTGTAAGCGGCTCGGTAGGGCAAACCCCCTTAGGGGGGAGAGGGAAGCCAGGCCCCTTCGGTCGCTTCCCTCAAAAGACCTGCTGGCAAGAATATTAAACCTTGCCGGGGTCAAGGCTTGTGCCTCCCCACAAAAGACTCATGACGCTGCCAAGGGGACCTGCGATGGGATGGCCAACTGGAGGCCCCTCCTGTGATAGACATGGTCCTTGAGGAAAACCAGCCTCAGACGGTAGGGCCTTCCATGGGGGGGAATCCGGGCTCGGCGCCAAGCACCGAACCCGAATTCGCCCCTATGCAAAGTCCTCCTCCAACGGCTGGGGATTCTCAGGCAGTACAAGAAGGAAAGGGATCTCCTCCGGATGATGCCCCTGCGATCACCAGGACCTTCTCCATTTCGGAGAAGGACCTGGCTGAGGCCGGTACATCTGGCCTGGGGGCTTCTGCCGGCGGGGGTGAGAAGCGGGTTCATTCCCCGCCCTCTTCTCCAAAAAAGAAAAAGACCAAGACCAGGAAGACAAAGAAGATTCGGGGCTCCTCTCCATCCGCGGGGGCTGCAGGGACGGATGGGTCTGCTGCCACTCTGGCAAGCGACCAAGGCTGAGATCGGCACATCCGGCCCCTCTGCCCCCCCCGGTTGCGGAGCCCCTGACTAAGACCAAAAGTGCACAGGGCGGAGCCTCGATGACATCGGGGCCCCTGATTCAGAGGTTACTTGGCGTTTTCGAGCCCGCTGGCTTCAAACGCTTCCTTGTTATTCGCTCCACTGATGGCACCATGTTATCCAAGGGCAACATGATCCATCAGAGGAGAGGATTAGCTAGTGCAATTGGTAGAGAGCCGAAGGTGACCCGTTTCTCGGACGGGAGCCTTCTGGCGAATGCGGCGAATCCCGCCGAGGCGGCCAAGATAAGTGCTCTTCGAACACTTCATGGCACCCCGGTGAGTGTGACGCCGCACTCAACCATGAACTTTGTGAAAGGAGTAGTTTATGCGAGGGAACTCGTTGACTACTCCATTGAGGACATCACCTTAGAGCTGGCCGACCATGAGGCGGTCAAGGTCGAACGTGTGATGAGAAAACAGGGAGGGGCCTCGAGACCCACCCCTACACTCTTCGTCACGTTCGACTGTGACAAGCTCCCTGAGTCGGTGCTTGCCGGTTGGTACCGCTACCGCGTGAAGGCATTCGTGCCACTGCCGCGGTGGTGCTATTACTGTCACCGCTTCGGCCATACGAATCGCTCATGTAGACTTGCAAAAGTCGGGGTCACCCGAAGTCTGTGTAAATTGCTCCAAGGTCGCACACGATAAGTCCAAATCGTGTGTGGCCAAGTGTGTAAATTGCGGAGAGCCGCACCCTGCTTCTTCGAAGCAATGTGGTGCATATCTCCTTGAGAAAGAAATCCTGGCCGTTCAGGCCCAGGATAGACTCTCATTCCGCGAGGCTAAGGACTTGGTCCTGGCGCGCCCCGCTCTGCCTGGGACGTCATATGACTCAATAGTTAGAAAGGCACCCTCTGCTCCTGGCCCATCCAGGCCAATGAGCACGGAGCCCATTCGGAGCCCTTCTGCGGGCTCTACCCAACCCGGGTGCTCCCCTGGTAAAGCTTGCGGCAAAAAGGGTTCATATCCAGCCCCGGCTAAAACCAGTGCTCCCCCCTCTTTCCCCAGCGTGACCGTTTCCCGTAAGGCGAAATGGCCACGCGCCTCCACCGAGTCGTTAGACTCACAGGAGGCAACACCCCTGAAGATGGTCGCTAGGCCATCTTCCGGGGTTCCTAAAGCTGCCCCCCGAAAGGAGGACAGCAACAAAAGAACTTCGGCTCCTTCGCCCACGCCCCGAGGTGGAGCGAGTGGCTCGGAGACGGTGGTTCCTCGAAAAGAGGGCCCCCCCGCCTCCGAAGCCGCAACGCCCACCTAAGGTTTCGAGGCGGAGGGAGGAAAAGACTCGCATGGCGAGCCCAACCTCCCCCAATAAGTCCTCGAAGGCGACAGCGCTTTGTCGGCCAACAGCGCCCGGGGTTCTGCCCCCGGGAAGCGTACGCCTATTCCCGTGAGGGTCTTCAGTTCGAGGAGGGCCCCCGCGTCTCCTCCGAGCTAGGCCTGGAGGGCATATTCCTTCAATGGAATGGCCGTGGACTCCGGGCCAACTGGGAGGAACTGCAGAAGCTCGTCTCGTCCCGTTCCCCGTTAGCTATCTTTTTGCCGGAGACCATGCTAGGCGCGTGCCCGCTGCCCGCCCTTCCGGGGTATAAGGGTCTTGCCACCCCACCACCGCGGGATAGCCGGGCCGGGGGATGCGCGGTTTACACCCGGCATGATGTCTCCGTTCTTTCTTTCTCTTTAGATGCCTCCTTTCAGGCAGTGGCTGTGCAGCTGCACCTGGATAGGAGGTATACTATCATTTCTACGTACATTCCACCGTCAGCTGACTCCGACGTGGGGGACTTCCGCCGCGTCGTGGCACAGTTGCCGAGGCCCTATCTCTTGCTTGGAGATCTGAACGGCAGGCATCCTCTCTGGAGAGATTAATCCATAAATGCCAAGGGTCAAGTCCTTGCCGATCTGATCGAAGAGCTTGAGATGGGTGTCCTAAACGTGGATGAGTTTACGCATCACTGTCCGAGAACCGCTTCATTTTCTTGCCTTGACCTATCTTTGTGCTCTTCGGATGCACAGCCTGATTTTGATTGGTGGGTGGTCGACGACCTCCATGGTAGTGATCACTTTCCCATTCAAATATCATTTTCAGGGCAACTGCCACCTGAGAGCCCACCTCGGTGGTGCTTGGCGCGGGCGCGGTGGCCTGCATTTCAGGAAATGACTGAATTCTCTATCTCAGTCGAGGAGTTTAGGTCGTTAGATGAGGCCGTTGAGTTCTTCTCCGGCAACCTCATCGCCGTGGGCCTGACTACTATTTCTAGGACGTCTGGCCGTTTTTCACGCCGACCACTCCCATGGTGATCGCCCGAGTGTGAGACGGCCCTCAAACAGAAGCGTTATGCCTACATGCGCTATAAGCGCCGCCCGAACTATTTCACTGTCGCTGAATTTCGTCGGGCTAGGGCTAGGTTCCGGTATATTTCGAAGCACGCCCGCCGCTCTTCTTGGCGGGCATACGTGTCTTCACTTAACGGGAAGACCCCTTTAGCTGAGGTGTGGAAGCGAGTCAAAAGGATTCAGGGCAAGTTCTGGCAGGACCCCCCCTCCCGTTCTCCAGGAGAATGGGACCGCAATCTCGGACCCCGCGTCCGTGGTGGAATCCTTAGCGACCGCTTTTTCCGCATTCTCTAGCCGTGATGCTGCTTCACCAGCTTTCAATGCACGTCGTGATGTCGCGGAAGGCCGCCGGCTGGACTTTACCTCCAGAGGCTATGAACCCTTCAACGACAAGTTTACTGTGAGTGAGTTGTGTTCCGCTTTCGCTTCGTGCGCGGACACCGCCCATGGTCCGGACGATGTCCCGTACGCCATGCTTCGACACCTGGGTGAGTGAGGTATGGCCTTTCTGTTAGATTTGTTCAACAGGATCTGGGTGGAAGGTCTTCTCCCAGACTCCTGGCGAATCGCTACTTTGCTCGCCTTTCGCAAACCGGGTAGAGATCACTCTACTCCGACCGGTTTCCGCCCAATCTCTCTAACCTCTTGCGTGTGCAAGTTGATGGAGAAATTGGTAAATGTTAGACTAGCCTTTTTCCTGGACAGCGGAGGCCATCTGTCTTCGGCACAGTGCGGCTTCCGCAAGTTCCACTCCACGTCGGATGCTCTGCTCCGACTGGAAAATGCCTTCTGCGAGGCTTTCCTTCGTAGACAGCACTACGCCATGGTGTTTTTCGATCTGGAGAAGGCCTATGATACCTCATGGCGAAACGGTATCATGGAGACTCCACACGATGGGGGCGAGGGGACGCCTCCCAATGTTTATATCTGATTTTTTGCGAGATCTTCAATTCCGCGTACGGGTGGGGGGAGCCCTCTCCGGCCCAAAGGAGCAGGAATAGGGTGTCCCGCAGGAAAGTGTCTTCAGTGTCACACTCTTTGCCCTGAGCATCAACGGCATCACCTCGGTGCTGCCGGAAGATGTTCTCGCTACGCTCTACGTGGACGACCTTTCGATCTCTTTTGGCGCGGCCCAGATGCCAACTCTGGAGCGTCGACTCCAACCAGCATTGAACCGCGTCCCTCGCTATCATGAAGCTCACAGGTTTCGGTTTTCTTTGGCCAAGACTAAGGTGGTGCACTTCTGCCGCCATCCACGGCTTCACCCCGACCCAGATTTGTTTCTTAATGGGGTGCGCCTGGATGTGGTTGAGTCGCACCGTTTCCTTGGTCTTGTATTCGACCGACGCCTCACCTGGGAGGCTCATATTCGCAGCCTTAGGGTCTCCTGTACCCGCGCCATCGACATTCTCCGTTCCGTGTCGTTCAGCGCTTGGGGCGCTGATAGGACTACTGCCCTACTTTTTTATCTTTCCCCTGTTCGTTCGAAGCTCGACTACGGATGCGAGTTTTATGCATCCGCAGCCGAGCATTTATTGCGGAAGGTGGATTCGATCCACCACACCGGCCTTCGCCTTGCGACCGGTGCCTTCCGCACTTTCCCCATTGAGAGCCTGTTGGTCGATGCTGGGGAGATGCCACTCGCTCTGCGCTGCGTGCAGTGCATCACCCGCCTGTACGCGCGAGCCCTGCGCCTCCCTCAGTCGCCAACAGTTCTCACTGCTTCCGCAGCTGATCTCGATCGTGCCTATGCCGCCGAGAGACGCCAGTCATACCCTAAGCCCTTTGGGTTTAGGGCCAGGAAACTCCTTCGAGAGGTAGATATAGCTCTCGGGCCGGTGGCGGCCCTGGTTCTGCCCAGGACGCCACCCTGGAGGGTACTACATTTGCCTTTTTGTCGCCACGCCTCTGCTCCCAAAGCTTGTACTGCGCCGGGAGTATTGCGTTCGACCTTTTTGGAGCACACACCGTGTCACGCTGGAACTCTGCCAGTGTATACGGATGGCTCCAAGTCCCTAGAGGGGGTCGGCTTCCACGCCGTATCCCCTCTGTTTGAAGTCAGCGGGGCTCTACCAGGCGCTGCATCTGATTTCACGGCCGAGCTGGTGGCAATACACCACTCGGTACGGGAGATTACGCGACGTGCCCGGTTCGGAGACCGTATTGTGATCTATAGCGACTCACAAAGCGCCCTGCGTGCTCTCGGGGCATTGGAATCTCCGCATCCCCTGGTTCGCGATATCCGTGACGCCACGGTTTTGGCGAGCCGGGTGGATGTCGAGATTATCTTCTGCTGGGTTCCTGGACATGTAGGAATTGCGGGGAATGAGGGCGCCAAAGAGTCCGCGAGGACTCTGCGACCGGACCAGCGTTTTGCTCTTCCTCACACCGACTACATGGCAGGAATACGGGCAGCTCTTCGGACTGCTTGGCAAAGAAGATGAGAGACGGTCGAAGGGAACTTAAAGTTGCGTGCCATTGCACCGCGACTGTTCCCATGGACCTATCCCCCAATGCCGCGGCGGCTTCAGGTTGCTTTCTGTCGTCTCCGAATTGGGCACACTCGTGTGACGCATCGCTATTTGATGGAGCGCTCGCCTGCGCCCTATTGCAACGACTGCGTGGTCCTCCAGACTGTTCGGCACATTCTTGTCGAATGTCCCAGTCTAGGTGATCTTCTTGCACGATACCTGTCCCGGTACCGGGATGGGCGGGGTCGCTACCGCCTGTCCCTTGTACTCGGGACGAGTGCGTGCACATTGACTGGTGGACTTGATGACTTTTTGGGGGAGGCCGGCCTTCTCCCTTTCAGTTAACCAGGTTTAATTGTTGTTATTTCTTTTTATTGTTGTTTCCTATTCAATTTTTTAAAGTAGCCTAAAACTAGGCTGTTTGTTTACGGCGACTTATGCCTAAGTCGGCAGTCGCCAGATAGCCCCTTAAATAAAATTTAAAAAAAAAAACATGGTGGCAGTCACTAGCTAGGCGCTTTAAAAGGTGTCTAGGTTCTAGTAAAAATTTCTTTTCGAGAGGCTTAAGTGATAGTTTCCCCACGACCTGGCACCTCAAGGCCTTACTTGTGATTGGCTGGAGAGCTCCTCCAATGAACCCTTGCCTTACTTGTGATTGGCTGGAGAGCTCCTCCAATGAACCCTTGGCTTGTTAATTATAAAGATCAAAGTCGTATAAAGCCTTTGTGGGTGATGGGACTCAAATAAATCATTTTGGCAGGTTGAAGTATATTCTGGCGACGTGGATGAGGATGAAATGATGACAGTGGAAGGACAAGATGGAAACCAGTATGTCGTTCTTGAAGTTATTCAGTTACAGGTAGGTGGCATTCCAAAGTCCCTTTTCGCCCTCTCATTATATAAGCAGCCTCCCCTCCCCTCCCTTTTCCCACTCCGCGAAGATCTTAGTCTTTACTCAGGCAGGGCAAACATGTCCCACTTTTTGCCATTTTTTTTCGCTTCTCAGTGAAGATGCGTGGGGGCTCTGGGTGATTAAAAGGGGCACCAGGGTATCTAGGGCATTTTTATCAAATCAAGTTGGTGTTTCCTTTCTTCTTTTTTTTCACCATTAATCACCAGTTTGAGTTCGGTGTTGTACTTCACCACCTCTAGAAAATCCTTCTCCATCTCACTCCAGTATGCCTCAATAAGCGTAAAGCTACCCCCCATTCAGGCTCATTTTCACATATATTTCCTGGCTGGCGGCTAACTTTGCAGGCTAGTGGCCGACTCGCTTCCTTCCACTCATCCCTGTGTATGGTTCGAGAGAGGGTTAACATGCCTGCTTTCTCCACCCTTTTCACCTTCCACTGCTCTCTTTTTAAGCTCGGCACGGCATGCCGGGCAGCGTTTGGTCACAAGCCTTAAAAAGATGGCACATGCCCGTCCAACTACTAGCCTATGCAGACTTTTAGCGTTTGTCACCCGGCGGAATAATAGCTCTCCATTCATACCCAAAAATACGATGACCACATCTCTTACGATTAAGGCTAACGTGATGACGGTGAAGGGGACCCTTGACCTATCTCTCCTGGTAAAAGGGCTTACCCTTTGCTACCTCTTCGTCTCTGACAGGTGGCCCACCCTATGTTGTCTCCACAAAAATACGAACAGTAGACGACCGTACCTCTGACTAGACGCGAGGCTTCAACACATAAAACTCTCCATCGCTATGAAGGTCCTCTGGCGTAGACAAAATGGTGTGCATAAAGAGGTGGACCCTGTTTTTAGTGGCATTGAAGCATGCCAACCCCACCCACCCTGTATAGAAACTGGTTGAAGTCTCGATAGATGAAAGTTTTGTGCATTAACATCAACTGCTTTTCCGTAAACGAGGGTAGTGTGCATCAACGCCCTATTGCCCTATTGGGGCCTGTGTATTTGGAAATATTTACTAATTTTCGACATACCATCCAATTCAAACCACTCAGAAGAAAATAGATATCCTCAGACTTCTGAGGTATTTTTATACAAATTCGTGTCATAAGAAGGAAACTTTATTTGTGTGTGAACTATTTAATGTCCATTTTGTTAAAGCCGCAACATCGATTCGATTAGGTTTGAAGAAACGGTTTTATATCGTGTTTCCCGTTCGATGGCCAAGATTTTCACCCAAATAACCCCACGTTGTCCTTACCAGGATGGCGAGGGTCACGTAATGATGTCTGATGGGATTCCTGTGCCTGATTCTTCGCTCGATGCCAGTGGGGTCCTGTCCGCCTCTCCCCTCCTCGTCCCTGATGCAATCCACGGCGACAACAGCACAATCGGTGAGGAATATTTTTTTGTTGATACTACGCTTTCTCTCCCTATCGGTGTCCGTCTTTTCGTAATGTAAGTATTCTTGCCAAACAGGATCTCACACCTTGCTCAACATGGCCCATCCCACGAAGAAAGCTCTCAAGATTGAACTCCCAGATCCGAAAAAGGAGACGCAAAAGGAAATGGATTCCTGTTTTGGATTTGAGGTAAGATTTGCCTTCTTTAATTCTTGATGATTTGCGTCAATTTGCGCAAGATTTGTCGCTGACGAGACGGTTTCTCTGACGTTTGTACCCAAAGATAAAAGGATAGGCGATTTTTCTTAGCACATTAGGCTTCATTGTCTACTCATTCTACACACTATCCTGCCCTTTTCACTAATATATCTCTTGTCATTCACAAGTAATCTGATGAGCTCATTATATCTTACCATTCTCTTCAGATTAACTTTCAGCTTCAGTTATTCACCTGAGGATAGGGGTGAGGGGGGCTCTGTCCTCAGGTTAATTGCCAGCCAGCCCATGGCAGTCGCCAGATTAATGCCCTCATTTAAAAAAATAAATCGGGTGGTGGTTGTGTGGGTCCACTTTTACCATATCTTCTTTTTTTTTTACTCATTCCCATCTCCTCCATTCTTTCCCCTTAATTTATTCTAGAGCCCCAATCCAAAATAGCAGTGACCTCGGCGAGGGACCCTTTAGTTAATGGGCGGAAGAGGTGGCCTCTCCTATAAAGGTAAAATGGAGACCGCTGCAGCCCCTGAGAGCCTCGGGAAGGTTACGACTTGTACCCAGTCCACCCCGTAGAGCCCTCAAAGAGTGTATATTGGTTTGTTGGTGTCTGTGATTGTGTGCGGTGCAGTCTTCCATTATATGTTTGCTTCTGTGGGAGTGGTGTTACATTCTGTTCAGGCATCGGCGACAGTCACATTCATCCTTGTTCTGGCGGCTAGGTGGATTCTGCCCTCACCGGAGAATGCTGGATGTCAGGGGATCGTGAGTGGAGCAGTGTTGTGTGTTAATTCGGGGTGGATATGTTTCAGGAAAATGCTTTCGGGCGGTCGATTTGATAGTTAATCTCCGTAGTACAAATTAGGTGTTTTAATGTTTCTTTGTGAGAGTGGGTATTTTGCCTTTTAGTGGAGTTGGTGCTCTGAGTTTGTGGAGGCTGCAGCTAGTATTTGTTCGGTTCATGTCAAGGTGATGGTTGACCTTATGGTTTCTGGTTTCAGATGGTAGGTGGTCTGTGGGTGTAGTAGCTGGGCAGGCTGTGATTGTTTTGCATTGTTTGGAGAATGTTGAGGAGTCAGAGAGAGTTGTATTTTTGGTTTAGTCAGAATGTTAGTATGTCAAAGATTTTACCTGTATGGAATAGGAAGTGTTGTTTATTGTTAGCTTAAGCGTTGATTTGCCTGGTCCTATTTTCAGTTTGTGGTGAATCAGGCGTGTAGTTTGTTGAGGTAGGGCTGGAGGTGATGAGTCGCTGTCTTTGTCTCGGTGCGTGCATGTTAGAGGTATGTGGTCTGCATATGAATGAATCTCTGTGTGTATCTGGACTTAGTGAGGTGTCGGTATGTCATGCATTCTGAGATTAGAGTATGGAGAGGAGACGGTTTGTGAACTTTCTGGTGTTTGATGACATCAACCACAGAACATTCTGGTAACACGACAGCAAAGCTTTCGATGCCATCCTCTGCCACAATCTCTCAAATAAAATATACCACAACATGCACAACACAAAAAAATAGCCAACTCTGTCGCATAGATATTCCCACGTGACATTCGCTGGATAACAGGAATTTACATGACCTGAACAAAGAGTTAGAGCGGGTAGTTTGTGTGAGTGTGTGTGTGTGTGTAGAGTAAGTATTTGAACCGAGACATCGGTGAAAAAAAACAAGGGATGCGTGATGTGAAGTGTATGCTGGGTTCATCGATCCGGTACCATGTGGCATGCTCTTAGTTCGTATAGTGTATGTGTTTGATGGTATGAAACGTATTTATGTTGGAAGTAAGGCGTGCGTTCTGGTGAAAGATGGCTATACTAGGTGGTACGACAAGGTTGTATAATGTCATGGCGTTTTAATCTTTATTGTTCGAGTACTGAGCTTATTACGAATGGAGAAAGATGAGCTCTAATGTTGATATATGCGCCGAAAGGAGTAATATAATGGTATTAGCGTGGGATAAATTGTGGTATTGAAAGTATGTGGTTACCTTCGAACATGGGAAATTTCAAGTATGGAGAGTGCATCATGGTTTTAAATGGTAGGAAAGTCTGGTGATCAGAGCGTTAGTGAATGCTAAGGGTTTGAGGGAATGTGCTAAGAAGTTGCATGAAAGTATCCGGGTACCAACGTTGCTGTGTGCGAGTGACTATTATGGTAGGAGAAGTAAAGATCTAGGAGAACACAGTGTAAAGTAAAAAGTTGAGAAAGATGCTTGGTGTGTGAAGTGGTATGAGATGCCAGAAGAATTGAGAGAAATACATGTGACGAGAGTGAGCCTCAGGGTGTGTGGAGAGTTGAAAGACAGTGTAAATGGTGGTTGATTGTGATTAAAAGGGCCGACTGGGGAGCTAGTGGAGACCTTATGTCGAAGGATGAACCCTGACTGTGTGGAGGGTTTCAATCAGTTTATTTTGGGTGGTGACTCCACCGGAACATTGCCGGAGTGATCCATATGGGAGTTGTTTCTTTTGGGTTAATATCTAGGGAAAATGGCAATGGGGAGTGGGTTTGGGTCCGAGATTGGATGGTGTTGTGCTTGTGGCTTGTTTTTGTGGGAGATGGGTGACTGGCAATGAAGCTGCATGCGGACGTGTTCTTACCTTCTCAAGGAAAAGGGGGGTGGGGAGATCTTCCCTGTAACTAATGTTGCCATCTGCTGCTGGCTTCTGGAGGATTGCCTGCCCCTTCCACACATTTTCACTTCCTTATTCTTCGCCACTTTAAGATGTTCTCACAAACTTTCTGGCCCTCATTGGTCCCTTCATCATTACCCCTTTGACCCTCGGCACATCCAGAGAAGGTCACGTGCCATTTTTTGAACCCTCACATAATAAACACCCTTGGAGTCCTCCCAACAGCCAAGTGACCGAACTCTTTCATATTGCATTAGGGGCTAACAGCCAAGGAGCCCTTCCACGTCAGATTCTCTGCTAAGCTGGTATCTGCGAGGCCTTCCTTCGTGGACATCATGGGGACCCTCCACACCATAGAGGCGAGGGTAAACATCCCAATTTTGTATCTGAGAGATGGTCGATTCCGCGCTCTTTGGTCCTATAGGGTAGGAAGACGGCGTCCCTCGGCAGATGTCTCAATGGCCACACTTTTTGCCTTGAGCATCAACGAGATGACTTCGGTGCTGCCGGAAGATTTTCTCGTACGCTCTACTTAGACGACCTTTCGATCTCATCCACGGTTTCACCCCCCATCCGCAGTTCGTAAATCGGGTCAACATGTATGTAGTAAGAGTCCTACCGTCTCCATGGTCTTGTTTTTCACAGGCATTTCACTCAGGAGGCGCATATTCGCTGTCTCGGGGTCTCTTTTACCTACGCCATGTACATTCTTCGTTCCGTAGCGGCGTTCACCCCTAGGTGCTGATAGGGATACTTCGCTGCTCGTGTGTGATCTACGCATCCAATTGTGGAAGGTAGACTCCGTTTAACCACCTCCCTTCAGCACATCTCATTTATAGCCTCCTTATCGATGCTGCATTTCACACACGGCCTATCTCGACGGTGCCTATTGCACTTTGAGAGCTTGACGTAGCCATCGAGCCGTTCCACTGTAGTTGGATTCTCCTAATCTCAAGTAGGGGCCTTGTCTTCATATTTGAAGCTGGTAGGGGTTCTTTCGAGCCACGAGTCTTATCTTCTCGATTTCAATGGAACGTTTGTTACCAGAGATTATGGGCTCTGCCCGATTTGGTCAACATATTGTAATCTATAGTGACTCGGTGCAGTGAGTTCCCTAGACGCATTAGAATATTCACACGATCCGTGACTATCTTCTGTGATGTTCTTGCACTTGATCAGCTCTTAGGGTTTCATGACAAAGATGGGAGACGGCCGACATGTTTCGAAAGTTGCGTGACATTGCCTCGCTACTTTCCTGTGGGGCTACTCCCCAATGTTCCTACTGCTTCAGATATTTTTTTGTTCCTCCAATCTGGCACAGTCGCTTGATGGAGTCCTCTCTTGAACCTTATTATGACGACTACGAAGAATCTTCGCACACGCTCCGGTACCAGGGGGGCCGCTACCGATTCTCTCGTATCGGGATGGCTTAATGCTTACTTGATTGTAGCATAATGGTTTATGTGAGGTTGGGCTCCTCCAAAGCTTATAGATATAGGTGAAGGGTTAAATCTTCAGGTCCGCGTCTTCATCCGGCGCCCGACCCCGCCTTTTGTTTTTTTTTTCTCTGGCAGTTTTTGTCAGATTGTATTCTTTTTGTTACCTTACCAAATTATAATTGCGCCGGCTATGCCCTTGTAGGCATAATGCCTCTCATTAAGCCACTTCGGCTCCACAAGCTCACCTTTCCACCATCAAAATGTGGGGTTGAAATCTCGGTCCCAAAATGCTTGCGGGATGACCTGCGGCTATACTCGTATATCTAGCACTATTTTCGTTTCGTCTACCGGCAATACTTGCTTTACAGATCTCGTTTCGCTTTCTAGGTGATTACTCTTTCGTTACTATTGCGCTTCTTTCCCTACCCTGCCTCAGATGACTTCTAATCCTCGGCGATGGCTCTCCCTAAATAACCTTTTCTCATTCCTTTTTTCCACTCGTCCTCTTTCTGGATTTAATTAACACTTGCGTTTCCCTCCCAGCCTCCCTCGATGATAATTAGCTTGGCAGAGTGGGACGCCCTTGGTTCAATCTGAGGTTATCAGATTGAACAGGATATTCACTCATCTTTTCTTCCAACTTTCGCCTATGCGTTACGCACTATCATCCTTTCCTACCTCAAAATTAAAATTGCAGTCTAGCACTGGATTTTCATTTTCCCTATCGGCCTCACCTAGATGCGCTGACGTTGGGAGCAGCATTCTTAAACAACATTCCTTCGGTCAAAACGTTGGTTGGAACCTCGGTGCCAGCAGCCAAGAAAGGATCACATTGGACCACACCAGAGATTTTTAAATATCGCAAACATACGCTAGCTTTCTTTTAATTCTCTCTCTACATCACCGCCCAAACCAAGCGCGCGCTTATTTCAGTCACGCCAGCATTCACAATATATGGATGCCTCCTGGCTTCAGCCTAGCCGAGGGCTTCTGATTACACGGCGGCCGTCATATGCTGGGCGAGACCATGTGGCTCGTGAAACTTGGTTCCCAGAGAAATGTGTAAGGTTTCAAAAAAGGATTGTCTGTGTTTAAAGCCTTAAATGGCCCCAAAACATTATTGTCCCCCACAAGTGCTTTACAAGGTATGCTTACATACTTACCGTTTTTCAGGAAGAGGAAGAGCAAATTGACCTCTCATTTGAGTGACGAATATCCAAAAGAAATCATCATCCTGAATTTTCGTTTATATTAAATGATTTGGAACTGATTTTGTGATAAACTTTTGCTAGTCAAAAAAGTACAAGAAATTCTCATCTGTCTCTATGTAAGAAGATATGTACAGTATCTGTACTTTGATAAAATCTTGAATATGTTTCGAGATTTAATAAGCCAATTGTCCTCTCGATTATTGAGAATGTTATGTAAAAAGAAAAATTTGTTTCATTTTAGTTCATTGTTTTGACTTTTTTTTATGAGCATTTGGTGTTATACATGAAACTACTTTTTTTATTCGTTATTTATTATAAAGCTATTTTACAAAGAATATTTTTTTAAAAATTGTTTTCACTTTCCTAATTTTTTTCCCGAATATTGAGGTATAATGATCATAGGAACTCTTTTGCAAAGTAATAAAAATATTTAAACGTTTATGGCCTCAACGCATCATTTATATACTCAAATGATTTGAGCCAACAAGCTAGTCTAATCGTTAAAATAAATAAAATTGTTAAATCAAGAAAAATGATTTGTGACATTTTTTCAAGAAATTACATACAAAAATCAAAGTCGCGCCTTACAATGACGATAAAATCAATTTAAAAGATTCACTTTCACACCTAATGAAATGCATTTAAAAAAATATACATCTTGTCCAGATTAATTTCATCTCAGTCGCCATCTCATAAAAGCAGCGGATATCTCTCTCTTCACCAAGCGCAGGAGCAACTGAAAAAAAAGCAGCTTGAATAGGTGGTGGGCGCTTCTGTATGGCACCAGTAGTATACCCTTACATAGAAATTAAGGCGAGAAGGATATACACCCTTCGGTCTATGTGCTTATGTCTGGACGCTGTAAATAAGGGATCTAAAAAAAAAATTAAAGGAGACTGCCTACAAGGGGATGAGCAAAGAAAAAAAAATAGGCATAACCAAACAACCAAAGGGAGAAGGGACCCCGCTCTTCCCGGTCCTGTGACAGGTAATGAGCGAAGATCCCCCAGAGTGTGACACTACAAGAATGTGAGAAAGGAGACCACCGGAAGGCGGGGGAGAGATTAGCCGAGGCTGGAAGTGAACCATTTGTGTCGCCAGCTCTACCAGAGGAGCGCTCGGAGTAGGTAAACCCGCAGAAAGGTTCTAGATGGCAGCGGAAACGACCAAGCCGTAAACATGACATGAAGGGACCAGAAGGTGCCGGGGTTTTTTTTTTTTTAAATAATGAGGGTCTCTGGTAGCGTAAGGCGCGCCGGGACAAAGTCCTTAGCCTCGCGAAAAGAGAGAATCCGTAGCCTGCACGACAAGATAAGCAAGCGTATCACAGTCAAACGTGACGAAGTGTGCAAGGGTGCGTCTCTAGACCCCTCGTCTTCTCATCACGTTCGGCTTTGACCGCCGCTCCATGGACGGCTGGCTCTCTAAGGTGATGTAATCTATAGAGTAGCCCACGAATTCAATCGCGTAAACCACTTTCACGAAGTCCATGGGAGCGTGCCGAGTCGCACTCACCGGCGAGCCATTAAGAGTCCAAAGGTCAGAAATCATTAACACCGGAATGATTAGACGCATTCGCTAAAAGGCTTCCGTCCGAGAAACGGGTCACTTTCTGCTCTTTACCAATCAAGAGAGCTAATGCCGTCCTCTGATCGATCATGTTACCCTTTGACAACATGCTGCCATCAGTGGAACAAATAAGCAGAAAGCGTTTGAAGCTAGCGGGCTCGAAAACGCTAGGTAGTCTCTCAATGAGGGGTACCGACGTAATCGAGGCTCCGCTCAGCGCACTTACGACTTTGGTCTTGACCTGTACCCTCCCACATGTGGGCACCTTGGGGCCGGAGGTGTCGATCTGGGCCTCGTCGCTTTCCGTATCTATCCTTCCCTGGAGCCCACTCTGAGTGAGAGGGACCTATATCCTCTATATTCCTGTACCTTTCTTTTTAGGATTGGGAAAGTGGGTGGAGAATGAACCCGTTTCTCTCTGCCGTCGAAAGGAGACCCTAGGCGGAATGGACCGGCCTCGAGTGTTAAAGGTGCACCAGATGTGGAAAGGTCACTCCTTTGTCCTCGGCGGCCCGAGCAAAGCGAAGGAAAGTTTGCATAGGGGCGGATCAAGGTACGGTGTTTGACACCGAGCCTCGGTTCACCCAAATGGATGATCCTACCATACGCGGCTGGGTCGCCATATCCACCTCAATTCCATCTGGCGGCCATCTTCCCAGCAAGGCATCACGGATCCCAACAATCGATGAATGTCTTATAGTATTTTGTCGAACCCTGTAGGACGCTAGTGGTCACGGACCGACGGGACCTGCTCTCCCTTGCCCTCGTACGTGGGTTGGCCCTATCGCGCCGGTGTAGGAAGGGAGGGGCAATTTTGGTCCGCCTGTCTTCTCTCTTGGCAGTCCCCTGTGATAGGAAAGGAGATGGAGTCAGCCGAGGGCGCCTCCAAAGAAGGGGATGAGGGGGAAGCCACCGCACCCGCAGGACTAGGAGAGGAGTACACCACCTCTGCGGCAGAAGAGGGTTGGAAGGGCCCCTGAGAATGCACACGGGGAGGGGGGGGGGGCACCTCCTTTTCAGAAGTGGAGCGGCTCCAAAGATGGCAGAGGGCAGCCTCTCCACCGGTCGAAGGGGTACCTCGATTTTCCTCGTCCTCCCTGACACCTAGAGAGGGCGAGGCCGCGTTTGGAGGCGGATCTCCATGCGCTTTCCCACTATTGACTTCTGTTGTAACTATGATCAGAAAAAAGGGCTCATGGAAACTGATACTACGACCGCCGAATGACATGGAAGGTTAAGAAAAAAGTCTCCCATAGGATAAAAAAATTCCGGAATATGATAATTTACACACAATCGGTCTGTCAGAAATTGGTGGGCTTTGACACCATTTAGGCAAAATTGTCGTGGAACTTTAACCATAAAGGATGTTGCCGGAGTAACCACCAGATATGTGTAATGGAGGAAGGTGAGCAGAGTCGACGGCCAACCCACCCCGTACCTAATACTGCCACTCGACTAAGGCTCATAAGAGGACTAAAGGCGCCGAGCAGTCACAACCTCTGCGGATAGAAGAACAAGTGCGGAAAGTAGTAGGAGGATATGTAAAAAAAAGAGAGGTAGAGATAGGCGTGTCGAATAACGAGTAGGGTGGGTTATCACCTAATATCATCATACCCTGGTGCTTGGTGATCCCAGGATAGCATGCAATCCACTAACGAACCATGGCGACCAGACCGAACTCTGTCTAGGTGCGAACACTCCTCCTTGTACAAAGCGCGGGTAGAAATGGTTGAGGGGATAGCCGTAATAAAGATAATACACTAATAATACCCAGTAATAATTATAATACATAATGATAAATAATGCTAATAGTGAATAATAAGCACAATAAATAGTTAATAAATACAATAAATACTAAATAACACTAATAAATAGTACTAAAAATAATAATGATAACAATAAAGCTAATAACTTTTTTTATTCGCCAATCTGGCGATTGCCTTCAAGGGCATAAGTCACCGTAATTAAAATTCTAGCCTAGTACTGCGCAATTCTAAAATTCACAAAAAAAGACAAAGAAGCACATTCCGCGGTCAGGAGGCAGGACTCCCCCTGACGCAGGAACAGGCGACCTAGCACAGTCGAATGAAATGTAGGAGGCTGCTTCCAAAAAGTAAGATAGTGCACAAGTCTGTGCACACAAAACCGTCCAGAGTACAAGGGACAACCGGTAGCGACCCAGCTTATCCTGATACCGGGACAGGTAACGAGTGTGAAGATCACCCAGACCGGGACATTCAACAGGAATGTGCTGAAGAGTCTGAAGGGACAACACTGTCTTCGCAATTAAGTACAGTGCGTCCCACGAGTGTACCCAATTCAAGGACAACAGAAAGCGACCTGAATGTATTGGGGGGTAGGTCCGTGGGAACAGGCGCGGCGCAATGGGACCCAACTTTACGTCCCCCTGGGCCATCTTTGTCAAGAGTCGAGAGGGCTGCCCTGATTCATGCCATGTAGTCGGTGTGAGGAAGAGCGAAACCCTAGTCTGGTGGCTCGGTCCTCGCGGACTCTATGGCGCCCTCATTCCCACATGTACAGGAACCCAGCATAAGAAAATGACGATAAACACACTGCTCGCGGCAATCGTGGCGTCACAGATACTGTGAACCAAGGGGTATGGAGATCCTAATGCTCCGAGAGCACCCAAGGCGCTTTGTGAATCGCTATAGATCACAATCTCGTCTCTGAACCGGGCACGACGCGTTATCTCCCGTACTGAGCGGTGTATTACAATCAGGTCGGGCGGGAAGACAGAGGCAGCGCCTTTGACTTGGAACCATCCGTAATCACGCACTAATCCAGCGTGACACGAAGTGTGCTTCAAAAAGGACAAACGCAATACTCCCGTCGCTGTAGAAGCTGTATAATAATAATAATAATAATAAAGTAAGCTAGTGGTGAGACGGGGTGAAGGAAAAGCACACCAACAAACTTCCCAGGCCCAATCAGAGTTCAAACCAACCTAGTGACAGGGCTTACCTAATTTGTACTCAGGCCAGGAGGATGTGGGGGGCTCCTAAAAGTACTAAGTGCAACAGGCAATACAGGGTACTCGCGTGACGCACCGACAGTTGAGGAGAGCCCCCTCTTACTTACTGCGATGAGTGCGTTGTCCCATTGACTGTTCCGCACATTGTTGTTGAATGTCCCAGTCTGGGTTAACGTTAACTGTACCGGTACCGGGACTATGGCGGTGACTACCGCTTGTACCTTGTACTCCGGATGGGTTAGTGTATACAAACTTGTGAATTATTTGACTTTTTGGAAGAGGCTGGCTTCCTCACCTTTTTTTCGACTCTCTTTGGTGTCGATTACATGATACAGCGATCAACACTAAAGACGCGGAGCTTCCTTCCTTCTTATTTTTGATTTGTTTGTTGTTTGGGGTTTATTTTAAAGTAGCTTAATACTAGGTTAAAATTTTAATTGCGGAAACTCATTCCCTTGGTGGCAGTAGCCAGATGAGTGGTGAAAACGCACATAGAGACGGACATACAACCTCCCCCCGATCGGGGACTCCTAGGGCAGGGGTGTAGGAAACCCTCGCCCGCGAGCCCAATTTTCACCGCTCCCTGTGATATATTTGTATGCACAAATATATATCTATCTCAATTTCTCTGGTGGATGTCAATAAAAATGTTGCGTGTTATTTTATTTAGATATTAATGCACGAGTATATGGCACCATATAATAAAGTTAAACAACATTTACAAAGATACGAGTCAAATTTTATTCATCGCCCGCTGACTTCTTTCATTAGAAATTTTGACCCACGGATCAAAAAAGTTTCCCCCACCCCTGTTCTGGGCCTCAGTCCGTCATAAACCTCAATGGGATCGGCATGCCGACCTTCAATGGAAATGGCATGTCGGTTCCCACCAGTATCACTAATCTCGGATCAATGAGGTGACTTGGCAAGGTTTAAGGTGGTTCACCTTCTCCCACCTCTAGAGGGTATGAGGTGCGTCCTTTGCCTTGCCGTGCTCTTGGCGGTGCCTGAGAAAGCAAAGGGGACCCGCTCTAAGTGGAGAATCGCCTATAGGCAACTCTGCAAAAGGCGCGTAACGGGGAGAGGAATCACAGAATCAGTAGGTTAAGGAGGGGAAAACGTCCTACCCGATGGGCCTCAGAAAGCACAGAGGCGGAGTTGCCAGAGGGCGGCTCCGAAAATGGTTGGAGGGGGAGCCCCTCCACCGACCGAGCAGGGGTAGTATCGCGGTTTACCTCGTCCGTGCCAATATTAAGGTGAGACGAGGATTTGCTAATAGGGATGTAATCTGAAATATTGTTAAAGTTAATCCACACACGAATATTTCATTTGTGAGCAAAAAGAAAAAAAGGGTGTTGGGCTTTATCTCGACGCCAGTCGTTCGGCCTATTCCATCTTGGGCTTTCGGACTTTTACGACCCCACCATGGGATCGTTAATGTTTGGTGTTCCCACATGGGCAGCGGCACACACCGACCAAATGTTGCCCAGTGGACCGCCCATTCGCCAGAGGTCGCATCTCTCAGCTGAGAAGCCAGAGGCAGAGCGACAGGATGGATTTCCTTACTAAGTCGTACTAATCGTCGACAGGACGGCAAGGAGCTGGATCTGTTGTGGCAGACCAGAGACAGGAGTCTGAGATATTTAGTTGGCCTGGCAGCCAACAAGAGACTGAAAATCGTAGGGTCAGTCCATTCCATATAGGGCAGGAGTTAATTGGGCAAAACCGATCTTCCCATTAATCGCGTCCCAACGTTCAGGACCCTTCCTGTTTTAATTTCTTCCGACCTACGAGCCTTGTTTATGGAGGTTCTAAATCCTCTCTTCTGACACGGCATAAGGTAGCTGGTCAGGTTCATAAGCCTAGGCAAAGGTTTGAGGTGATAGTCCTAGAAAAAAGGAATGCCGAGACGGAGCGCGGAGGAAGCGCATCAACTTCCACAGCTCCCATCAGTTTTCAAGCTAACCAGTGACGGGACTTCCCTAATTTGCACTTTGTCCGGGTGAGAAAAGTTCCTCCTACTACCAAGTGTTAAAGGCCTTCAGGAGTAATAAGGAAAAAGAGAAAGAAGCAGGATCTAGAACAAAGCAACCCCCAGTAGTGACCTTATTTAGTTGGAATGACCTATTTCTATACCCGGGCATTCCACGGGTAATACTTAAAACAATCGACAAGGCAGGTAAATGACTTGGCGAAGGTCATTAATTAGTGGTAGGGGTAATTCTTAGACGAACACTTGCATACACGGAGTAAGAAAGGGAAACGAGTGACCAAGGAAGCAACAAAGGTGAGAAGCTAAGGAAATAGTTGTGTGAACACCGAAGTTAAGAATGGCAGGGTCCTTGTGACAATGAGGTAGCCGACGTTAGAGTAGTTTGTCGAGTTGTATAATGTGGGTTTTGGAAGATGACATATGATTGACTACGTTGGTGTAAACCGAGTCTTATATCGTATTATGGAAGATATAAGAATGCAAGGGGTAGTTAGTGCAGTCAGATGTAGGAAAAATGGGAATTGAGCTAGAATATATACGTCATAATTCAGGGTGTCTACTTGTTTGGTGATTTTGAATTTAAGGACTTTTTTTTAAATAATCAAGGACGGGTTTTAGCCATTGTTTTTCTTTTCTTTAAATTAAAAAAGTGCAATAAACATTATGTGACATTGATGAAGGTGAGGTATTTAAGGGAAAAATGGGTTATAAGCAAAGCATAACCAAAATTAACTCACCAGCGCAAAAAGACAAGAACCAGGTATCCAAGCGACAGTCACAGAAGTATAGCGAGCATCCATCATAAAATACAATGCATCCAAAGCATACATATGTTCACTCACATTAGTGAGTAGATTAACTTAAATATTACTATTTTCCTAATAGACATTAAAAAGTATATAAATAGTGAATTTGAAAAATCATTTGAACAATCACTCAATGATTTATGTTTTAAATTCAAGGACCATCTACCTTTTCCATCAAATTCAAGGAGTTTTCAAGGATTTCAAGGGGAAAAATCAATTCAAGGACCAAGGATTTCAAGGGCAGTAGACACCCTGTAATTGTGTTATATTGTGTGTCTGGTCTCGTAAGGCTTTTGAAAGTAGTGTCAAGTCCGAATGTGATGATAGTACCATTATATAAAGATAAATAACTAGAGGGGTAATTCTGTTTGAATGTTATATGGAAACAATATTGCGCGTATAAGAAGTATAACAAGGATTGATACGGTATGAGCAAGGTGGTTTTAGAAAGGGTAAGGCATATTTGCACCCAGACAGGTAGCTCCAAAAGTAAGTGAGTCCAACACGTCTAGGCGAGTCCCATTTTGGAATGGGTCGGGTGATTACCGCGATGGCGGCATAAGTACACTAACTTGCTCTTGAGCCTACAGAATCCGTGCGACAGACACGGTTCAGAGCCTGTTCAAATCGCCTACGTCGAGTGTGGAGAGAACATCTTCGGGCAGCACCGGTGATACCGTTGACACTTGGAAGTTCATGGCTGACAAGGGGGCACCAATCGATGGAGGAGGTCTCTCTTCTCCTCGTGAATCCTTCCAGGGTCCGTGATACCTCATAAGAATCTGGTATATGGGCAGACTTTGTTTCGCGGGGGAGGGTCTCCCACCGAGTCTTGGTTTGCCCCGATACAAGATTCTGCCATCTGGGGCGGAGACACTTCCGGAAACATTTTCACCTAAGGAGGGGCAGTGATCTGGAGAGGGGACTCACTAGGCCTATGCACTGTAACAAACATCATTGGGGAACTGTGCGACGTAATAATTTTAAATTTAGGCGCTGATCTGGCGACTGCCACCGATACATCAGATCCCTAGGCTAAACCAAAACAAAACGAAATAGAAAACAACAAATCAAACTAAAAACAACAACAAAGAAGATGAATGATCAGGCGCCAGAGGGAGGCCTGACTCCTCCAAAAACCTAACCATCGGGAGTGCCGAACAAGTCCCGCGTACAAATCAAAGATAGCACGCGCAGTCCCGCCTCTCATACTGGAACATTCAACAATGTGCCGGACAGTATGATCAAGCAGTCGTCACACTAAAGTTCAGGAAAACGCTGCATCAGATGGCGCTGCGGTCCAAGTGCGCCCAGTTCTCAAACGAAATAAGAAGACGGGAAAGCGTCGGGACATTGGTGGGAAGGTCCACGGAAAAGGGGGGGCGCAATGGCACGCAACTTTAGATTCCCAACTACCGTCTCATATGAGCGACCCTCGAATCACTGCTTATCTTTGTTTTGCTTTTTGGTGAGATTGTTTCTTCCTAAACGAAGGGAGTACGAGGCAGGAGGGGATGCCCCTGCCTGGCACCTTAGTCGAGATTATAAAAGTTCCGGCTTCACTCGGAACACCCTCGCAAAAGACAAATCTCCTGATCTTCGTTATCCTTCTTGTTTTATAGAGGTGACCCTTTGTCCCCAGCAGGGCCGCCATTCACAGCGGTGAGTTTACGATTGGGGGTTGTACTCGCCAAACCTAAAGGACACTTTAGTCCCAAATCTGGGCTTCCTTTCAAACGGGAGGCGATGGATCGTCCTGCCGGCCTCCAAAATGTCACCAGTCGATGATGGGAGAAGAGCCCGCTTACGTCTGCCACCGATACCCCCCCACCCCCAGCTGATTCCCATTATTCCTCCTCTTCTGGAGAAGAGGGCGAAACCATCTCCCTGTCAGGAGACCTTGGAAGCGGCACAGGGGAAAGCAAAAAGGGGTCTTCCCACTAGAGAAGAGGCTCCACTAGGGTGAGGGTACAAGTGAGACTTCCAAGAAGCAGCTAAAGCTTTTTTTTTAACCACAGACATAGAATAGGAGGAAGCATCCTCACACTCATGAGAAGTCTTGAGGGCCCCCTGCAAGAGAGAGATTAAGAGGCGGAGGGCGGGAGGGCTACTAACTAAATAGGGAGACGCTTGTGCATGGATGCACAAAAGAGATTAAAAAGGAAGCCCCTTTACCTAGGACACAATGACCCTTTTTTTTTTACAGGGGACTCAAATGTTAAACGCCCGTCCCGGTGTTCTACTCTGAAGGAAGAGGCGGAAAGGCAGGCATTAAACTCCATGGCCACTGGAGCTCTAAAAGGCGAGGTGGCAATAACTAACCCACTTCCTGCCCCAACCAGAGGTGGATAGATGTAAGATGGTCAGCCAACAGCCTCCAGGAATATGCCCTCTAGGCCTAGCTCCAAGCAAATTTGGGGGGCCTTCTTCGAAGAGATGACCCTCACAGGAAAAATACGTGAGAAAGAGCTTGCGAAGAAGTGGCGAAAGAAAAGGGGGCAATGGAAAACATCTAAGAGATTAAGGGGAGTTAGTCTCTAGTTTCAAACATACAAAGGGTAGTGGGGTTGGGAAGGCATGCCATTTGTCCAAATGCCAGGTATAATAGTCCATATAGCACATCCTCTTGTGGGGTCTCAGGGTCCAATCTAAGGGATTATATCCTGAATAATGAATCTCTATAATCAACTCTTAACTGCAACCATATAAAACCGATCACCACCTTCACTACCAGAGAAAAGCCAGAATTTGAAAATGCCCCAAAAGATATTTTAATTTCAAGTATATAATGTTGGCCGAGTGTGAACTTCAAACCTACAATGAGGTAAAAATTATCCTTTTTAACCATTTTCTTCTTTAACAAATCTTTACACCTTTAGTCCATCAAAATCGCCAATTCCTACTCACTATTTATTCCCTTAAAACCATAAACATGTGAAGCATCATCACTTACCACCATTGACAAGAAGTCAGCGACTATCATCATATAGAAAACCTTACTCCAGTCATTACCCTGAGAAAAAAGGCCCGCGATCAACGGTCCAAGAGCGGCTCCTGAAAAGGAATAAGAAAAACCAATTAGTAGATCTATCGCACTCACCCATAAGGAAACAAAAGAGCTAATGAGAAGCCTTCAATTCCTACCCATGGAGCCGGTACCATCGATGATAGAGGCGACGGTAGAGAGTGCCTTAGCGTTCCCTCGCAACGAGGAGTGAGTGCCAAGTTCCGCTGTCACGGCAGTCGTGATGAGAGCGTAAGGACCGTTCACAAACAGTCCTACGGGGATCAGCAGAAGCATGTTTCCCAACAGCTCCATATGAGCGGTCAACACTTGGTAGATGTAAATCTGCCAACAGTACAGGACGAAAATACAAAGAACCCGGTTGATGGCGATCGTGTAGCGATTATCATCAAAAAGCGAACTCCACTCACACTTAACTTGAGATTCAAGCAAGGAAGGAAGACAGCCATGCATTGAGAAATAGAGTTGACAACATGTAAAATTAACTTTTAACTACAAGTTAACCCACACAAATGCTAAAAAGAATGGAAATAAATCGTACATTCTAGAACTGTACTTATCTACAATCAATGTATATACCCCAAGCTTAATGTTTTGATGTAAACAGACAATTAAAAAAATATACATAACGATATGGGTTAGAGAGGAATGTACACACACAAAAAAAAACAATGTTAAACAATGGGGATATAAATAAGAATGGTCTTTAATGCAATGAAATGACGTTAATAAGAAAATGACATACAAAAGAGCCAAGAAATTCCCAGCAGTATATAAAGTCCTACCAATAAGAAGCTATGGTATATGGTGGAAGTCTTTGAATTGTTAAAAAGAACAACAAAACCTGAATAACAAGAACCCTTTTAAGCTGAATTGTTAGAACGAAGGCTAGAAAGTAGACCATCAAAATGGCCATTGCATACTCACCATTGGCAGAGCTCCAAGAAGCATTATGGAGCATGTGGACGCGGGCATATCGCTCCAGTCGCTGATTAAACCAGCAGAAATCGCACCAATTATACCACCAACATCAAAAAAGGTTGAAATCTCTCCACTCTGATCAGCATCACTTGAAGCTAAAGAAAAAGTAACATTAACACCCCTAATGCATGGACCGACAAAGACATCACAGTCAAGGGAATAGATCTGGGGCTGGATCCTCTTCACAGAATGAATAGGAAAAATTGTTTGGAATTTATAAGATAAAAAGGGCAGGTTTGGGGTTGTTTTTTTCTGAAGAGCTCATCTGGTGAGTGCCTACTTGGTCTTTATCGCCGTATTCAACATTGCCTAAAATTAGGCATATTTAAAAGAGGATGCTAAAAAAAAAAATAAAAAACCCATCAATAAAAATAAAACAAAGAAAAAAGGTAATAAGCAGGAGGCAAGCTCCGGCGTCGGGGGGAGGTCCGCCTACCCCCGGCGCAGGAACACGCGACCTACTAAAATAAGAGAAAAAAACACAAAAAAACTCAACTATTTAAATAAAGGGGAGAAGGCCGGCCTCCTCCAAAAAAGTCTAAAAGTCCACAGGTCGGTGTGGATGAACCCATCCCGAGTACAAGGGACAGGCGGTAGCGACCCAGACCATCCTGGAACCGGGACAGGTAAAGCACGGAGATCGCTCAGACTGGGACATTCAACAAGAATGTGCCGAACAGACTGAGGGTCAACGCAGTCTTCACAGTTGGGAGCAGGCGACGAGCGCTCCATCAAATGGTGGTGCGTCCCGCGAGTGTGCCCAATTCGGAGACGACAGAAAGCAACCTGAAGCCGCCGCGGCATTGGGGGGTAGGTCTATAGGAACAGTCACGGCACAATGACACGCAACTTTACGTTCCCATCTTCTTTGCCAAGCAGTCCGAAGAGCTGCCCGTATTCCTGACATGTAGTCGGTGTGAGGAAGAGCGAAATGCTGGTCCGGTCGCAGAGTCGACTCGCGGACTCTTTGGCACCTTCATTCCCCGCAATTCTTACATGTCCAGGAACCCAAAACCGTGGCGTCACGGATATCGCGAACCAGGGAGATATGGAGATTCCAAATCCCCGAGAGCACTCAGGGCGCTTTGTGAGTCGCTATAGATCCCAATCCGGTCTCCGAACCGGGCACGTCGCGTAATCTTCCGTACAGAGTGGTGTATTGCCACCAGATCGTTCGTGAAGACAGACGCAGGGCCTGGCAGGGCCCCACTGACTTCAAACAGAGGGGATACAGCGTGGAAGCCGACCCCCTCTTGGGACTTGGAGCTATCCGTATACACTGGCACGGTTCTAACGTGACACGAGGTGTGCTCCAAAAAGGTCGAACGCAATACTCTCGGCGGTGTATAAGCTTTGGGGGCAGAGGCATGGCGACAAATAGCCAAATGTAGTACCTTCCAGAGTAGCGTTCTGGGTAGAACCAGGGGCGCCACCGGCCCGAGAGCTATATCTAGCTCTCGAAGGAGTTTCCTAGCCCTAAACCCAAAGGGCTTAGGGTATGACTTGCGTCTCTCGGCAGGATATGCACCGACGAGATCAACTGCGGATGTTTAGAGAGATGTTGGCGACAAAGGAAGACGCTGCGCTCGTGCGTACAGGACACTTCCCTGCGGGACACACTCTTGCTGCTCCATTGGGCCGGAGAGGGCTTCCCCCACCTGTACGCGGAATCGACGATCTCGCAAAAATTCAGAGGCGTCCCCTTGCCCCCATCGTGTGGAGTCTCCATGATACCGTATCGCCATGCTGTATCATAGGCCTTCTCCAGATCGAAAAACACCGTGGCGTAGTGCTGTCTACGAAGGAAAGCCTCGCAGACTGCATTTCCAGTCGGAGCAGAGCATCCGACGTGGAACTTGCGGAGGCACACTGTGCCTCCGCTGTCCAGAAAAAAGGCTAATCTAACATTTACCAATTTCTCCATCAACTTGCACACGCAAGAGGTTAGAGAGATTGGGCGGAAAACGGCCGGAATAGAGTGATCTCTCCCCGGTTTGCGAAAGGCGAGCACAGTAGCGATTCGTCAGGAATCTGGGAGGAGACCTTTCACCCAGATCCTGTTGAACAAATCTAAAAGAAAGGCCATGCCTCGCTCACCAAGGTGTCGAAACATGGCGGACGGGACATCGACCGGACTATGGGGGGTGGCCGCGCACGAAGAAAGAGCGGAACGCAACTCACTCACAGTAAACCTGTCGTTGAAGGGTTCTCCGCCTCTGGAGGTAAAGTCCAGCCGGCGGCCTTCCACAACATCACGACGTGCATTGTATGCTGGCGGAGCAGCATCCCGGCTAGAGAATGCGGAGACGAGCCACGGACGTATGCCCGCCAAGAGCGGCGGGCGTGCTTCGAAATATACCGGAACCTAGCCCTAGCCCGACGAAATTCACTGACAGTGAAATCGTTCGGGCGGCGCTCATAGCGCATGTAGGCATAACGCTTCTGTTTGAGGGCCGTCTCACACTCAGCCGACCATCACGGGAGTGGTCGGCGTGCAAAACGGCCAGACGAGCCGGGAATAGTAGTCAGGCCCGCGGCGATGAGATTGCCAAAGAAGAACTCAACGGCCTCATCTACCGACCTAAATTCCGCCCCAATCACCACCGAGGTGTGCTCTCATGCTGCAGCCGCCCAGAAAATTATATTTGAATGGGAAAGTCATCACTACCATGGAGGTCATCGACCACCCCCCAATCAAAATCAGGCTGTGTATACGGAGAGCACAGAGATAGATCAAGGCAAGAAAATGAAGCGGTCCTCGGGCAGTTATGCGTAAACTCATCCACATTTAGTAGGACACCTAACTCAAACTCTTTGATCAAATCGGCAAGGACTTGTTCCCTGGGATTTATTGAGTAGTCTCCCCAGAGAGGATGTCTGCCGTTCAGATCTCCAAGCAAGAGAAAGGGCATCGGCAACCGTGCCACAACACGGCGGACGTCCCCCGCGTCGAAGTCAGCTGACGGTGGAATGTACGCAGAAATAACAGTATAGCTCCTATTCAAGTGAAGCTGCACAGCTACTGCCTGAAAGGAGGCATCTAAAGTCAAAAGAAGAACGGAGACATCATGCCGGGTGTAAACCGCGCATCCTCCAGCCCGGCCCCCATCTCGTAGTGGTGGGGTCGCAAAACCCTTATACCCCGGGAGGGTGGGCAGTGGGCACGCGCCTAGCATGGTCTCCTGCAGAAAAATGGCTAAAGGATAACGGGACGGGACGGGACGAGACGAGCCTCCGCGGCAATTCCATTGAAGGAATATGCCCTCCAGGCCTAGCTCGGAGGAGACGCGGGGGCCCTCTTCGAACAGAAGACCCTCAAGCTTCCCGGAGGCAGAACCCCGGGCGCTGTTGGCCGGATAATGCGCTGTCGCCTTCGAGGACTTATTGGGGGAGGCTCTCTTTTCGAGGACCCACCCAGCCTACCTGGTTTTAGCCAGGGCTGGGTGTGAACCCTTTGTGCCGCCAGCTTTACCAGGGAAGCGCCCGGGTTGCGTAGAACCCGCAGAAGGGCTCCGAATGGGCGCGGAAACAACCGTGCTCGTTGGCCTGGATGGGCCAGGAGCAGCGTGTGTCTTTCTTACCATTGAGGCGTAAGACGTCCCAGGCAGAGCCGGGCGCGCCAGGACCAAGTCCTTAACCTCACGGAATGAGAGACGGATAAATGGAAACATAGATTATAATCATCATTATCAACAACTTTCCCACAAGGTTAGGGAGGGGGTGGTGGTTTATTATTATTTTGAAGTAGAAGAATATCGATACAGTCTCTCGGCGCGTGTCGTAGGTGATTATGCTCTGATATAAGCAGCTTGCACGGGAAGCTGTTCAACCAAATATTTTGTTCATGCTAGTGCAATATGAGATGGCAGTAATGGCGAGGCTGCCACGAATCGCATTCAGTCATAGTAGTAGTGCAAACCCCAGCTTGTGCAAAAGTGAATTGATTGTTGTTATTATTTTTAAAACCGCAGATCAATGGCAGTATAAGTGATAAGGGAAAGAGAGGAGAGGTATCAAATGTGTTTAAGAGGGAGATTGCAGATGTTTGCACGATGTGAGAGGAATGTGAAAGAAAATGAAAAGTGTAAGATGGCTAAGGTGATCAGGTGTGATTTGGGAAGGAAAGAGTCAAAAGATGTGGCTGCAATTTTGAGGGAGGAGTGGCATGGTGCAATAGTTGGGTATAAATCTTTAAGAGCGAGAATTATATGGGGAAACTACATGGTTGTGGCGATGTAACCTGTAATGCCACCATTTGATGTGTGGCGGCAAACCCACAACACAGGGAGAAGCGGATAGCGAGGCCGATGGTCTCAATCAGAAAAAGATACCAAGTAGTCTTCTCGCAAATGTATGGAAGACCAATCAGTCTTTTCACAAATGTATGGAAGACCAATTAGTCTTCTCACAAATGTATGGAAGACTAATCAGCCTTCTCACAAATGTATGGAAGACCAATCAGTCTTCTCACAAATGTATGGAAGACCAATCAGTCTTTTCACAAATGTATGGAAGACTAATCAGCCTTCTCACAAATGTATGGAAGACCAATCAGTCTTCTCACAAATGTATGGAAGACCAATCTGTCTTCTCACAAATGTATGAAAAACCAAGCAGCCTTCAACAAAGCAAGATTCAGGAGCATGCTCCCTCCGATGGCGCTCCATCTCGTGATTGTGTCCAATTCAGAAATGACAAAATTATTTGATACTGTTGAGGTTCTAGGGGGTAGGATAACGAGAAAAGCCAGGGCAAAATTGCGCACAATTTCAAATTCCCAGGCGCTGTCTCCCTTCTTATTTTTCATGTCATCTCGAGGGTTTGCCCTATCCATGCCATGATGTCATAGTAGAGAAGAGGGAAACGTTTATCTGTTTGCCTAACCTGTGCAGGCACCTTGGTACTCTTCATCCTGAACCCCTACGTGTCTAGGAATCCGGCAAAAGAAAAACTCTAGGTCCTTCAGACACTCAGCAGCCATGGCATCACAGAAAAAGTTAATTCGTGGATATGGAATTTCAAAGTCACTAAGTCACTCTGTGAGTGGCTAAGGATTACAGAATGGTCTCGGAAGCCGCTGGGAACGAAGAATTTCCAATATCAAGCGGTATATTGCAATCTACTAAGCGGGTCACAGAGTCTGAGATAGTGGTCCATCTTCCTGGAGAATGGGGGGGAGGCTGGGAAAACTTGCCGCTAATCTTTTTTATATACATCCAAGCCTCTGCAGGAGGAAATTTCCTATCAGGAAGAGTGACGAGCCTTCGAAAAAAAAATGGAATCAGATAAGATGAATTCGCATGGACGATGCTGTATCATCCTTGGGCGACCATCAGGGAATTGTTGGGTGTACAAAATTACCACATGCTCAAGAAATAGAAGCCAGACTGCGGCGATGAGGATGGCGAAGAATACCTCAATGGCCTCTACCGACTTAAACTTCAAGGGAAATCAGTCATTTACTCAAACCCATGCTCGATCCAAGTATCACTAAGATGGCCTTTCGAGAAACTCAGCCGATTACCAAGGAAGTGGCTGGCATGCAAAATGACCGGAGGTTCTACAGATGGGAGTCAGGGCAAATGCAATTTAAATACCGGAGAAAAACTCAAAGGCCTCATAAACCGACCTAAACTCCTTGACTGAGAGAAATCCGCCATTTCTTCATATAGGCTATTGTGTGAGACAGCTTCTCATGCCGCAGTGGGCCAGAAAAGATTTTTAAATGGGCTGCCCATCCAGAAATCAGACACAGATCGAGACAAGACCTAGCATAAAGAAGACAAGCGCCCTCTTCGATGTGAAGAGGGCATGGCCGCAGCTTCCTGGAGATGCAACTCTAGGAGCCATTGGTTCCTCATGACAATAAATGTAGGTGTAGTTACTACCACTGCTTAAGCCTTTCTTTGGGTGTTGGGGCAGGGAGGGCCTTAAAGCCTCCCAACAACAGCTGCAGTGTAGTTGCCTCTGCTGTGTCTGACACTCCAGAGGAGATAGTTGAAAAGGGTTTGGGATAGAAACTGAAGAGAGGTCTCGGAGAAGTAAATGCCAGGTTCTCATGGTTATTTCGAGACTTCCTGGGCCACTGAGAACAGGAGGGCATGCCACACGTCCGGATGCCAGGTTTAACACATTACAGGCCCGCCTCTCCTAAAAGGTTATTCATTAATAAGTAGATTCTGAAACAGATCCATACTATTAACAAACATTGTCTTAAATGATCATCACAAGCAGTAGCCTTCTGGGGAAAACAATCTTTAGTGTGACCGTTAACTCTTTTAATCCTCCTCCCCCTCATTATTTATCTAACCTTTGAGCATGTTATTCACAACCAACCTTTGAAAATGACCACTTACTGGTATCGAAGATGTAGTGTGGGAGCCAATACAAGAAGGTGTAACTAACCAGCTTGGCAAAAAAGAGACTCATAGCAAATTCTATCACGCCCTGAAACAGAGTTATTTGAAATATTAAAATGAGACTTTTCTATTAAATTTTCAACCCAATTCAAAATCCTTCTTAGTAGGAAGAATACCCTACTACAGTGTGTGTCATCATAACAGGTGAATAAGCCTGGATAGAGGTCACTGGCCTGAGAAGAAGCACATACAAAAGTTTTGTTCCTGCAAGAGGAATACACAGACCTTGTCATGCTGGTAGTGATACAAACTAACCATACCATACAAAAGTGCTTAATAATTATGAAATTTTGGATCCAATTAACTCATTCTCTCACTTTGTTATGAACTAAAATTTGAAATGCGACCAACTATAGGCAAAAGTGGCCGAGATCCACTTTAAGTGGAATAAACTCCCACCTTTGACACTGCAGCTGTGCATTTCACAATTTAGGTTGCATCAGGAAGCCTCACTAAACAGATGCCAAGAGCAGAATGATTTATTAAAATAAGAAGATAATGGAGTAAACAAAACTGAGAAGGTACTCAGTGAGAAAATAGTGTTAGCTAGTGAAAATACAAATTAAACTTGTCAAGTATAATCTGTATAATCTAATTACACTGTGCTCACTAAGTTGGGACCCCATCAAATATGAAAAGAGAGAACGGTAAAGAGGAGTGACAGCAGGTTTCAAGAAAATAAGGGTGATCTTACCGGGATTTTCACAGCGCTGAGAAATCCTATGGGTTTCTCAACCCCAGGAGAGGGATCGGGAGAAATGACAGCCTCTACATCACTAGGAGAATCAATCTGTGAAAAGGTGGAGTTTTGAATAAGAAATAGAAGTAATTAAATGAGAGAAATAAAGGTTAACGTCATGGCAGAGCTCATCAATCTGAGCTTGTCTTCAAAAGTTTACCAAGTACTAAAACTGAGTATCAATACTCTTACGAATGAGTTGATATCAACAAAAATGTGAAGTGAATGCAAATCCACAAAACAATATTTTCTTCACATTTTTTTAATAAAAGGGATCTTCATCTGTTATTTTATGAAGTTAACTAGAAAATCACTAAATACTGGTTTTAGTGGGAGTTATCCCAAATATTTAACTACAATCATCAGGATGAGAGAAGTAGAAAATAAAAAAATTTGACAAAAGAATGTCTCATAACAAAACTCTATAATAAAGAATTTTATAAACAAAAAGAAAAACAACTCAAAATTACAATCAGTATTAAAAAAAATAAAATTAAGAAGCAAAAATAACACATTTTCAGTTAAGCAATCACCAAGATACGAGGAGCGGTCGATAAGTTTTGCAATTCGGATATAAGGAAACGAGATATGAGGAAAAGTGTTTTATTATTTTTCAATATAACTACCCTCGACTTCAATACACTTGCGCCACTTGTCCCTGAGGCTTCGAATTCCCGACATCTTCAAGGGATTCACGACCATGGCGGAACTCCCTATTTCAGCGAGCAATGGTTGCATAGGAAGGGGTGGTGTCGGTGTACACTGCAACCATGCGTTCTTGCCTTCTTTGATCAAAAATTTGTGACTGACGATCTGCGATCAGCTACTGCTTCTTAAATAGACGAGGCAGGAGCGTGCGGCTGCAGGTCCTGACTTGTCATAACACCCCCACAAACAGCCATCCCCCTTCCTCTGTTTTGCCCTACCAATTCACAAATCTTATTGACCACCCTTCGTAGTTATTTATCATTCCAGATTAGAACAAATGGTGTAAAGAGATACCTTATTTACAAAGGATGTGCGAATGTTAAAAATCAGTGGGTAGAAATTTCTGTGCAGGAAACAGGGTATAAGTATAACATGCAATGAATTAAGTTTAACCTGGGGTGGGATGGAAGATTGCAGCAAGATTCCAAATACTTAATAAAACCTTGGTCTTATTAGATGAAAGCAATCTGAATTGAGAATCAATCATGCAGTGTGTAGTAAGTTGGATAACCATGGATGAGGGATTATATTTAACATGCCAAATTGACTTACATTGTTGGGCAAAAGAGGCCGATTAATATCACGCTCATCTTCACTTTCACTGACCTACAGAGAGGAGAAGGTGTGAGTGCCACCCATATTAACCCTCCACACTGAAACCCCAAATACCAATGACAATCAGAGGTCACAAATAGATCAGTGAGACAAAGCAGAAAAGGCAGATGCCCTGCCAACAGATCACAATATAAAAAATAACATTCCATTTCAGTATGGGTCTGTAGAAACATTTTTACATTGTTTCCTCCTGGGTATTCTTCAATCAAACAGAGCTAATTCAGGAATGACACCACTGTACATGGTCTTTTGGTCTTTGCCAGAGAGGTTCTGGGATGGTTGAAGAGGGGGTGGGGGAGATAAGATGAGCTGTGTTTTCAGGTTGCTGGAAATTGGAGTGGAGTTACGAGATTTTGTATTCGGGTAGGGAAGGATGGTGTCCTGATCAAAAGCAGTGGAATTTGAATGGTGAATATATCACAGGGAGGATAATAAAGAAGCAGGTTTAGTATAGCATTTGGTTTTCTATTGGATATAGTTGCTTCCCAGGCTAGGGATGCATAGTTTGATCAAAACATTGACATATCTCTACCAGATTTTTTGGAAAGGTGACCAGCAGAGCAGTGAAATCAACAATTTAAATTACTATGATTTCACACTAGAGTTATAAACTTGGGTAAGAGTGTGTTATTTTTATTCATTTGCACAATACCAGTTCCAGTGCCTCATGTACCATCTAACATTAATAAGTAATGAGCTTACAGATTAGGGGATTAAGATGGTAACAGCTTTGAGGCAGATTGAAGTTTGGAATTATATCAATGAGCACATATTTGACTAATATAAAATTGTTTCATTTTGTTCTTTGAGGTATATACGGTTTTGGCTTATTCCCAATCCATTGACTAGTTGGTTTATTGAATGTGATTAAAAAGTACTTTCATTATTATATTGCCTGTTCTGATATTATACCTATGGTCCTCAAGTCTTTTTCTCAAATTTCTACATATTTGTTTAACATAAGATTTGTTGCAATTTGCACAGGGGTTCTTGGCTTTTTGTGAAATTGGTATGGTTTTTATAAGCTCTTTTTTAAAAGATCCTGGAAACCTAAATATTACCTTACAGTCAGTGCTTCTTAAGAGCTTATTAATATCTTGGAGATCAGGGTGATACAGGAATCTCTTTAATGGTTGTATTGATCCTATTAAGAGGGTCCAGGAGGGGCTGGACAGTGTTTTCCTAAAAAAATTTCTGGCTTGAGATAATTAAGTATTCTGGATACGCTAAATTGGCCAATATGCCTTTAATTTTATAAATTTTTCTTGGATGTAAGTGGAGCTGAATACTCATGGTTCTGAGAGAGAGATGGAGGAGATCCCTTTTTCATTTTTGTCACTGTGGTTTGCTAAAAGTACATATAAGAGTGAGTAGGTGAGTTCATGATAAAATAAAAATAATAGGGTGTTAGAGGCTGTATTTTCATTTGAATGGGAATCATTTTCTTCCCATTCATATATGAATGTTATGGACCTATGTAGTTTTAATTTGACAGAGAAATTAAAATTGCACATAGGAGGCCAAAGGAAGATTCAGTTGTCTACATACCTCATGTGGTTTAATATGGGAAATAGTGAGCCAAAGTTATTTCAAAATATTCCCTAAAAAGGCAACATAATCCTGAAGATAATGGAGTACGCATTGCAAACCTATATTTCTTGTGGTAGTAAGCCAATTTACATGAGAATACATGTAACTATTAATTCGTTGAAGCTCATTATTTAATAAAGGATTTAGGTTAAGGTTATTTAATTTTCTCTTAAGGAAAGGTGTTTAACCTTTAGTACTTTAGTAAAAAAGGAAATGACATGGTGATAATTTATGGTTTGATGAAACATTGTCACTTTTGATTTTTTGTTTGAGCTCAGCTCTATTTTTTTATGTGTAAGTCTGAGAGTGTACCAAGTATTGGGGTTAGGAAAGATGCTAAATATTTAGCTAATTTGTAAGTTAGAGAGTTTTCTGTGGATATAAATTGACATGGAGGGCACTACTGATCTTTATACATTGTAAGGACACCATATAAGTATAGGAGAGATGCATTTTGGGTGAAGTTTTTTAATTTAGGTAGCTCTTTAAACACCAATTTCACAATTTCATCTAAAAAATAAACTTATAGTTTTAGTTTTATCCATAATTTCCTGGAACATTTTAAACAACCCTCATATATGGGTTGCCCTGGCAAGGCTCAGAAGAAGTCAAGATTCAAAACTAAACATTCCCATACTGCATTAGTTTGACCAGACATCAGAACTTCCTGCTAACAGGAAACAAGTTTAACATACAAGATGCCTATTACTTGCACAACTAAGATAACCTAATGATATGTCTCTTAAGATTATCCTGTTTGGTGGATTTTACTCAGGATATTGAAACAAGGGAAAGAACCTTGAGCTGGTGATGGTATCATCACAAGATATCGGATCTAAACTGACAACCAAACTTGGAAAGGGTTCAAAAAGCTTACAATGAATTTGGCACTAGAATCTAATGGATACAGTACCATCCATAAGGATCAGAACACCTGTATTTCTATCACAATATCTTTCATAACCTTTGCTGGAAAAAAATCCAAGGTTCGAAAATTGGTGTGCGATAACCTATAGATCTAAACTAGGTGAGTAAAAGGTATGCAAATTTAGATGAATAAAACAGAAGTTTTTAGCAGATAAGCAATTTACTAGAAAAAATTGAAGTGTCCAAATTGAACCAAAAGCTTAGGTTTCTTGTAGAGAGAAACAGCATCATTTGCCTAGCAATTACTTTCAGTTCAACCTCATGTATGTTAGGTCATTACCATGCCTAAGAAATCTGTCAGGTTGATCATAAAACTCCACCACCAAGGTGGTCCTTTCAATTGAGCCAGTGAAGAGACTGTCAAGCACTCCAAAAGTCTAGTTCATAATATTCTGTCAAGTAATGATAAAATATTTATGTAAGGTTGGTAAATCAACCGGTAGGGCAAGGAAGACCTATTTGAGAAGGACCATTTCAAAATAGCTGCAGCAATTTCTTGAGAAATGAGCGAGATTTGGTGATCACTGTCTCCAGGCAGACTGTGTCAAGTTGGTTGGAGGAAGATAATCTTCATACTCTTGTACACCTGCTGTCAAGCAATGAGCTTCCCGAAGAAGAAGAAGTCTTGTATTTGCCACTAAGCATGTTAAAGGAGAGATGATCAATGAAGCCAAGTCTACTTTAGTCGCAATTGGTTCAGATCCAATGGCAGGAGGTTGGTTTATTGTAGAGAAGGCAAAAGATTGTCAACCTCACCAAAAAGTATGTGAAGTTTGGTAAAGGAAGTGTCATGGTGTGGGTCATGATTTTGGTAGAAAGCACTGGGCCACATGCACTTACAAGGCACAATGAATGCATAAGTGAACAAGGAATTGCTCCATCTGCAATTCCTATGCAAGATATAATGCCCTGCCTCCTACACAAGCAAGTCAGGAAAGACTTTAATGGTTCATTGTTATGAACTAGTCTGCACAGAGTCGGGACATCAGCCCCATTGAAAATGATCAGAAGAAGTCCGAGAGAGGTCTAAAGCGAGGAATCTGAAAACAGTTGAGAATGCCGGGAAATTCTTAAAAAGTGTCAACAGTTTATTGATTCCTGCAGCAGGAGATGTCATCATCATCAAGAATAAAGGCATCCACACAAAATTCAAATTACTTATAACTTCATAAATATTTTACACTGATAATTTCTATTCTAATAGAAAAATTTTCCACATTATTTTGATAATTTTGGCCACTTCAATTTTTCTAGTAAATTGCTTATCTACTGATAACTTTCATTTTATTCATCCAAATTTGCATAACCATTATCAATATATAGTTTATACCGGTAGATTATTGTACCTCTATTTTGGAAACCTTTGATTTTCTCTGGCAAAAGTTATGGATGATGTGATGGAAATGTAGGCATTCTCATCCTTTTGGACAGTACTGCAAATGCATAAAATCTGCAGGATCACATGTTATCAAAGGCTCAATTCACCTCACTATATGACCCTTAATTACAGTAACATGTTTTATGTGGAATATATACACACATGATTGGACAATGCAGCATCGTAGAGTGAATTAATGCTCAACAGTTGAGGAAAATCAAGCCAGATCTGGTGTAACTAGCTGTTAGATGGCCTCTTGACCTGGGATGAATTAGCAGCAGTTCTCATATGATGGACTATTGTTATTTACTTAAAAATAAGAAGCAAAAACCAATGCAGGCATCTCTCCTAGTATTCAAAGACTGGTTTAACAATAAAGTGTGGATGTATATAGTCTGACTAAATGAGAGATCACTTCAGGCTGTAGGAAATGGAAAGTGTGCAATGTCTGAGAACCTGCCTAATTTCTGTAATTAAGGTAAGTCCTCTTGCAGAGCTATGAATGTTGAGACTAAAGGGGCACACAGTCCTCCAGCATGGTTTTCTATGCTACCTACACCTGTTACTAACTTTGAGGTCACTATATGCTGTAGTGATCTTTGGTTCATATCTGTTAAAATGTAGATTACCACTCAAAAATATTTATAACCATACAAATTGTTAGTAAAACATGCCAAAGAGCATTTCAATATACATATAAAATCCTTTAAACATAACTGGTATTGTTGTAAAGGAAATTTTTTTATTATTTAGACATATAACCTTTGACACAATTGTAACTACAGCTTAAAATTTAGACAAGGACAAAACAATGAAGGAAATGAGAGTTCACAAATAAGAAGTTTCATATGTGCTTACTTCTGTGTGTGGATTGGACAAGCCAATGTCAGCAGGTTCTGGGACTAGAAAGAATAACACAACGATTCCAAGAACTCCTATGATGATACCAGGTACAATAAAAGATAAATCCCAGCCACTCTTCAAAAAAACACTGGCAATAATTGAGCCCAAAATGTTTCCAAGTGATGTGTGAGAATTCCATATACCCATGATTAGGCCTGAAAATAAAAAATATTATAATTTCATAAATAGTACTGAGAAGAAATATGTATATAGTAGACTCCTTCACAATTAGCACTCAACTAACTGGTGGAGGAACACGCTGATGCAGCATGTCAGTCCTCTGCTATTGAGCATTTAATTTAAATGTATTTTATTTCAGTTTGTTAGTTTTTTAAAAATATATTTATTGAAATCTTCAATCCTAGGTAGGCGAACCATGAAAAATTCAAGGAAGAGAAAAGTTCCTGAAGAAAACAATGTTCAATGCTACATGGGCAGATTCATTTGCTTTCACTACTGATGAGACTGATTTACCAGTATACTTAATATGTTGTGAGAAATTGGCAAACAACAAAAAGTCAAATGTTGCAAGACATTTCCAGAATAAGTACACAGCCTTTGTTAAAAATATATCTGGATGGAGATGAGAATAAAAAGCCATTTTGGAACTAATGCGAAAGGTTGAACTGAGCCAAAATAAATTCAAGAAGTGGATGAAGTATGCAAATTCAACTACATATGCTAGTTTTTTGGTCTCTCGGGAAATAGTTAGGCACGAAAAGCTGTTCACAGATGGAGAATATATAAAGGAATCATTCAGTAAGATTTCAGAACTTTAAAAACAAGAGTAAAATTGTGAAGAAAATCAGAGATATGCCTCTCTCTCTGCAAAGACAGAACCATCAAAATGGCAGAAAAAGTCACCATATAGGAAATAAAATACATCAATTCAGCTGTGGCCAGGGTTGGTGATTTTTAAAATATTTTTATTAATCAGCATGAAAATATTTGGAAAGCTATATATATATATATATATATATATTTTATAAATTAGTTTAAAACACATTCTGGAGTGTTTTTACAGCATGTTGCACCATCTCTCACTTGGTTACAATGTGTTTGAACCTATCAAGCAGCCCAGTAGCCACTGAACAAGATTGCATCATCTCTCTGTCTCTATCCTGTTACATCATGCTATGGACATGGCCAGACTTGTGCCACTGTGTAGTAATTTGACTGTTTCGGTGTTACAAGCAGTCATTCATTCCTGTGCTAACTGCAAGAGTGTAGATATGTCACCGACTACAAGGATTAATGTATCTGGTAGGAAGAGTGATCCAGTGTGGGAACATTTTGACAGAATTCCTTCAAAGTCTGGGAAAGGATAGAGAGCTATATGCAAACAGTGTAAACTTGAGTTCCAAGGAGGAGTAACAAAACTGAAATCTCACAGAGAAAAATGTCAGCAGCTACAAACTGAATTATCAGAAGAGGATTTGGATGATCCAGGTAAGATTGAAAATCACTACCTATTCTTAAAGATGTTACATCACACTAGCATGATAATCAATATGGTAATAAAATCCACACTTGAGGGAAGTTATATATTTGTCCAGACAGTTTCGGTGGACATTGCCACCATCTTCAGTGGAAAGTCTAAGAATGAGACTAACAGAATATACAAGAAACATTACTACAGAATGGAATCGGTAGAAAAAAGAAGAAAAAGCAGAATAGATTTAGAAGAGAGGGAACTAGAAAGATATAGAAAGAGAGAAAGAAAGAACAAGAGGAAAATAGAAAAAATAGAATACATTTACATGAATTAATATATATATATATAATAACAATAACTAATATATATATATATATATATTCTAGACAAAAATATGTTTAATACAAGGGGAAAAAGTTATAAAAACCTTTGATATATACACATAATCAATGTTGTGTATTCAGAGCGGGTATGGACATTTCTATTAGCAGAAATGTCCATACCTGCTTAAAATCTATTCTGCTTTTTCTTCTAACTCCATTATGTAGTTACTGTTTCTTGTATATCCTGTTTGCCTGGCTCACTGAAATTCTTACACCAGGCTATAATATAACAAGAGACTCATCACATGTGGGATTGGAAGAATGGAAGTAGTTGAAGGAAGAATGAACGGTGAAATGTACACGGAAATTTAGGGAGAAATTGTTATCTAGTGTTGTGTGACTGAATTTGAAACTAGGAAGGGCATTTTAACAAGACAATGACCTCAAGCATACAGCAAAACAAACTAAGAGTTGGCTACATCCAAGTAGAATTAATGTCTTTGAATGGTCAAATCAATCTCCTAACCTGAATCCCATCAAAAACCTGTGGAGAGAATTGAAACTCATGGTCCAGAATGAGATCCACGTAACATCTGATTTGAAGAAAATATATTTGGAGGAATAGAACAAAATCAGCCCAAGTTCCAGTAGAATGATCATAGGAGACTACTCAAAGCCCCTCCATGCTATAATTGACAACAGGGTTATGCAACCAAGTACTAAACTATGTTTATATGAATGTGTTGTAAATTTTTCCATTGTCAAATTTAATTACTGTCCTTATAAAATTTTTCCTGCTCATCATTTTGTTTTTCAGATCATTATATTACATTAATATTTGTAAATTTTATTAACTTGCATTAACTACATATATGAAAATTTGCATTTCTGTGTTGTAAACTTTTGTGGCCCACTGTATCTGTGGGTGGTGTAGAAGGAAAGTTGCAAAACAGGTGCTGGAAGTAGTGTAGTGGGGTTTTCATCATTAGAAGGAGAGTATTTTTGTTTTTGTGTAAGTGTGGGGTTGGTGTAGTTCGAGTGGATCCCAACATGACTTAGTGTGTTTGTTATTCTAAGTGGTTTGGAGCTTGTTTGCATTGGATTTGGCAAGGGCTGGGTGCAATGCTGGGGGTGCATAGTTGATGGGGTGCATTTGAATTGCTTGTATAGTGTAGAGAGGATCTTGTGTTGTCTGAAAGTGATGTTTGAAGGTGCTTTGGGGATATTGGTTCTCCTTTTGGCTTTGTTTGTGATGTTAATTTTAAAGCCATAAGTTTTTAGTATAATTCTCAGGAGAGTAGGATATTTTTTTAAGGGAAGGATGACCATTTAGTCTGATTTTAGAGTGTTTGTTTGATTTGTGGTAGTCTGGTGTGAAGGTTGATTTGGGTGCTGAGGCTGTCATGCAATTTTGTGTGAGCCAGTGTTCCTGTGTATTTATGTAGTGCTCTGCTTGCTATACAAACTGATGTGTTGTGCAGTGATTGAGATCCCATCTATAAAGGTGTTGGTTCTGATGAGTGGAGATTGTGAATAAGCAGGGTTTACGATGTTTCTGTGTGTCACTTGGCCTTGTCTGCTGAAGATGAAGTTTTTTAGCTATTTTTTGTCATTGTTGGTGCAAGGGTTTTCTTGTGCATAGGGAGAGGGGGGCAGGGCTTATCTTATTCTTAGGTGTTTTTCAAGTGTCTCTTCTGATGGACAATTAACTATAATGTTGAAAATGAAGTGTATGTATTAAAATATGTTTCAAAAATTTTAACAAAATAAAGTTACGTAAATGTATTTGTTATGTAAAGTCTATGTTTAGGGCTAGCCTAGACTACTGCATTTGTCTAAGTACAGTACAATAAAAATACAAAAAAGGAGAAGAATCAAAAATTGCCATTGGATATATGCATTTTTCTCCACACTACACAGTATGTACATTATTTCTCTTAATTTATTCAGGCATTTTCTTTATTTCATTGGTTTAATATATTTAGAATTTTGTATTAATAAACAGGTGAAAAATAGGTATTATTTATTGGTAATGAATAAAAAAATGACAACTCAGGATACACATTTGGTATTTTACAAGGACCTCTCTTATGCAACTGGCAAATTCAAGTAACCAGCAACTCCTTGGCCCTGTGGGTGCTGGTTATGAGGGAGTCTACTGTAATAACAAATATCCAAGCATCTCTATTCTTTATAGAGTCATGGGGAAAAGTTTTGGTGAATTTTATCCTAAGAACACTGCTATAAACAATGGTACAAATTGTCCCAGAAGAGCAACTCTTATGAAGAAATGACCTATGCATGTTCCAGCATGAGCTAGGTGTTATTAGGCACTAGTAACAAAGTGACTCAGATAACACCACATATAAGGATCCAGAGTAAGGGAACTTCATAGATCTTAATCCAATTGAATATCTGTGGGTGATTTTCAAAAAGATAGGTTGAGAAACAGAAGCCCACAAGTTAGGTTGAGAAATGGAAGATCACAAATGATGACAACCCCCAACCATTATTAAACTGAAAATGGAAAGCCATTGCTCAGGATTTCCTTATCAAGCTATCATGTTAGAATGAATTGCAAGTCGATCACTTTTATCATTTATGTGGGAGGGCTTTTAAAACCTATGTGCAAGGTATAATTAAATAAATCAAAAGCAATAAATCTTAGAAACTACAAAATTTGCCTCAGTCAAAAGTTTTGCTCATGACTGTACAAACCTGAACCCCATTATAGAGAGAGAAAAAAAAAATCAAATGAACCATTAACTATATTGTGAGGTACTATAATTTTAAAGTCCTTATAACATAACACTCAGAATACACAAAACTAATAGATAATAAAGTATAATAAAATAAATAGTCAATGTTGATATAGTTTTGAAAACTTACCTCGTCTTTTTTTGCCAAACCAATTTCCCATCACAGTTACAACTCCAGGCCACCCTGTTGATTGAGCTATACCACATAAGATCTGCAAGGGATTCACACACCTTAACCTCATTGTTTAAAAACATTCACAAGAAATGATGAGCGCATATAATTAAATATCAAAATTCTTATTCACTAAATTGATCAAATATTCCCATTGAATGGGGAAGAAGCAACCAAATAGCAAAAAATATATATATTTTATAGAATTTGACGAAAATTCAAAATATAACATTACCTGGACAACAACATAATACCAAAAAACATGAATTTGGAATGTATAGCCTAAGCCAAATGCAACAGTCATAATTCCAGAGCCCACCATGCCTATGCACAGAAAATGATTCAACTTTGACCTTTCTGCAACAACTCCACTGAAAAATAGCATTCAATAAATATATTTACAAAAAATGAAAGCTATTGGCTACAGTTCGGAGGGAATTCCACATATGATATTACAAGGTTATAACAGCAATTCCAAAAGTTTAATGGGACAGAAATGATGAAGATCGATACATACCTGAAAAACATGGAAAATGCATACATAAAGAGGTAAGTAGAATCCAGAGTTCCCAATAAAGCTGAAGCATTATCACCATCTGAAATATTTTAATAATTTAGCATAGATTCATTATTAATATTCATACAATTTGTATTTATTAGGAAATGATTGCTAAAAGAGTACATTTTACTTTTACTTAAGTTGCCCCTTAGATAAGCTCCCTTAGCCTCAATGAACTTGGATGACTGGAATGGAATATCCATTTGGTTTCTTTTTGATTCCAAGATCCCATAATGATAGGAACCAACAGCGGCAAAGATACCACAATACCTATTAATCTCTTTACCAATACCCAAGTATATATATATATTTTTTTTAATTTTATAGAGCCCATCTAGCAACTACCCACTTGGGCATAAGTCGACGAAAAACACAACAGCCTAGAACTAGGCTACTTTAAAATAAAAATATGAAAACTTAACAATCGCTATAAATTGGAAAAACTTAACAATCAGGAAGCAATCTCCGGCAGCGGGGGGAGGTCCCCCTCACCCCGGTGCAGGAGAGTGCAACCTACAAACAAAACAATAACAAAAAAGAACCTTAAATAAAGGGGAGAAGCCCAGCCTCCCCCCAAAAGTCAACAAGTCAATGTGCACGAATCTGTCCCGAGTACAAGGAACAGGCGGTAGCGACCCCGCCCATCCCGGGACCGGGACAGGTATCGTGCGCGAAGATCACCCAGACTGGGACATTCGACAAGAATGTGCCGAACAGCCTGGGGGATGACGCAGTCGTTGCAATAGGGCGCAGGCGAGCGCTCCATCAAATAGCGATGCGTCACACGAGTGTGTCCGATTCGGAGACGACAGAAAGCAACCTGAAGCCGCCGCGGCATTGGGGGATAGGGCCATGGGAACAGTCGCGGCGCAATGGCACGCAACTTTAAGTTCCCTTCGACCGTCTCCCATCTTCTTTGCCAAGCAGTCCGAAGAGCTGCCCGTATTCCTGCCATGTAGTCGGTGTGAGGAAGAGCGAAACGCTGGTCCGGTCGCAGAGTCCTCGTGGACTCTTTGGCGCCCTCATTCCCCGCAATTTCTACATGTCCAGGAACCCAGCAGAAGATAATCTCGATATCCACCCGGCTCGCCAAAACCGTGGCGTCACAGATATCGCGAACCAGGGGATGCGGAGATTCCAATGCCCCGAGAGCACTCAGGGCGCTTTGTGAGTCGCTAGAGATCACAATCCGGTCTCCGAACCGGGCACGTCGCGTAATCTCCCGTACCGAGTGGTGTATTGCCACCAGCTTGGCCGTGAAGACAGACGCAGCGCCTGGCAGAGCCCCGCTGACTTCAAACAGAGGGGATATGGCGTAGAAGCCGACCCCCTCTTGGGACTTGGAGCCATCCACATACACTGGCACGGTTCCAGCGTGACACGATGTGTGCTCCAAAAAGGTAAAACGCAATACTCCCGGCGCAGTACAAGCTTTGGGAGCAGAGGCGTGGCGACAAATAGCCAAATGTGGTACCCTCCAGGGTGGCGTCCTGGGCAGAACCAGGGGCGCCACCGGCCCGAGAGCTATATCTACCTCTCGAAGGAGTTTCCTGGCCCTAAACCCAAAGGGCTTAGGGTATGACTGGCGTCTCTCGGCGGCATAGGCACCATCGAGATCAGCTGCGGATGCAGTGAGAGCTGTTGGCGACTGAGGGAGACGCCGGGCTCGCGTGTACAGGCGAGCGATGCACTGCACGCGGCGAAGAGCGAGTGGCATCTCCCCAGCATCGACCAACAGGTTCTCAATGGGGGAAGTGCAGAAGGCACCGGTCGCAAGGCGAAGGCCGGTGTGGTGGATCGAATCCACCTTTCGCAATAAACGCTCGGCTGCGGATGCATAAAACTCGCATCCGTATTCGAGCTTCGAGCGAACAAAGGATCGATAAAAAAGTAAGGCAGTAGCCCTATCAGCGCCCCAAGCGCTGAACGTCACGGAGCGGAGAATGTCCATGGCGCGGGTACAAGAGACCCTAAGGCTGCGAATATGAGCCTCCGAGGTGAGGCGTCGGTCGAATACAAGACCAAGGAAACGGTGCGACTCAACCACATCCAGGCGCACCCCATTAAGAAACAAATCTGGGTCGGGGTGAAGCCGTGGATGGCGGCAGAAGTGCACCACCTTAGTCTTGGCCAAAGAAAACTGAAACCTGTGCGCTTCGGCATAGCGAGAGACGCGGTTCAATTCCTGTTGGAGTCGACGCTCCAGAGTTGGCATCTGGGCCGCGCCAAAAGAGATCGATAGGTCGTCCACGTAGAGCGTAGCGAGAACATCTTCCGGCAGCACCGAGGTGATGCCGTTGATGCTCAGGGCAAAGAGTGTGACACAGAGGACACTTCCCTGCAGGACACCCTCTTCCTGCTCCTTTGGGCTGGAGGACCTCCCCCCACCCGTACGCGGAATCGACGATCTCGCAAAAATTCAGATATAAACATTGGGAGTCGTCCCCTCGCCCCCATCGTGTGGAGAGTCTCCATGATACCGTATCGCCATGCGGTATCATAGCCCTTCTCCAGATCGAAAAAGACCGTGGCGTAGTGCTGTCTACGAAGGAAAGCCTCACGGACGGCATTTTCCAGTCGGAGCAGAGCATCCGACGTGGTGGAATTTGCGGAAGCCGCACTGTGCAGAAGACAGATGGCCTCCGCTGTCCAAGGAAAAGGCTAATCAAACATTTACCAATTACCCAAGTATATAAACATCTACCAAAGCCCAGCATGATATAAATAAAATTTCCTACTAAAGTAGGAAAAACACAAATCAAAATAAAACAAAAACTTAAAAATATCAATCATGCTACAGTAGTCACCCAAATGAGGCTGACATCCCCAATGGACTCATGTTCATCCTCTGTTAAAATTAGCTATTGACTCAAAGGTAAGCTGAGATATCATGCAGGAAGCCTGCTTCCTCCAAGAGCTTTATGATGTAACAACCTGGTGCACAGGAGCAAGACACAAGTACCAAGAGACAGATGGTAGTGACTCACATCGTCCCAGTACTGAGATGAGTACTGTGAGTCAAGCACCTCTCCCCTTGATTAAAACATTAAACCAAAAAGTGGTACTCACTATGAGGTAGCAAACAGTGATTGCAGAAGGGTTCTGATAGTGCCTTCTCACAAGGCATTTCAATATAAATTTTAAGAGCCTATTTGGCAACTGCCTACTCGGGCAAAAGTTGCCATAATCACACTATAGTCTAATACTAGGTTAGATTAAAAAAAAAATAAGTAAATAACAAAGATAAAAAACAGGAACAAAGGCTAAGAAACAAGAACAGGAACAAAAACAAGATAAGCAACAAGAAGGCAGTGCGCTCTAGCATCAGGGGTAGGCCCGCCTACCCTGGCACAGGTACATGCAACCTACAACAGAATCAAAGTGGAGGTCAGCCTCCTCCAAAAAGTCATATAGTCCTAAAGGCTGCATACAAGTACAGTACAAGGGACAAACGGTAGTGACCCCGCTCATCCTGGTACTGGGACATGCAAAATATGTGAAGATCACCCAGACTGGAGGACAATGCAGTCATTGCAATAAGGTACTGACTGGCAAGTGTTTCATCAAATGGCAGTAGACTCTGAGGTACACAGCAAAAGCAAGTGAAATAAGGAAGAGGGTGAAGATCCGAGTCGATGGAAAAGGAGGCCAAGTATTAGATTTTAGATATATGCCATGTTACTCTTTAGAGTAATTTTTATGTTAAATATTTAGCAATTCTATCTGCTTGAAGCCATTATTTCTCATGGGTACTCAGTTATCTAATTCAAATAGCAACTCATACTTTATCTTAGTGAAACCTTTTAGTATTTTAGACATTTCAATGAAGTGACTGAGCAAATGATTATTTCTAGAGGGCAAATATTTTGAAAGTTCAGGAATTAGTTTCTTCATTAAAGAGAGATGCAAGAAGTAAATAGACACCCAGTTTTATGATAAAATATTTTTATTCTTATTTTTTTTGTCAATAATGTGATTATTAAACATGCCCATAAAGCTAAATTTCAAGGAAATTTCAGATTTTCAAAGAGGACAGATTGTTGGTCAATTAGTGTTGACTATCATAAAGACAAATTGCTTGGAATTTTGGAATACCTATTTTTTTCCTTTTAAAATATCTCTGTGCACCTGCACTCTCTTTAATATTATGGATATGCAGCCAGGAAAAAAACACTTTTAACTATAACCAATAAAAAATATATGAATGAGTGAGCTGAACAAATGAGAAACAAGCCTTTAGAATTTGGGGAGTACAAATATTTTCTGACAAATCAAGGTTTGTTCAATGTTCAGACAGTGAAGTTTGACATAAACAGCTTAGAACCAATGGTGAGACATGGTGGCTTCTCTGCTAGAGTGTGGGGAGCTTTGGAATGATTAGGAGTGGGTCTTGAGGCAGCACCCTGCTTTCTCATCACATGCTTGACCTTGACCGGAACATAAGGTTTGAGTTGATTGAGTGTGTTTGCAAATTGGAAAACATTTCCATTATTAAAGAGGGACATCTACCATCGTTTTCAAAATATTGAAAAAGAATATTTATTCATTGAATATGGGGCTCCCTGTCATACTGCAAAAAAGACAAATTGGGGTACCAAGCAGCATCAAACAACTTCCTTGGTCAAGTCAGTCCACTGACATGAATACGGTAGAATATATGTGTGGAAAACTCAAGACCTTATGGAAAAAGTAAAAATAACAACTGGAACGCTTAAAATCACAAAGTATTAATGATGTACTTTCCTTTTTTGCAATGTATTTTATTCCTTAAATTTAAAAATAAAGGTATTTCAGTAAATGGCTGGGTATATATTTACTTCTGACATGTGTCTCTATATTGAACACATTTTAATATATCTTTTCCTACTCCCTGCCAATTAGTCTGTAAAGAAGAGCAAAATGCCAGTCTGGCCCCTTCCCTCATCAGCACACATTTCCAGAAGCCCTCATGTACATGATGGACCTAGCAGAAGACAATCTCATATCACCCCAACCTAACATTGACATATCTGGAGGGTTGAGTGGTCAATGGGTATAGCAGGTGTACCCTATTTTGAGGCATAGTGATTTGTTTTGTACTTCTGTAGTGCACAAAGGTGAGTGGCATTGATGCCATAGAGGTATAGGCAAGCAAGAGATGGATTATGCTCATAATATTGGAAAAATATGAAATATTTTTCTATACCATATAGCATACCAATACAAATTGTAACCTTACCAAATGGTTTCCAGTCACACCAGTTTGAATTGTTTGTTGGTACAGGTGGAATTTCATTGCTGCAGTTTCTATTAAGAACATTCTTCACTACTGAAATTGGCTTTCGTGATAAGTGATAAGATGTATAAACAAGAAATGTGAGAATCCATATCCATGTAGAATACCTAAAGTTAAAAAAGGAAAGAATATATCAATGTAACAAGAACTAAAACAATTTTTTACACATTTTATTAAGCTACTATATTATCATAAAATTATTAAAGCTATAATAAAAGATGGAAGAAAATTAAAAACATTAATTAACTTAAAGTCCAGAAATATTCAAGGTGAAAATGCACACTAGTATTACCACCTAGCATTCATCTAAAAGTATATAAACTACTTAAAGAACCTTTAAATGAAGTAGGAACATACCATTTTCTTTTTGCTGTGGGAGTAAGAACTGAACAATGAAGAAAATCAAGGTGTTTGATGGCAAAAAGAAAGTCTGGGCCCCAAGTCATTTTTCAGTAATTAAAATTTTGTCCAAAGTATTCAATACAATATTTCATTCTAAATGCTTCATGATTAAAATAGTTTCAAGAGTTAGTACTTTATAAAAAATAATGAATTTAAAAAATATATATATCCTGTAATAAGAAATTTAATAGTAATTGTATATCTTTAAGTCTAAAAAAATAAATATTCTGCATTATGCCCCGCCCCCATCAGTGTGACATTTACCTTAAATCAGTGCAAAACTTTTGTCTTCCTCCTGCACTCTTACACTATAATATATAGAAATGCTATTTATTACAATACCTTGTAATTAGGGCATAATTACATAGAAAACCTTGTTTATACAGCCATTACCACTCCCCACTCAGGGGGTGTGGTCAGAAAAATAAAAAGTAAAATGGCTATCAGATACTTACTGATGGATTGATACTTGGTGGGGTGTTCTTTCCACTTGATACACTCCTTAAGATGATTAAAGAATGACTCCACAGTTAAGGAGCAAGGAGGGCTCAAACCTGCTCCACAACTCTTAGAGGTGAGGCATGAGTTCGGGCACATAGATGTCTCTTTATGATGGACCAGAGGTTTTCAATGGGGTTAAAATCTGAGTTATTCCAAAGCCAGTCCTCATGTAGTCCAACCTACAGATCAAACCACTCCTTCATGAGCTGAGCACCATCCTGCATGAACACCTTTCTGTCAAGCATCAAAACAATCCTCCAGGTAGTTGCAGAGCAGCTCAAAGTGCTTTTTCACAATAACATTCTTCTCTCAGACCATAAGTTTGCTGATTTAGTGATACCCAAAAGCACCCCATACTATAACACTATCGGGGTGCTTCATAATGGCCTGTGTACCTGTGTACAAGAGGATCTGACCCATGCTTCCTCCTGACCTTGCCCCCTCAAAGCAACCTGTTTTTCCTCTGGGAAGATGTTACAAGCATTTTATTGAAGGATGTGTGATGGTTCAAATGAAGATCATCGCTGGATGATCATACTACTAAAGGTCTTTTTCATTAGATGTGGGTTCTTCTGCTTTATTTCCTTGGCCACAATCCAAGGGTCAGCCTCTATCTACCTCTGGACAGACAACCCAACCCTACAAGTCCTCTTTGAGTCCTTACCTACACACAATAACCAAAACACGACACAAAACAGAATAGCAAGTCAGGCAAAAAAAAGCACTTTATGCTCTTCCCTTCCCATTACACAACCTCTAACTACCAACACTAAAAGCAAACTGAAGCTCATCTGCCTAGCTGCACCGAATCTCATTTTACCCCACCAACCTGACTTGCACACCAAGTAATACACCATTTTCCTTAGGTACCTTTTGGGGATATGTAAAAAAATGCCATACTAGTTGGTGCTCTGTTTTTGTGCTAAATATTATGGCACTGACTGTAAAATGAGAAATATTCTCACATTTTTTTCCTCTTTTCATTATTATTTAGATGAAGTATCCCCTAAATATAGGTAAAAAGCTCAGTATCCATTACAAAAAATGACAAACTGCAACAACTAAAAGAAGTTAGTTTGGGGGACCTTAGGCTGGTATTATAGCACAGCCCAATTTCCCTCAGGAAAGCTGCCACTGCAAGCAGGCAAGTTTTGTTATAACAGCATTATGTGAAGCGGAGTCAAAAGCAACTTTAAGGTCAAGGAATGCTCCTAGCGTGAATTGTTTATTGTTAAATCCTTCCTGAATGTGTTGTTCTAGGTGGAGCAGTGCATCCAGTGTGCCCCTGCAGGGATGAAACACATATATGCGTGTGGAAAGGAGGTTTTTGTGTTCTAGCCACCATGTCAGTCTGTTCTGTAGTATGTACTCTAGTGTTTTTCCTAGGTTGGAAAGGCGGCTAATGGGTCTATATGAGGAAGCCTTTGAGGGATCCTTGACAAGTTTGAGGATAAGAAGTGTGACTCCTTGTCGCTACACTGAATGGAATGTCCCTGACAGCCAGCTGTCATTGAAGACATTCAGGAGGAGGTGAGCCAAGAGGGTCTGGTAGGCATTGGAGGAATTCATTGGGGACGTTGTCTACCTCGGTGGCCTTCCCCACAGACAGTGAGTGTAAGGCTGAGGAAAGCTCCTGTGGTGTGATAGCTGTGCTGATTGTGTGGCCGATGTGTGATATAGGTATGTTGGGGGCGGGTACAGGGGTGGGGGGGCCAGGTGTGGAGTGAATGCGGGAGGCGAGACACTTGACTTTCTGGGCATTTGTGGTGAGGAGGGCACCATTATTAGTTAGCGAGAAGGTGAGTGGGGATTGAGGGTGGACCATCTTTCTGAAGAATGACCAGGGCCAGGAGACTGATGAAGTAAAGGATAGGGAGGTGCAAAATGAAGCCCAGGCAGAACGTTTCTCATCAAGGATAACATACTTGCACCAGGCCTCTAGGAGATGGAAGCGGGTGCGAAGGGGAAGGATGAGGTCCTTATTTGTGACGTTTGGCCTGAAGGGTTGCCACACACTTCTGGGACCACCAGGGGACCCTGAAGGTGCGGGTTAGGGGAGAGGTGAAAAAGTCAAAGTGATGGGACCCCAAATCTAGCCGAGTGTCTGAGATACTGAATTCGGTCTTGTGATGGGAGGAAAGTGGGTGGGGTAGGGGTAACTCACTTTAATTCTAATTGAAAGGTGCCCCAGTCTCCTTTTTTTAAAAGACCAATGAGGTCTGCGTGATAGTGGGGAGGTGGTGGCACTGATGGGAAGGAAATGACTAGAGGAAGATGGTCACTTCCCATGTAAGAGCCAGTAGTGATAGTAGTGTGGAGGAGGAGCCCATTCCTCAGACAAGACATAGGTCCAAGGTAGAGGTGTTCCCTGAAACTGGATCAATCCTGGTAGGGAGGCCAGGGAGAGTGATAAGAGAGTAGGAGTCACTGTCTGCTAAGTAGTCTGAGAGGGAGTTGCTCAAATGGTTCCTCTGGCTCCTCAGGAAGGCTAGTTCCCATAAGTCGTGATGGGCATTAAAATTGCCCATTATTATTGTTGGGGAGGAGAGCTACAAGGACAAGAAGTACCCCAGGAGACCTTATGGTCCATTCAAAGAGGCTACCTTTGGGCTAACAGTTGAGAGGCATAGTTCTGCACAACGACTTAAGTGCCCAAACAGCCACTTTTCAAGACTTTGTCCAGTCTTGACTTGAACTGATCAACAGAATTGCTGTTGACAACTTCCACTGGAAGTGCGTTCCAGCTACCGCAGATGCTGTATGTGAGAAATTTACAACACAGATCACGGTTGTAACGCTTCAGTTCAAGTTTGTAGCCAGGATTTCTCGTTCTGCCCTCACTAAGTTGGAAAATATTCATGTAGTCTACATTGTCGAAGCCTTAAAGTATTTTACACACTTCGATAAGCAGACCACACAGTCTCCGGGTCTCCAATGAGAACAGATCTAGTTCCCTTAATCTATCATCATAACTTTTGTCTCTGATAGAAGGAATCAGTTTGGTTGCCCTGGCTTGCACACATTCCAATCTCACAATATCCTTTGGAAATGAAGGCCTCCAAAATTGTACGGCATACTCCAGGTGCGCTTTATGTAGCCTAGCATCCTTTGGACCTTTTTCTCTGCCTCAATGCACTGCTTAGAGAACTTGAGATCACTAGTAATTGTTAAACTCAAGTCCTTCTCAGTGTCGGTGGATTCAATAGCAGTACCCTTAAGGATATACCGAGATTGGGGGTTTCGGTGGCCAATATGCATCACTTTGCATTTGTTCACATTAAATGGCATTTGCTACGTGTCCGACCACTCCCCAACCTTCCGAAGATCATCTTAAAGGCAGGCAGTATTTCCTTCCTTTTCGATGTTCATACCAAGCTTGGTATGATCGGCAAATTTAGAAATCTTTGCAACCATGTCACTGTCTATGTCGTTGACATAGATGATGAATTAATATACATATTTTTTTTAAGGGGCTATCTGGCGACTGCCCACTTGGGCATAAATCGCTGCAAACCAACAGCCTAGTTCTAAGCTACTTTAAAATAAAAATTTGAAGAAAAAAAAGGTAAAACGGGAAGATGACAATTAGGAAGCAAGCTCCAGCATTGGTGGGAGGTTTTCCCCTCCCCCCGGTGCAGGAGCGTGCGACCTACAAAGAAAACCAATAACAAAAAACAACAAAATCTAATTAAATAAAAGGGAGAAGGCCGGCCTCCCCCCAAAAGTCTATCAGTCCACCAGTCAAGGTGTAAGCACTCGTCCCGAGTACAAACGACAGGCGGTAGCGACCCCACCCATCCCGGCATCGCGACAGGTAACGTGCGCGAAGATCACCCAGACTGGGACATTCGACAAGAATGTCCCAGTCTGGGTGACGACGCAGTCGTCACAATAGGGCGCAGGCGAGCGCTCCATCAAAGAGCGATGCGTTACACGAGTGTGTCCGATTCGGAGACGACAGAAAGCGACCTGAAGCCGTCGTGGCATTGGGGGATAGGTCCATAGGAACAGTCGCGGCGCAATGGCACGAAACTTTAAGTGCCCTTCGACCGTCTCCCACATCTTCTTTGCCAAGCAGTCCAAAGAGCTGCCCGTATTCCTGCCATGTAGTCGGTGTGAGGAAGAGCCAAACGCTGGTCCGGTCGCAGTCCTCGCGGACTCTTTGGCGCCCTCATCCCCCGCAATTCCTACATGTCCATGAACCCAGCAGAAAATAATCGCGAGATCTGCCCGGCTCGCCAAAACCGTGGCGTCACGGATATCGCGAACCAGGGGATGCAGAGATTCCAATGCACACGAAGTGTGCTCCAAAAAGGTCGAACGCAATACTCCCGGCGCAGTACAAGCTTTGGGAGCAGAGGCTAGCTAAAAATAGCCAAATGTGATACCCTCCACGGTGGCGTCCTGGGCAGAACCAGGGCCACCACCGGCCCGAGAGCTATACTTAGCTCTCGAGGGAGTTTCCTGCCTCTAAACCAAAAGGGGTTAGGGTATGACTGGCGTCTCTCGGTGGCATAGGCACAATTGAAATCAGCTGCTGATGCAGTGAGAGCTGTTGGCGACTGGGGGAGGCGCCGTGCTCGCGCGTACAGGCGAGTGATGTACTGCACGTGGCGTAGAGCGAGTGGCATCTCCCCAAAATCGACTAGTAGGCTCTCAATTGGGAAAGTGCGGAAGGCACTGGTCGCAAGGCGAAGGCCGGTGTGGTGGTTCGAGTCCACCTTCCGCAATAAAGGCTCGGCTGCGGATGCATAAAACTCGCATCCGTAGTCGAGCTTCGAACGAACAAAGGATCGACAAAAAAATAAAGCAGTAGCACTAAGCGCTGAACGTCACAGAACATAGAATATCCATGGGGCAGGTATAAGAGACCCTAAGGCTGCGAATATGAGCCTCTCAGGTGAGGCGTCGGTCAAATACAAGACCAAGGAAACGATGCAATTCAACCACTTCCAGGCGTACCCCATTAAGAAACAAATCTGGATCGGGGTGGAGCCATGGATGGCGGCAGAAGTGCACCACCTTAGTCTTGGCCAAAGAAAACCGAAACCTGTGCGCTTCGGCATAGCGAGAGACAGGGTTCAATGCCTGTTGTAGTCGACGCTCCAGAGTTGGCAATTGGGCCACGCCAAAAGAGATCGAAAGGTGGTCCACGTGGATCATAGCGAGAACATCTTCCGGCAGCACCCAGGTGTTCCCTGCGGGACACCCTCTTCCTGCTCCATTGGGCCGGAGAGGGCTCCTCCCACCCGTACGAGGAATCGACGATCTCGCAAAAATTCAGATATAAAGACGGAGGCGTGCCCTCGCACCCATCGTGTGGAGAGTCTCCATGATACCGTATCGCCATGCGGTATCATAGGCCTTCTCCAGATCGAAAAACACCGTGGCGTAGTGCTATCTACGAAGGAAAGCCTCGCAGACGTCATTTTCCAGTCGGAGCAGAGCATCCGACGTGGAGTGGAACTTGCGGAAGCCGCACTGTGCAGAAGACAGATAGCCTCCGCTGTCCATGAAAAAGGCTAATCTAACATTTACCAATTTATCCATCAACTTGCCCACGCAAGAGGTTAGAGAGATTGGGCGGAAACCGGTCGGAATAGAGTGATCTATCCCCGGCTTGCAAATCTGGGAGAAGACCCTCCACCCAGATCCTGTTGAACAAATCTAACAGAAAGGCCATGCCTCGCTCACCCAGGTGTCGAAGCATGGCGTACGGGACATCGTCCGGACCATGGGCAGTGTCCGCGTACTGAGAATGCGGAAAAAGCGGTCGCCAAGGATTCCGCCACGGACGCGGGGTCCGAGATTGCGGTCCCATTCTCCTGGAGAACGGGAGGGAGGTCCTGCGAGAACTTGCCCCGAATCCTTTTGACTCGCCTCCACACCTCTTCCCGTTAAGTGAAGACACGTATGCCCGCCAAGAAGAGCGGCGGGCGTGCTTCGAAATATACCGGAACCTAGCCCTAGCCCGACGAAATTCAGCGACAGTGAAATCGTTCGGGCGGCGCTTATAGCGCATGTAGGCATAACGCTTCTGTTTGAGGGCCGTCTCACACTCGGCCCACTACCATGGGAGTGGTCGGCGTGCAAAACGGCCAGACCTTCTAGGAATAGTAGTCAGACCCACGGGGATGAGGTTGCCGAAGAACTCAACGGCCTCATCTACCGACCTAAACTCCTCGAATGAGATAGAGAATTCAGTCATTTCCTGAAATGCAGGCCACCGCGGCCGCGCCAAGCACCACCGAGGTGGGCTCTCAGGCGGCAGTTGCCCTGAAAATGATATTTGAATGGGAAAGTGATCACTACCATGGAGGTCATCGACCACCCCCCAATCAAAATCAGGCTGTGCATCCGAAGAGCACAATGATAGGTCAAGGCAAGAAAATAAAGCGGTTCTCGGGCAGTGATGCGTAAACTCATCCACGTTTAGGACACCCATCTCAAGCTCTTCGATCAGATCGGCAAGGACTTGTCCCCTGGGATTTATGGAGTAATCTCCCCAGAGAGGATGCCTGCCGTTCAGATCTCCAAGCAAGAGAAAGGGACTCGGCAACCGTGCCACGATGCGGCGGAAGTCCCCCGGGTCGAAGTCAGCTGACGGTGGAATGTACGCAGAAGTGATAGTATACCTCCTATCCAGGTGCAGCTGCACAGCCACTGCCTGAAAGGAGGTATCTAAAGAGAAAGGAAGAACGGAGACATCATGCCGGGTGTAAACCGCGCATCCCCCAGCCCGGCCAACCAGCGGTGGTGGGTTCGCGAGACCCTTATATCCCGGGAGGGCGGCAATGGGCATGCGCCTAGCATGGTCTCCTGCAAAAAGATAGCTAACGGGGAACGGGAAGAGACGAGCCTCGGCAACTCCTCCCAGTTGGCCCGGAGTCCACGGCAATTCCATTGAAGGAATATGCCCTCCAGGCCTAGCTCGGAGGAGACGCGGGGTGCTCCTCGAACAGAAGACCCTCACGGAAATGGCCGTATGCTTCCCGGGGGAAGAACCCCGGGCGCTGTTAGCCCGACAAAGCGCTGAAGGCGCTGTCGCCTTCGAGGACTTATTGGGGGAGGTTGGGCTCGCCATGCGAGTCTTTTCCTCCCTCCATCTCGAAACCTTAGGTGGGCGTTGCGGCTTCGGAGGCGGGGGAAGGCCCTCTATTCGAGGAACCACCGTCTCCGAGCCACTCGCTCCACCTCGGGGCGTGGGCGAAAGAGCCGAAGCTGTGCTCCTTTCGGGGGACAGCTTTAGGAACCCCGGAAGATGGCCTAGCGACCAACTTCAGGGGTGTTGTCTCCTGTGAGTCAAACGACTCGGTGGAGGCGCGTGGCCGTTTCGCCTTACAGGAAACGAGCCCTGGTTTTAGCCGGGGCTGGGTATAAATTCTTTTTGCCGCCAGCTTTACCAGGGGAGCACCCAGGTTGGGTAGAGACCGCAGAAGGGCTCCGAATGGGCTCGGAAACAACTGTGCTCGTTGGCCTGGATGGGCCAGGAGCAGAGGGTGCCTTTCTAAATATTGAGGCATATGAGTCCCAGGCAGAGCCGGGCGCACCAGGACCAAGTCCTTAGCCTCGCAGAATGAGAGTCGATCCTGGGCCTGAATGGCCAGGATTTCTTTCTCAAGGAGATATGCACCACATTGCTTCGAAGAAGCAGGGTGTGGGTCTCTGCAATTGACACACTTGGCCACAAACGATTTGGACTTATTGTGTGCGACCTTGGAGCAATTTACACATAATTCGGGTGACCCCGACTTTGCACATCTACATGAGCGATTCGTATGGCCAAAGCGGTGACAGTAATAGCACCACCGCGGAAGTGGCACGGATGCCTTCACGCGGTAGCGGTAACAACCAGCACATACCGACTCAGGGAGCTTGTCACAGTCAAACGTGACGAAGAGTGTAAGGGGTGGGTCTTGAGGCCCCTCCCTGTTTTCTCATCACACGTTCGACCTTGACCGCCCTATGGTCGGCCAGCTCTAGGGTGATGTCCTCAATGGAGTAGTCAACGAGTTTCCTCGCATAAACTACTCCTTTCACAAAGTTCATGGTAGAGTGCGGCGTCACACTCACCGGGTTGCCATGAAGTGTCTGAAGAGCACTTATCTTGGCCGCCTCGGCGGGATTCGCCAGAAAGCTCCCATCTGAGAAACGTGTCACCTTCGGCTCTCTACCAATTACACTAGCTAATCCTCTCCTCTGATGGATCATGTTGCCCTTGGACAACATGGTGCCATCAGTGGAGTGAATAACGAGGAAGCGCTTGAAGCCAGCGGGCTCGAAAACGCCAGGTAACCTCTGAATGAGAGGCCCCGATGTCATCGAGGCTCCGCCCTGTGCACTTTTGGTCTTAGTCAGGGGCTCCGCAACCGGGGGGCAGAGGGGCCGGATGTGCCGATCTTGGCTTGGTCGCTTGCCAAAGTGGCAGCAGACCCATCCATCCCCACAGCCCCCAGGGATGGAGAGGAGCCCCGTATCTTCTTAGTCTTTTTCTTTTTTTGGAGAGGAGGGCGGGGAATGAACCCACTTCTCACCTCTGCCGGTAGAAGCCCCTAGGCCAGGTCCTTCTCTGAAATGGAGAAGGTCCTGGTGGTTGCAGGGGCACCATCCGGAGCAGATCCCTCCCCTCCTTGTACTGCCTCAGAATCCCCAGCCGTTTGAGGAGGACCTTGCATAGGGGCGGATTCGGGTTTGGTATTTGGCGCCGAGCCCGGATTTGCCCCCATGGAAGGCCCTACCGTCTGAGGCTGGGTTTCCTCAAGAACCATGCCTAACAGAGGAGGGGCCTCCAGTTGGCCATCCCCTCTCAGGACATCGCAGGTCCCCTTGGCAGTGTCGCCATTCTTGTGTGGGGAGGCACAGGCCTTGACCCTGGCAAGGTTTAAAATTCTTGCCAGCAGGTCTTTTGGGGAAGGCGACCGAAGGGGCCTGGCTTCCCTCTCCCCCCTAAGGAGGTTTGCCCTACTGAGCCGCTTACACGAGGGGCGGTCGGCAATGGGCTGCCTGCTGGCTTTCTTGGCAGTCCCTTTGGAAAAAAAAGAGGGGACTGCCGCTGGAAAAAGGGAAAGCACCTCCAGAGAAGAGGGTGAGGGGGAGTCCCCTGCACCCGTAGGCGAAGGATAGGAGTAAGCCTCCTCTCCGGTTAGAGAAATATGGAGGGTCCCCTGCGTAAGCACAGGGCGGGGAACCTCCATTTTTTTGGTGGAACTGCCCGAGGGCGGCTCCATTGATGCACAAGGGGAAGTTGAGGGTTGTTTTTTTGGGGGGGTTGTGCATCATTGGCCATGGTGACCCTAAATTTTCTGCGGGACGCAATAGCTCATCACCTCTTGCAGTTGCCCGCACTGCAAGAGGTCCTTACAGGCCTGGCAGAGCCAGGAGCCGCCATTTCGGACCACCCCTCCCGCCTGGTGGCCTGGCAGTCCATTGGCATGGCGGCTCCACCTTGAACACAGCGTAAAATTGATAGAATGTGAAGAGGAGAGGAAAAGGGATGTGAGGAAGGTATGGGTGGGGATGAAGCAGGTTGTTAAAAACCAGCCACCCCAGACCGGAGCTCAGGGGCTAGGGAACATTGTCCCCTCCCCCCTCAGCCCCGAACCGGGACGGTTGGCTGAGAGGAAGGTCAGCATCTACCCTGTGAAATTAGAGGCTGACCAGAGAAAGTTGTGGGAGAGGTTGTATGAAAAGCGACGAGGTAGGGGAGAAATACAGGCTATCTGAAGGAAGGAAGAGAGGCTAAGCTGGGGCCAAACGGGGTGCTGGATCTCGTCAGCACGGCGGCCAGGATGGCAAATCGCCGCGCCCCTTATGGGGGGCTGGTAGGGCATGCAACCACAGCAAACTTGAACTTTGAATGCTAGGTCTGGGAAGGGGAATTCAATGCCCCAGAAGTAATTTAGATTGTTTACCAACAAATGTCTTACATTTTCAAAATAAAGTAAAATGATGTGATTACTTACTACATTCATTCATACTCTGTTCACCTTTGAAAATTTTATTTATCCTTGCAGTTTTTACAAGTGGACCGCTTATTTATCAATTGTATGTTAAAGGTTTTTGCTTTATACTGACTATAAAAGCTTCATTTTATAAAGATTCTGAACATTTTGAAACTTGCAAATAAAATTTTTTAATATCCTTTCCCAAACCTAAATAACTAATCACTAATTTACGGTAGGAAATCAATCTCTATTTTATAAATTGCCAAAATGCAACAGTGTTCAGAACTTTTAGATAATTAGCAAGCGATAAGTAGACATGACTCAGCGACCTTTTAAAGATAATATTTTCTTTCCCACTATGCATGGGAAGCAGTGACCAAAACTGTTCAAAGCATTTGTGACCATTTAATACAGGAAACAATACAATCTCAAGGCAAATATATATTTCATGGCATCTATTGGAACAATTTTAAATAAAACCCACAAGTTGTCCAAAGTGTGCAAAAAGCTGCAATCAGTCTTTACTGCATACAATAAACATCACCCTGCTTCACATAACTACCCCCAGTATTTGATTGGAAGAGAAAGGCTGAGCTTCTCCATATTTTAAACATGAATAGTGAAAAATGTAAAGGTGGGGACTCAAGGATATTATAGCTAATCCAGCATGAGAGAACTAGGTCTTAGTAAGTTCAAACTAAGGCCTTCCTAAACCAACTTACTCACTAGAAAAAAGTTAAGCCCATGAAGAATGTAAGAAAATGACCCAGAGTCTCATAATACACTTCCTGCATACCTGGTCACCTTTTGTTGATACTCTACAAAGGAATGCAGATTGTGCATTAAATCTGATGTTTCTGGCCTTGTCTTGAGGCCCATGACACTCAGCCTTTTTATTCATTTTATTTTGGGGTAACAAATATGTAACTGTCACAAACTCTATTCCTTTTTGTTTTCAGCCCAGTCCTGAATATCACTTCAAGTATAGTTAGAAACTGCTTTGAGGAGATGGGGTCTCGTTTTATCATGGTACTTTTTATTTGGACTTTATAAAGTATATGGGAGCTTAAATGATAATGTGACAAGTATACATAGAACAGGATAGTGAAGGTCTTAACCTTTTGTTTCTGTTACACTCTTATTAGTTAATACACTATTTTGCAGTGATTTAGATGCACCTATATTTTTAAAAAAATAAACTTAGAAAATAAGTTATAACTGATATCAAAAACAAAGAAAAGTTCAAAACAACAACAAAAATCTTAACAGCCACAAAAAAAAGGTTTATTTAATTTGCATCAAAACTTTCAGTCCTTGTGTCTTTCATTATCACTTGGAAAGTAGTGTAAAATATTATCACCTGATAACATTATCATTTTTGAAGAGTGCCATCATCAATACCATCCATTGCACTACTGATGCCACAATTTTTTAAATACTTTTATCATCATGTTATTTCCTAATATTTTTCATAAATAGCTATGTATGTTATTTTTTGTGAAGTAAAAAAAAAAGAAATTATATTTAAATAGTCCTAAGGTACAGTAATTCAGGAAGAAATGATATCCAATTAGGTAATAAGCAATGCCAACAGACAGGTTTCATGAATTCTGATGTCACCATATTTGTTACAAGTTTAAAGTAAAAACTAATGAGGGCATTTCCTGCTATGAAAGTTTGTAAGGAGAGATATGTGAAGAAAGTAATGAAAGATAATAACTGCAGATCCTCTGCAAGAATTGAGGCCAGGAGGGCATACAATTCTTTCAATATCAGCAGGGGGAAAAAAAAAATAAAAGGATACAGAAAAGAAAAATGGAGCAGTGGGTAAAAAGGGTTAGCAAAATGCAGACTTGTTACTCTCATGTGGAAGTAGAAAATCGTAATCAGGTGGAGAATAAAGCAGTCTTTATGTGGGTGTGTGAGACCTTTCTCAAGGATAAGTGGATGAAAGCTGGTCAACAACTAGCCAGCAAAATTATCCACTGGTAAGGAAAATAGGTGAGAAGTGGGTGATAAAGAATGTGGCGAAAGAGGGAGATGTCTGTTTAAAACCTCAACAACAACAACCACTAACTTAGTCTGGCAAAATATATATATATATATATATATATATATATATATATATATATATATATATATATATATATATATATATATATATATAAAGAAGAAGGAGCAAATGCAAGTTCTGCGGGTGATAACAACCACCACAGGGCTTTCACCATATTTATCACCCGCAGAACTTGCATTTGCTCCTTCTTCTTTGTATGTGACTTGGGGATGAGCCTTTAAATTGTGAGCGGGTAAGAAGATGTGGTATAAAAATTCCTTGGAGGTTCCTAGCTTAGAGAGATACTGGGTTTGATGGGGTAACGCTTTGGGCGAAGTAGAGTCACTGTGCCTGGTAGCTCAGCGGTAGAGCATTTGACCGGCAATCAGCAGACCCGGGTTCGAGTCCCGGCCAGGAATTTCAAACTTTTTTTCCCCTGGCGTTATCTCTGTCTTCTCGGTAAAGGATTGCCTTCATTGTGCCGCCCTCTGCTCTCTATGATTCTAGTCTTCTTCTAATGTCCCTTTCTCTTACCTCTAAAATCTCCTGTTTCTTGTCTCATTGCTCATTCGCGTCAAATTTCACTTTCTTATATATATATATATATATATATATATATATATATATATATATATATATATATATATATATATATATATATATATATACATATATATATATATATATATACACACACACACACCAGGCAATGGTTTTGCCACTTCCCCCTACAGGGGGAGTTTGCACTTCGCTACTAAGAGTCAAATTTAAAGTCTGAAAAAAAAAAGCTGCCATGGTTAAATTTTTATCAATTTTTCTGAACTTCCCCAATTATAATAATTTTAAAAAAGAACTCTAAACTAAATTTTACCCCTTTCAAAATATCATGTTGCTAAAATATAGATTTATAGAAGAAGATATATAAAAATAAATTTTGGAACTTTACCATTTGTAATTCTTTGGGTTTTTAAAATTCACAAACTTTGATAAGTACTTATATTTATTTCTGAACCTCACCATTTTGTTTTTTGACATTATAAAAGAATTATTAGAAATGACTTTGATAAAAAAAAACAAGTCATAACCAATTATTATTCAAATACTCAAAAAAATCACCTTAAATTTTAGTTAGTGATGATATATATACACACATCTCCTGAGTCTTGGCCGAAGAAAACTGTAACTTGTATACTTCAGCAGACAAAGTGATGTGGCTTAGAGCCTCTTGGGATCACACTCCAGTGTTGTGATCCAGGGCTGACCCTCCATGCTTGGCATCCAGGGTCAATGCTCCAGGCAAGGCATTTTATTAATATTTTTATTATTTAGAGAAACAATAAATAGTCTTGAAAAAGGCATAATTTCTTTCATTATAATTATTAAATTTTCTTTAATAAGTTACAAAATATAACAGAATTGTTATTTATGACCTACCTACATACCTTCTACCCCTATTATATAATTCTTTCTGTAGGATGTCATAAGAGTTCAAATGACTTCTGTCATACCTGATTGCTTATTTCACTTAGCCATTCAAAAAGGTGGGTGGGTGGGACTTTCTTACAAAATGCATTACTTCCCAACTACTTGGTGCATGTAATTCAGTTTTCTCATGCATATTGGTAGTTTCAATGCATAATGTTCTGAAAATTTGTATATGTTTTTTTCTTTATAACGGCCTCAAGTAATTTAGTCTTATCAGCAAAAATTGATACTTTGCTATTTACAGCCTCCCAAGATCATTTATATAAACTATGAATAATAAAGGGACTAGAACGGATCCATGGGGTACGCCATTGATGTCACTCCACTGTGACCTCACCCCATTCAGTACAACTCTGTTTCCTGTCTTTCAGCCATTCAGCTATCCAATTCCAAACTTTCCCACATATCCCATGCATTTTTAATTTGTGAACTAGTCTGCTATGTGGAACCTTATCAATAGATTTGTTAAAATCTAAGTAAATTACATCAACATTCTCTCTGTTATATATTTGTTTAGTTACATAATCCATAAAATCCAGTAAATTTATCAAACACAATCTACCTTTTCTAAACCAATGCTGAGCATCATTTATTAACCTACTACTCTAGATGGTCAGAAATTCCCTTCTTAACTATCTTCTCAAGAATTTTACAAACTAGAGAACTTAAGCTTGCCGGTCCAAAGTTATTTGGGTCCTCTTTATTTTGGTAATTATTTATATTAACGGCTCGAACGATGGGACATACTATTTCGTCAGTGTTCCAAAATGTTTCACATTTTTGGAGTACATTTAAGGGGACGATTTATGTGGGGGTAAACACAATGGGAAGACCATACTACGATGGTCCTGAATTTTAATAAATTTGGAGGGGGTCTGGGAGGCACAGCCCCCCAGTATATAATGCTAGTTGTTTATAGAATAATGTCCAGTAAATATGTAGAAGAGCAGCCCGGGCCGATAAGATCTACTATTTCGTCCGTGTTCCAAAATGTTTCACATTTTTGGAGTACATTATTTATAGGGGACGGCTCGTGAGAGAGTAAACACGATGCGTGGGCTGCACTACGATGATCCGGAATTTCATTAAATTGGAGGGGGGGTCTGGGGGGCACAGCCACCCAGTATATAATCCTAATTTTTAGAATGTTCTGACGTTTACAGAGGTGAATGCTTTAACTACATGTCAGCGCCTTTAAGCGTTTTGCGAATTATAATAGGGGTTGGGGGTGGGGTATGACGTCAGACAACTCAAACGCACATGAATATTCAGACACAGGTGAACGATAATATTTACACAAAATATTTTTTTCCAGCCGTGCCGCTCGTCTACATGTTTACCTAATGTCCTAACGTTTCTTTAGTTTTGGGCATTTTTGTATAACAAAAATGGCGCCAGCTATATTTCAAATAGGACTCAAACGCGCATGAATATTCTGGTGAACGAAAGGTAAACACACAAAAATGCACTTTTGGGGCTGAGCTGCAAAATCTACATATTTACCTTTATTTCCCTTTTTAAAAATTGGTAGTACATTCACTAACTTTGAATCATTAGGTATTTTTCCTAAACTCTAATTTATATTAAGATCTTAATTTATATTAATGATCTTGACATAGGTATAAGTAGTGACCTGAGTAAATTTGCTGATTATACTAAGCTAGGTAGGGCCATTAGGGCTGATTCTGATGCTGTTGTAATGCAGGAGGAATTGACCATTCTGTCCAATTGGGCCGAGAAATGGCAAATGAAGTTTAACATAGACAAATGTAGTGTACTTAGTATAGGTAGAAATAATCCATTGAATAGTTATAAATTAAATTGGAGAATTTTAGGGAGGACCAATTGTGAGAGGGACTTGGGTATTTTGGTAAGTTCAGACCTTCGTCCTAGAAAGCAATGCTTAAATGCTAATAAAGTTAATAGGATATCGGGATTCATTAGGAGGAGTGTAAGCAATAAGAGTGCTGAAGTCATTCTAAAACTGTATCTGGCGCTAGTTAGGCCTCATCTAGACTATGCAGTACAATTTTGGTCACCATATTATAGGAAGGATATTGATTTGCTTGAGTCTGTGCAGAGAAGGATGACAAAGATGATTGGTGGGCTAAGGAACTTACCTTATGGTGAAAGGCTCAGAAAACTAAATCTACATACATTGGAAAGGAGAAGAGTCAGAGGGAAATTGATTGAAGTCTTCAAATGGGTAAAAGGATATAATAAAGGGGATCTGGGTAAGGTTCTTATACTTAGTGAACATGACAGGACACGTAGCAATGGGTTTAAGCTTGATAAGTATAGGTTTAGGAAGGAGATTGGGAGGAATTGGTTTACAAATCGTGTGGTAGATGAATGGAATAGGCTCACTAGACATGTGATAGAAGCCTCCTCTCTGGGTAGTTTTAAGAATAGATTAGATAAATATATAGATGAAGCTGCTAGATGGGACTGACTTTTTTTTTATGTACATATTTTTCTAAGGAGTGGGGAGATTATATTTTGCGGTTGCATGAATGGACATAATCCTCTGGATGCATTTCATATATATTGTAAATTAGATCTGACAAACTCCTGTAAAGGGTAACAATGTTGATGACTTTTCTCTGGTAAGAAATCTTGTGTGTGTTGACTGGAACAGGAGCTGCCAAGTGTAGGCCATGAATGGTCTTTTGCAGTCTCCTTCTTTTCTTATCTTCCTCTTATATATATATATATATATATATATATATATATATATATATATATATATATATATATATATATATATATATCTCTTCTCAAAGAGCTAATGCAATACTTTCTACATCTTCTTTGAGTAACCTGCCAAGTATAGGCCATGAATGGTCTTTTGCAGTCTCCTTCTTTTCTTATGTTCTTAATGTTGAATATCATCTGCCACTTGTGTGCCCATGCAACTAGTCTAAGTCGTTACCCCAAATGATAATAATACAACTAGGTGTGTTCAGTTTGGGCTTTTGGATGCACAAATGTGAGGTGCTGGTTGGTATTGTAACATATTACTCTTTTTTTTAAAGTTATACTCATCAGAGAAATTTCGATTCAATACAAATAATAGAACAACTTCCAAACCTTAATAATTATACGAACCTTTTGATTAAGGGATTATTATAGCTTCTTGGCTTCCCGTTATAGCGGGATAGTAACCTTTTCTACTTTTAATTCTTTCATTTTTCCTTTGTGCCATAGATCAGATATGGGGGAATTGACTTCGCTACAGCACTGACTTTTATTTTTTGACTACTGGGTGGTGTTGCTATAACTTTACATTAAGCAAAAACGCTTTAATATATCCATAAACACTACTTTTGAGGTCGAAATATGGAGATGCGTGATGGTATGACAACAGCTGACTTAGTGTTTGCGTTACTTGTCAACGATACGAGAGACGATTGCGAAATGAAACAAACGTCCATCTAAAGAGAGCACAGGGCTCCTACTGTCGTTGTTTCAGGTCATGGAATTTTATAGGTTTTCTAATCTGTGTTAAAATATAAATTTACTATGCATATTTAATTATGAAACTGAAATTTTAGAAATGAAAAAACACTTAGTTTAATGATTTACATATATGATCAAAATGTCTTATACACTTCGTTAATATTACCTTCTCCTCTACTTCCTGGACTGTGTCCTGCGAGAAATTACAATAATATTTAAATGTTGGGGTGGGGGGGGGGGGGTATGTATTGCGTGTTTGAGTATCATTTTTTTCTTTGAGGCGTAAACATAGAGTTCTCATACATGCATGTAAAAATTAATGACATGTTAGTTTATTCGTCATTTTTCTTGAATCTCAACCAATGTTAATGAATGTGCATGTAATTTATAAACTAAGAAACTGAAAAGATAGCAGCAGGAGTAAAAATGTGAAGAGCAAATAAAAAAATCACTCTCATTAATATCACTGCATAAAACGCCGAGTATATTAACTACAAAACGCTTAATGAAATATGATTTACTAAAAAATCAGTGCATTGAAATGGGCACAGACAGGCACCGTTAATCATAAAGTTAACTTCGTTAACTGTAAATTCGTTAACCAGAAAATTAAGTTCGATAACCGTAGTCAGTTAATTCTTTAAAAATGTAATCGAAGTTATCAATAAATCGTTGACGTTAATTTTGATTGTAGAAAAAACAAAAAAATCAGTTCTTGCTCTATACAAACTAAAAACACCTTTAAAAAGTGCCAAAACTATAAAACCAGCCCTTTTTCGTCTTTTTAAGGGCTTTAGAACTCCCAAAACTATAGTGTTTTTTTTTTCTTTAGAGTTAAAAAAGGCTGATTTCACAGTTTTAACTTTTAAAAGACCTATAGAAGGCTCATTTCATAGTTAGGGAACTTTAAGTTTTTAAAGGCTTATAGAACCAGAAAAGGGTAAAATAAAACTTAAATGAAACACTATATTAGAAATAAACGAAAAAAATATTGATAAAGTGGCCGAAAGAAATAAAAATAAAAAAAATGAAAAACACGATATATACATAATTTAATTTTTTCTCTTCTTCCCATCCTCCCTCTATGGGATATTTTATTCAGGGGTTGTTCCCAGAGGCGCTCTGGCCTCTCATGGCGAGGAGGGTCAGCCCTGGGGCCCTTAGGGGACCCATAGTGCTGCCAACAAGACTTAACATGCCCCTCCTTCTTTCCTCCTCTATTACGCTCTTCCACTGCCCTTTATTTCCCCCTCTTCCTTCACCTATCTAGTGGTCCTTATCGATACCCGACCTCTGCTCGTTTAATGGATCGATTCCGAATTGTTCTTTCATGAAGGTGAAAGAGGCTGGGCATCTTAACCACCTTCGTCTACCGAATGCCCAAGGAGAAACCCATCGTTCACCCCTTTTCTCCGTGCGTAGGACAACTCGGGCAGCCTCTTAGGGTTATAAAGATGGTGTGGTGGATTCGTATCCATTCTCCAAGAGGACATACCGGATGTAACTGATTGTATAGTTGCAGTAGAGCCGGGCCCTTGTAGGCCTCCATGGTGGGGAGCACCGAGGAAGAATGCGAAGTTTTTTCTTTTTGCAATGGCTAGCCATAAACCAAAAACCTCCCCTTCTCGTAAGGGTTCTCGTGCCAAACGTTCCTTAGCTCCCCTTTCAGCCTTCCCTCGCTCATTAGACCCCTATTCCAACGAAGTAGACCCAGATCTTGATTATCCTCGATTTATTGTCATGATTTCATCATCTGACATCCCACTTGCTAAAGTCGATGTGTTTGACGTCAATGAATCTTTTGAGTCCCGCTGTGGTGAACCCTTCGGATGTGGTCAAGAGGAAGTGATGTCGTCGTAGTCGAGGTGTCATCCCACTCTCAACACAACCTTGTGCGAAATCTATCTTCGATAGCTGAAATTCCAATAACTGTCTCGCCCCATCTGCGTCTGAATTTCATCAAAGGTGTCGTCCGTTCAAACGAACTAAAGGTCTACGACCCCACCCGCCTTCAGAGTAAGCTCAGTACCCAACGTGTCACACACGTACACAGGGTAACTAAAACATTAGGCTACACTAAAGCCCAACCGCCACACTGATTTTAACATTTGAAGGACAAGAACTGCCGCAGTATATTAAAGCTGGGTACCTTCGTGTCCTGGTAAGTCCCTACATCGAACTACCCAGACGCTGCTTCAATTGCAATCAATTTGGACATGTTGGCCGTGCCTGTCGGCACCATCGCTCCTGCGTGAATTGTAGCTCTGACTACCATGGCCCCGAATGCACCAAAACACCCCCACTTTTCAACTGCGGAGGTACCCACAGTGCTGCTTCAAAACCCTGCTCTATATTTATATATGAAAAGGAAGTTCTCACTTTGCGCGACTCCCTACGTCTAGATATGAGAGGGGCCCGCCAGCGTGCCCAAGCACAAACCTCGCCACTCGGCCGGCTCTTCCCTGACATTTTACGGGACGCTGGACGAAACCGACCATCACGCGCGAGTTCCGACCAGCCTGGAGCACTTCACCCTAGATCTACTCGCAGCGTCGAAAACATTCAGAATATGCAGTCAAAGCATCACTCTCACACTGAGATAACCAATGTAGCTTCCCCTTCCCCTCTTTCCAGCAGCTCTAGCTGGGAGAGACGCTAAGGCTGAGACACTTGAAATCATCAGACGCTATTTGAAAGAATCCACAACATCGACCAGTGAAGGTTCATCCACCCGGCCCCGAAACCCAAAGCCCAGTGGTAAGAGAAAGGACTCCTCACCTGGGTCATCGACGACCAATAAGCGGGCATCCTCTGGAGCTGACTTGGCCGAAACCCGAGAATCTTCAATAGACTCTTCCCCTATGGCTGAACATTCTATGCCCTTAAGTCCGTCCCACCCGTCACAGGACTTAGGTCCGATCGCTCAGATCGCCTGTCCGTTCTACTCACCCTTCTACCCATGATCCGATGGAAGCAGTTGATACTCCAACATCACCAATCCCGGCGGTTGGACCAACCCCTCAGACACCGAAAATACCATCGACCCATGAATCTGGATGTACCAACCGAAAATCCCTTCTTGATCTTCCTTTTCCGCCAGGTTGCGAGCCCGAATTACAATCAAGGGCCTCGGTCGGTTCTCAAAAACCCACGAAAAAAAAAACAGTTACTGCTCCATCTAGGATCTATCTCCCTGCAAAAGCAGGTTGCTCAAAATCAGCTCTCCGTTTCCCAAACTCTTTGGGACGAACCTCAAATACAATGTCGGCCTCAAAAGAGAAAAAGATATCCACAGTGGTATCTAATCGTCACACATAATAATCTTCCATTTTACAATGGAATTGTCAGAGAGTTCTTCCAAAGTGGGAAGAACTCAAAATTCTTTTGACGACTATCCATTCCGCTGTTATTTGTCTCCAGGAGAATAAACTGGGTATACGACCCTTTCCGACGGTACCCGGCTTTCTCACTTTCAACTCTATTGCTCCTGCTGGAAGCCCCTCTCATGGAGGGGTGTCAATCATGCTATCTTCATCCTACCATGTTTCTCCCATCTCCCTACATACTACCCTACAAGCTGTTGCCGTGAGGGGTTTTTCTTACCAAGCTTTTTGCCGTTTGCTCTATTTACCTACCCCCTTGTTTATCATTGTCAAGACCCGACCTTTTAGAACTTATAAACCAGTTGCCCTCCCCATTTTTATCACTAGGAGATTTTAACGCCCGTCACCCATACTGGGGTGACATCACTCGAAATGCCAAAGGCATTGTTTTAGAGTCTTTTATTATCTGACTTTCTTTGCGTCTTAAATACTGGCGGTTTTACCTTTTATCATGTCCAGACGGACTCTTTTAGCTGTGTTGACCTGTATGTTTGTTACCCTGATTGCTTCACGGAATTTCGATGATCAATTCTTAACGATCTCCATGGGAGTGACCACTTCCCTATTGTCTTGTCGGCCCTTCATATTAGCCCTCATACAACCATGCCCCTTAAGTAGGACTTAGGTCATGCATATTGGGAAGGTTTCCAAGAAGCGTCCTTCACAAATGTATCCTTGGAGACCTTCAATTGAGTGGACGCGACAGTAGAATACTTTACATCGACTATCTACAATGCAGCTGGCCGCTCAACCGTGCCCTGGTGGACCTAAACTTGTGCAACAGCTATCAAAAATTACAAGTTAGCCCATGCCCAATTCCGAAAGAACCCAACTTTGTGCAACAAGGTCGACCGAAACCAAGCTCGTGCGGTTGGCCAAAGAACCCTTCGTCAGGCTTACGGAAATTCATGGCGCCGTTATATTTCATAAATTTTCTCTATGACACCTTACTGCTAAGATCTGGAAGCGGATTAATAAGATCAGGGGCCGTTATGCTAATCATCATACCCTCACACTCAACTTAGACGGTTCCTTGAAGAATGACGGCCTGGCGGTCAGCAATGCTTTTGCTGACCATTTCCGCGCCGTCAGCAGTGTCACCGTTACGATAAGGCTTTCCAATCCTAAAAATAAAAGGAAGTCTCATTCTCTCAACTTCACAACAAAATCCTTTCTTCCATATAATGATCTATTCAGCATCCGTGAGCTGCAAAGTGCTTTGTCCCTTTGCAAATCTACTTCTCCTGGCCTTGACGAGATCTATTTCGATATGATTCGGCACCTACATCCACACTCTACTCTCTTCCTACTTGATTTGTACAACCTTATATGGGTGAAGGATTTTTCCCTCTCTCATCATTGCGCATTGGGAATCATCCTTCCCTTTGTCAAACCGGGCAGGGACGGGTTGGATGCAGATCACTACCACCCTATAGCTCTCACCAGTTGTTTGAGTAAGATGCTGAAAAAAATGGTGTTGGAGTGCCTAAACTGGTTCATAGAAACCAATCACCTTCTCTCTCCATTTCAATGTGGCTTCCGCAAAGGTCATAGTACCCTGAACCTAATAGTATGTTTCAAGGGATCGGTCCGGAAAGCTTTCTCATTACAGCCCGATTCCTGGCCATATTTTTCGATATTGAGAAAGCCTACGACACAACATCGAGATACGGCATCTTGAAGCAGCTATAGCTCTGGGGGATGAGAGACCTTTTACCGTCACTTATTTAAATTTTTTTAGCATCTCGATTCTTCAAGGTACGTGTTGGAGACGCATACTCTGACCTGCAACCCCAAGAGGAGGGAGTTCCTCAGGGCAGTGTTTTAAGTGTCTTATGTTTTATAATTGTCATCAATGATATTATTTCGTCTCTCCCAGAGGGTGTATCGGCAACTCTGTTTGTCGATGATTAAGCACTATACTGTTCCTCACCTCGCCTTCCATCAGCAGAGCGTCGGCTACAACTGGCGGTCGATGCTGGATCCAAAAGAGCACAACATAAGGGATTCCGCTTTTCCACCCCAAAAACTAGAGCAATGCATTTCCATCGAGGCAGAGGGGTTCTTTTTCCGCTATCTATCTCACTACAAGGCGAAGATATACAGTTTGTCTCCGATTTTCGGTTTCTTGGAGTAACTCTCGATCCAAAGTTATCCTGGTTACCACACCTACGCTGACTTCGAACGGGCTGTCTGCGGGCTCTAGACATTTTGAAAGTCCTCTCACACACTTCGTGGGGCAGCGACCGACAAACATTGTGGACATTATACACAGCCCTCGTCCCCTCCAAATTGGATTTTAGCTGTCAAATTTACTCATCGGCTTCCCCTTTAGCCCTTAAAATGGTGAACCCCATTCAAAACCTCGGAGTTCGCCTTTCCAGTGGAGCCTTCCGTACTTCTGTCAACAGCCTTTACTGCGAGAGTGGGGTACTCCCTTTGCCCTACCATAGACTTCAAATCTGCATGCGATACCTCTGCCGAGTACAGCAAGCTCCTGTATCAGATGTCTGCAGATGCCTGTATGCTGCCGAATCAACGGCGGCATATGATAAGTTGCCATCTTTACCCCGCCCCTTGAACCTTCGCATAGGAGATTATCTCTGCAACCTGGGTGTTCCGAGAGTACTTACCCTTCCATCCTTACTAACCCCTAGTTGGCGTGCTCCTCTCTCCACAGTATGTACCAACGTGTGGAGCCTGGAGAAGTCCTTCATGGACCCTCTCATCATCAAGAGCCTGTTCTTAGAGCATTCGATCTCACACAAACAATGCTGCCCACTATACACGGATGGCTCTGAGTCGGATGGTGGCGTGGGCGCCGCAGCCATTTACCCAGGAGGAGAATTCCTAACTTTATCTTTGCCGCCAGCAGCATCCATTTTTACCGCTGAACTTTTAGCAATCCTTTTAGCCTTTAGACTTATCCAAATTTTACCTTTTAGTGATTTCGTCGTTTTTCCGACTCAGGGAGTGTCTTACAGTTAATAAGATATTTTAATTCGTCCCATCCTATAGTCACAGAAATTTGCAACTGGCTAATCAAAAATGCGTCCCGATATTGAATTATTTTTTGCTGGGGTCCTGGGCAACGAGAGGGCTGATCGGCTGTCCCGCTCAGCACATTCAGTGTTCCCTGAGAACTCTGCTCTGCCTTTTAGGGACTACTTTTATTCAATAAGAAAATATATTTTTCAACTGTGGCAGAATGAATGGGATGACTGTTCATCTTCCAAACTATACAAAATAAAAAATTCTATTCGCTCTTGGCCCTCGAGTCGTCATAGAATGCGGTCGTTGGAGGTGGCCCTTTCCTGAGTTCGCATTGGCCACACGAGACTTACTCACGGCCATCTTGTTTCGGGTGATGTTCATATCAGCCCTTGCTGTCCTTTTGGCGGTGGGTACCAATCGGTTGCCCACCTTTTAAAGGAATGTAGCCATTTCGCCATTCTCCGGTTGTCCTGTTTCCCGACCCTTTCAATTATTCCTCAATACACCCGTCTTCGATTCATATTGGCGGAAGAATCTTTTAACCCGTCGTTCTTTAATTTTTTGTCACAAAGTGGTCTCCTCCACTTTTTATAGATAAGTTGACTCGTTTCATCCTAGCTGCTATATATAATCCACTTGAATTGGGCAGCAACCCACTGGTTCCTTATCTTAAACCTAACTCTCTTCTTCTCGTTCACCATTTTGTTCATGAGATGCATGTTGCCCTTCATGAAAATTAGTATGTCAAATTTTTCATCAGACAGGGATGATCTCTTGGCCCTCAAGATGTACTTGCCAATGGAGAACAAATGCTCCACTGCAGCACTGGAGGGCATGGCTGTGCTGAACTTTATGAACAAGTCTAGCAACACTTGCTCATTCAAGAAGGCAGCATCTGTCAGCAAGTCCTTGGATTTGGTCTCTAACCAGATCTTGACCAAGTTCTGGGCCTTGTTCTTGAGTGATCTGTGGCTCCTGCTGCTCTCTCCTGGCTGGGTTACACCCTTTGAAGAAGTCTTCCTCCTCCTCCTCCTTGTTGTTGTTGCTCACTTCGTAAGACTGCTGCCTCATAGCCTCCTCGACCTTACCCCCTATGCTTTTCCTCACCTTGACGAACTTGGTGTTGTCATACTTATCCAACCGGATGAGGCGAAACCTGGGGTGGAAGGAAGCAGCAGTTGGCATTCCTCATCCTCCAGGAGGGTCCTAAACCTTTTACCTTGGCCTACTCCTTCATTAAGTTGGCATCCTGGTCGTTGAAGCTGTTGACTTTCAACTGGGTCATGAATGCGGAGAACAGGCCTATTAGTCTTCAGGATCGTGTTGAGGACTACTACAGAGTCATAGATTGGAGGTCCAGCTCGTCCTGTTAAGGACAACCAGCCTCCTCCCCCACTTTAGCGTAGATGCTGTCTGCTGCTACAGTGCTGCGTTCATGGTCGTTCCAAAGGGCACGTGCCTTGTCAATGGCAGCCCTGTAGAGCCTCTTGAATACTACACTCTGCAGTTCAGCAACTGTATCTTTGCTGTCCACTAGGTTGAAGGTGCGGGCAGCACACCTCATGTGGGCTGGCAGGTTGATGGGATTTCCAACGACAGCGTCGACATCGTCAGGCACAGCCAGGGATTCTTCCAGGGAGACATACTCCGACTCCTGCTCGTCCACGGATCCAGTCAACAAGGTAGCCTGAGCAGCATCCTCAGGGTCGGTACAGGTCAGGCAGTGTGTCATCCTCTGCCCCAAACTGGACAAATGCCTTTACAAAGTTGCTACCATTGTCTATGGTAGTCCTGGAATAGAAAGCTAGTCTAAGTTTTTTTTTATAAAATTACAGTCATTAAATATTACAGTTGAATTGAGTTTATAAATAAAAATAATCTACAATTTATGTGAAAAATATTTATGATACAAATTGTTAATAGAACTAATAGACTAATAGTCTAATAGGTAATATTAATATACTATCAACTATCTAACCTGGTGACTTTTTCCCCAATGTAGAATTCATAGTGGACGTTTACCATGGCCTGTGCAAGTACATCTTAGTTATGATGGCCTCTCAGCATGATCCACGCGAACACTGCATCAGACTGTGTTCGCGTGAAACACAGCCAGCCAGTGGGGTCCAACCAGTGGACAGTCATGCCCAGGTAGCCTTTCTTGTGTGCAGACCAACAGTCAGCTGTAGTGGCCACCCACTTAACAGCGCGAAGAACTCGGAAATTTGAAAAAATATATGTTTTCAATTTTAAATTTTTAAGTTAAAATTTAAATATTGGGAATATAAATTAACTCAAGTATAAAAAGATAAAATTATATCAATTAGTCAATTACTGCTTCAAGTCAGTATGTAAATCTACGATTCGCCTGCCTAGTGTCCTCCTCGACATGGAGCTCTTGCCGCGCTTCAGCGTCTTAATCAGCATTTCGAATGTGTCAGACACTACAGCGTGGAGTGGAAACATGTTGGCTACGAACAGATCCATAATCCCTTGATCCACAGCAGCCTGGGGTATGCCACTGCCAGTAGCAGCGATACCAAAGGACTCGGCAATGGTTTGCTGGCAAGCTTTCTTGCCAGGAGGAGGTGAAAACAGACTCGATAATTCCGAACTGTTGCTGCCGCTGTTGGAACCAGAAGAAAACCTATTCTTGGCTTTTCCATGAAATGAACCTGCGTTGACGTTCTATTCAAGGCCTTCATATGAAAAGGGATATAAAGGCTATTTAAAGATGACGGCCATCAAATAGACTGTGTCCATCTTCGAGAGAAAATCGCTCACACGCTCAACTGCACTGAAAATCGCCAAAATAACATTCAAACAGCAAACCATCCCAGAAATGATCAGATTCGCAAGAAAAACATTCCGAATACAGGAAGAACTGCCCACTCCAATTCATTGTCGATCGTGCCTGATGTTTGGTCACACTGCCAAATTTGTAAAACTAATCCACAATTATGCCTCAAATGCAGCGAAAAAGGACACAACAGTGAACAATGCAAAACAAAGGAAAGATGCATTAACTTTGGAGATACCCATCACGCATTCAAGTAAACATGTCCGTACTTCAACTTCGATCAGGAGATGCGGATTAGAACTGTCCGTTTTGGCATCCGAAGGCACCAAGCCTTAAAAGACATGGCCGAGGAAGGAAGAACGTTTAGTACTTCAACTTATGCTACTGTTGCTTCCACCACCAAAGCTCCAACCACCGAATTAAGTTCCAAACCAATAAAGGACCTAACAGCCCTCAACAAAGCCTCAATATCCAAGGAAAATAGCCTATGACCCCTAGAAAGTCTCAAATTAAAACCCCACCACGTCCAAATAGAACCACTAAGCACCCCAAAACAGACCTACCTAAAACGCAATCACAAAAAAAAGCCACCAAGAATCACCTAAATCTGCCGCCTCCTCCTCCTCACCAATTAAAAGCTCAGTAATCAAAGCAAGCCGAAGAAACAGCTTATCGAGCACAGAAACTATATGCTACGATAGCGAGCCACTCTTACCCATCTTCAACGAACCCATAAACCCACAACCCCTGGCACCAAACTCCCATTGCCCGGCATCTAAAGCCGAGAAACAACACTGTTTGGTTCAAACACACCAACACAAAATAGAAGTACAAAACCCCCAAAAGACGTTTTCCTTTCCCAAATATCACCACATAGATTACCAACCTCTCCACCAAGGTCCACATATTCAACTACAAATATAGAAGAATTTGCAATAAACAAGGAACTGGATACCAATAAGAATGCCTACAGATATACAGCCCCACTGTCAATACAACGTTCACAACGAACACTTTCACTGGCTAGCGAAAGAGAAATACCTCTATTAAGCACCTAGCGCAGCACAAAACCAAAGCTGCAGCGCCCACAGGTAATATATACGGAACCTTTCGCTAAGAAAACTAACAATGCGGACTAAATCATACAGAATCCGATAATACCAAGCACATCGAAACAAACTACAAACTCTATACAAAGTCCGGTATCCAAGGCCCTTAAATAGATCTACAGGCAGAAGAATATGACAAACAAACTCGAATTCTACAATGAAATATTCGTGGCCTTCGGGCCAACTTCGAATCATTACCAAAAATAATCACATAAAAAGACCCAGTGTACATTTGTCTCACAGAGACTATGTACTCAAACCTGCAGCAGCATCTGAATAACAAATATTATTGTCATTTCTTTACAACCGACTCGACCAAAAGCAACGCCATTTACACGCGACGAAATATCCCACACAGGCAATACCATTTAGACCACCTTTTTTATTCGTCTGCAAATTTGGGGGATGGGGTATCTTCAATTTTAGATACATATCCAGGAGGCTCGTTTAGCTTCTTTGAAGGTCCATGTAATTCTGTAACGTTTTAGTTCTTATGAAAATTCTGTGAGCTTTATCACGTTTTCTTTTATCGTCTTGTCACTGTTGGTTCCACCATGGAGTAGTATGCCTGCTGGTGTTGTGGTTAGTCTTTGTGATGTGTTCGCCAGCTGCTTTCTGTAGTTCTGCCGTGAAGTAGCACATATTCGCCTCTAGATTGGGTTGAAGTTTGGCTGTCCTCAATGCGAAGGCGGTCCAATTTACTCAGTAACAATTCCATAGTTTCCTGGAAAGTGAGCTCTTTAAGCAAGAAACTTAATCATTATTGGGTAGTGATCGCTACCACATAGGCCTGAGTAAACGCTCCAATGAGTTTCTGTGGATAAATTAAGGGAGGTTAGGCTTAAGTCTATGTTAGACAATGTGTTGGTTTGTTGGTAATAATGTGTTTGGGTATTTGTATTTAAGATGTTGATGTATTGGCGCTCTATTAGGATAGTTATAATGCGTCCTCGAGAGTTTGTTTTCGTATCGTTCCAGTAGTGGCTTCTGGCGTTGAAGTCGCTAAGGATGAAGAATCGCTCTGGCAGTTGCTCGAAGAGGGCTTAGAGGTCAGGGTGGTTTAGAGGCAGGTTAGAGGACAAGTGTATAGAACATACTGTTATGAGCTCTGGACAACGTTGAGGGTTTGGGTATTTGTATTTAAGATGTTAATGTATTGGCGTTCTATTAGGATAGGTATAATGCGTCCTCGAGAGTTTGTTTTCGTATCGTTCCATTAGTGGCTTCTGGCGTTGAAGTCGCCAAGGATAAAGAATGGCTCTGGCAGTTGCTCGAAGAGGTCTTAGAGGTCAGGGCGGTTTAGGGGCAGGTTAGAGGACAAGTGTATAGAACATACTGTTATAAGCTCTGGACAACGTTGGGGGTTTCGGGGCTGCATGTGCAATATATAGCCTTTAAGGCTACTTAGCCTCTGCACCCTAATTGTTGGCACATTACCTGCTCGTGGTGCCCCTGCTTATACAGAAATTGTGTCCAACAACCGAGTGCCTGGCGGTATAACCTGGCTGGCCAAGTGGAGCTCATAGTCTTGGTTGACATTCCACCTAGGAGGGACAACTCTGACTTCAAACCCGGGCAGATGCCACTCGTTAGCCATGGTAGGCACCCCGTAGAGAGCGCGGCGATTTGCCTTCTTGGCCGCCGTGCTGACGGGCATCAGCGCCCCGTCCGGCCCCAGCCTAGCCACTTCTTTCCTTTCTGCTAACAACCCTTAGCCTTATCTGGCAATTTCTTTTCCAACTCTACTACTCCCTCTCTTCAAAGTCTTTGTTCCGATGGGATTAGACTTCTCTAACTCGCGTTCGAGCCTGTGCTAGTTCCAGGTGGCGAGAGGTCTGATTCTCGGGAGTCTGTCCTGGCTTGATCCCCCCCAGCAATACCTGCGGAACATTGGCGGCTACCAGACCATCCCCTCCCTCCCCCCCTTTTTTAGGCCACCAAGAAGGGGTAAAACTTCACAGTTGGCGTTCGGTTCGCGGGACCGGGCCGTGGCTGGGGTGGACTAGGAAAGGGTTAAGACCCACCAGGTATATCCTGCATGCTCCGCCAGGCTTACCCTGAGGTCACCTGGCGGTGAAGTCCATGGCCACCTCTGTAAGTGGCCCCGCGCCCGCGCCCGTGCCTACACGCCGACTGCGTCGTTTAGAACCAGCCCGTTGTCTGTGCCAATGGATGGGCATTCGCGGGGTTAATGGAAACCAAGCAATAGGGCTTTCTCTAGAGTCTCCGATCCGCTCGTTTAGTGGATCTGGCAAGATGGTACTTTCGAGGGCGGTAGACTCCTGTTCATGTAACGCATTCGCCAGGAAACAGCACGTAGTAGCCGTTTTCTTCGACATATCGCCGATTCCAGACGGATAAGGGCATCCGTGGTCGAGTGAAATTTTCGGAATCCGCACTGCGATGGGGATATGCTGGATTTCGTTTCAAGGAACCATGTTAAGCGTACATTCACCATTTTTTCCATGAGCTTACATATGCAGGAGGTTAGAGCGATTGGGCGGTAGTTTTGGGGACTGGTTGGGTCTTTTCCTGGTTTCCGGAAAGCTAGAACTGTAGCTCTTCTCCAGGTGTCTAGGAAGGCATTTTCCATCCATATTTTATTGAATATATCTAAGAGGAAGCGTTTACCCCCTTCCCCTAGGTGGCGTAGCATTGCATAAGGTATATTGTCTGGGCCTGGAGCAGTGTCTCTACATGATGCAAGAGCTGTATCGAACTCTTTTTTGCTGAATTCTTCGTTGTAAGATTTGTACTCTTTTGATGCGAAGTTTAGACGTGAGCACTCCTTCTCCAACCGGTATTGGGCGAACTTGGGGGTTGTGTTCGCTCTACTTGATATTTTGGCTAAGTGAGTCGCTAGCGTGTCTGCTACATCGATTGGGTTTAAGATAGTGTTTCCATTTATCCGAAGTACGGGGGTAGGGTCTCGGCTGCGTTTACCTAGCATCCCTCGGATTTTGCTCCATGTGCGGTGGATGGGGGTTTTAGAGTTTATCGTGGAGACATAAGCTCTCCATGATTTCCGGCGGCTTTGCTTAAGTATGTATCTATATTTAGCTCTCTTTTTATTAAATTCCATTTTAGTCGTCGGATTTGGCCATCGTTTGTATGTTCGGTAGGCTTTCCTTTGTTCTTTCAGTGCGGCAGAACATTCTGGGCTCCACCATGGGGTAGATCTCTGACTGGGTTGTCCTGAGCTGGTTGCAATGGATGTTTTACCTGCTTGATATATAATGAATGTAAAGATTTCCAGCGCTTCCTCCATCTCCGGGATGTCATCAACTTGGATATCAGTGATTTTGTTGAATTTTATCCAGTTTGCTTGGTCCAGTCTCCATCGTGGTATACCCGAGGTGGGTAAACCCTCGTCTGAGGAAAGGATGATCGGGTAATGGTCGCTTCCTTTTAGGTCATCCAAAATTCTCCATTCAAAGTCCGCTGTGATGTCGGGTGAGCAGAGGGCCAGATCTAATGCTGATAGGGTACCTGTTTGTATGTTAAATCTAGTACCTTCGCCCTGGTTCATGATTCCAAGTTGCTGGTTTTCTATTAGCTTTGATAGCTCGTTTCCTCTGGCGTTGCATATTCTGTCGCCCCACTCAATATGACGACTGTTAAAGTCCCCCATTAGAATGAATGGAGTTGGTAGTTGCGAGATAAAGTCTCGTAAGGCGGTGACTGGAAGGGGCCCTGTGGGTGGGAGGTAGACATTTGCGATCGTGTATCGTTTCTTGATGTACATGGTCACGGCGATTGTTTCCAAAGGTGAATTTAATCTGATGGGTAATGTGGGGACATTTTGATGGGTGTATATGGTACAGCCGCCGGATGTGCTGCCATCATTTGGTATTGAGGTGGTTACGCAACTGTAATTCGGTAGCTTTCGTGGTGGATGTATTCCCAACATGGTTTCCTGGAGACAGACGCAGGCGGGGGTCTCGTCCACTACAAGAAGCCTTAATTCTTCCCAGTTGGCTCTGATTCCGCGGATATTCCACTGGATTATTTTAATTATTCTTTTGGTTTGGTTCGAGAAGTGAGCAATTTGTGTTTTTTGCGGAGGTCGTGGTGCCCATTGGTTTATTAGGGCCCTGTGGCCACTGGAGTCTGGTGAGGACTGGTCTTTGAGGTTTTGGTTCTTCTTTGTCACCGTTTTTCTTCTTTGTGTCTTGGATATCTACTGTTAGAAGCGGTGTTGGTGTTCCGTCAATAATAGGAGGACGGATTATCTTTTTTTTGGCTTCTGTTGGTGGGTGAGGGAGGTGGCTCGTTGGAGGTATGGTTCGAGCTTCAATTTGTTTGGTGGGGACGAGGTCTGTTCCACGTGGGTCTTGGGTCTCTTTTTCCTCTTCTACCTTCTCTTCGTAGATTGTGTCAGTGGTAGGCATTTTGATTGGTGGTGGCAAAACGCTGTCACGGGGTGACCGAGGTTGTGGGCAGACGATCTCTGGTATAACCTGAGTGTCCATTTCTTCGGGGTGGGGGTCGATGTGCTTAGGGATTTGCTGTGGTTGCGATTCTAGGTTTACCTCTTTGCTAGGGATGGGGTTTAGCATCGAGGTATCGGGTGCAGGTGCCTCGCGATGCGGCAACTGCTTTTGGGGGGGCGGGGGAGATGGTCGATTGTCAACCATATGCATGGGGTTGGGGAGTTCAATATTCGGGGCCTGTGGTGCAGGCTCCTCGGGAAGGGGCGGTTGAGTTCTTGCTTTAACCCGGTGGTATGGGGGTCTGGTCACTCTGCTCATTTCAACTACTGAGGCATAAGAGTTTCCTCTGGTTCCTATAGAGGTCTGTGCCTTTTCTTTGGCATCTCTAAAGTTTAGTCTTTCTTTTTCACGCATGGAGGCTACTTCTTCTTCGAATTTGTAGACATTGCATTTTTTGCTTGATGCTGGGTGGGGCTCTCCACAGTTTACACATTTCGTTGGGCAATTTTCGATTTGTTCAGGATGTAGTGCATTTGCGCAGTTGACGCAGGTGGGCGCAAAGCCCTGATTCTGGCGACGACAGGTGTTTGTAGAGTGCCCAAAAGTTTGGCAGTAGTAGCATTTTCTGGGGCTAGGGTTAAATTCTTTAACCGTGAAGCGGCGCCATCCTAAATATATATATTTTGGGTCGGATATCTAGGTCAAATGAGACGAAGTAAGTGTTCGTTGGTATCTTGCTGTTGTTGATAGTTTTATGTACTCTGTGTACTTGAGTGACAGAGTACTCGCTTAATTCTTCAATTAATTCCGCTTCTGAGTATTGGGCGAAGTCTGGTTCTATTATTACGCCTTTATGCATGTTAAAGGAGGGATGTGGTGTTATCATTACCTTATCTCCTGCCAGTTCTTTTAATAATAAGGTTTTTTCTGCTTGCTCTTTTGTTTTAACTTCGACTAGTATACTACCATCTGATTGAAGCGAGAGAGGTGGAAATTGTGATCTGGGAAGTTGAAATAGTTTTTGGAAATCTTTACTCTGTTTAACCATGCATGTCTTCATTAGGTTTGTTTGTTGGCTTTCTGGTTTTATTAGGTAAAATCTTCTGAAAGATCGATCAACAAATTGTCCTGGGAGTACCTGTAGTGAGAGCAGTTCGGGGAGCGTATTGGTGGATCGTCCTGGACCTGCTGCTTGCTGGGAGTTTGAAACTTCCGGCGGATTTCTTACCGAATTTGTTCGTTTTTGCGGTGGTGAATTTCGATTTCCTGAGACTTTGCTCGTTTCTATGCAATTTTCTTCTATCTGTGCAGTTGTTTTTGGGGGCGATCTTGTGGTTAAAGTTCTCCCACCAGTATTATCCGCGTCTTGTGATCTTTTCTTTCCTCGAGTTAGTAGGTTTGTATCCATTTTCTTCGATAGACTGGGAAGTAAGGGGGGGGTGGGGAAAGAGGAGGGGATGTGCAGCTTAAGACATTCTTTGCTGGTTTCATTGTTTTTTTTTAAGAGGGATTTGTTAAAGAATTTGTTCGAGCATGAACAGGAGTCCACCACCCGCGAAAGTACCGTCTTGCCAAATCCACTAAACGAGCGGATCGGAGACTCTAGAGAAATCCCTCTTGCTTGGTTTCCATTAACCCCGCGAATGCCCATTGGCGCAGACAACGGACCGGTTCTAAACGACGCAGTCGGCGTGTAGGCACGGGCGCGGGCGCGGGGCCACTTACAGAGGTGGCCATGGACTTCACCGCCAGGTGACCTCAGGGTAAGCCTGGCAGACCATGCAGGATATACCTGGTGGGTCTTAACCCTTTCCTAGTCCACCCCGGCCATGGCCCGGTCCCGCGAACCGAACGCCAACTGTGAAGTTTTACCCCTTCTTGGTGGCCAAAAAAGGGGGAGGGAGGGGATGGTTTGGTAGCCGCCAATATTCCGCAGGTATTGCTGGGGGGGGATCAAGCCAGGACAGAATCCCGAGAATCAGACCTCTCGCCACCTGGAACTAGCACAGGCTCGAACGCGAGTTAGAGAAGTCTAATCCCATCGGAACAAAGACTTTGAAGAGAGGGAGTAGTAGAGTTGGAAAAGAAATTGCCAGATAAGGCTAAAGGGTTGTTAGCAGAAAGGAAAGAAGTGGCTAGGCTGGGGCCGGACGGGTCGCTGATGCCCGTCAGCACGGCGGCCAAGAAGGCAAATCGCCGCGCTCTCTACGGGGTGCCTACCATGGCTAACGAGCGGCATCTGCCGGGGTTTGAGGTCAGAGTTGTCGCTCTCCTAGGTGGAATGTCAACCAAGACTATGAGCTCGACCTGCCCAGCCAGGTTATACCGCCAGGCACTCGGTCGTTGAACACAATTTCTGTATAAGCAGGGGCACCACGAGCAGGTAATGTGCCAACAATTAGGGTGCAGAGGCTAAGTAGCCTTAAAGGCTATATATTGCGCATGCAGCCCCGAAACCCCCAACGTTGTCCAGAGCTCATAACAGTATGTTCTATACACTTGTCCTCTAACCTGCCCCTAAACCGCCCTGACCTCTAAGACCTCTTCGAGCAACTGCCAGAGCCATTCTTCATCCTTGGCGACTTCAACGCCAGAAGCCACTACTGGAACGATACGAAAACAAACTCTCGAGGACGCATTATAACTATCCTAATAGAGCGCCAATACATTAACATCTTAAATACAAATACCCAAACACATTATTACCAACAAACCAACACATTGTCTAACATAGACTTAAGCCTAACCTCCCTTAATTTATCCACAGAAACTCATTGGAGCGTTTACTCAGGCCTATGTGGGAGCGATCACGACCCAATAATGATTAAGTTTCTTGCTTAAAGAGCTCACTTTCCAGGAAACTATGGAATTGTTACTGAGTAAATTGGACCGCCTTCACATTGAGGACAGCCAAACTTCAACCCAATCTAGAGGCGAATATGTGCTACTTCACGGCAGAACTACAGAAAGCAGCTGGCGAACACATCACAAAGACTAACCACAACACCAGCAGGCGTACTACTCCATGGTGGAACCAACAGTGACAAGACGATAAAAGAAAACGTGATAAAGCTCACAGAATTTTCATAAGAACTAAAACGTTACAGAATTACATGGACTATAAAAAAGCATCTGTCATCACCCGAAGGACCTTCAAAGAAGCTAAACAAGCCTCCTGGATATGTATCTAAAATTAAAGATACCCCATCCCCCAAATTTGGAGACGAATAAAAAGGGTGTTCAGGAAACCGCAGCCCTATTCACCTCTCTATATTTGGTATTAACGGTAATACTATTAGCAATCAAACCTAAGTCCCTAACATAATAGGGCATTCCCTCAGTACCATTTCTAAAGTATCTCGGAACAAGACCTTTTTTAAACCTGAAAAATCTAACAATCAACAAATTTACACTTCTCAACCAACAGAATCCTTTCGTACAACAATCCTTTCTCCATTAACGAATCACAAACATCTTTAGAAGAAAGCCCAAACACAGCCTCTCGAGATGACGAAATCTCAAACCTCATGATAAATACAATCCACCCAAACGCCTTAAAGCTAACTGTTTGACATTTACAACCGCATCTGGACTAATAGCGAGTTTTTTCGGTGGGAGGACGAGGGTGGTTTCAGTTCCTCGTCCCTTGCGGAACCCGTGTTGCTGAGGGTTGTGAGCTCCTAGCTCGGCTAGTTGTTCTTGAAGCCTGTCAGCCAGGAGCTTCTCGTAGACTTTCGCAACGATTTCTAGCAGGGTGATTGTCCTGTGATTTACCAGCTGATCAGGGAGTTTACCTCCCTTGGGTATGAAGATTATTTTAGCAATCTTAAAACCTTCATGGAAGTAACCTGTATTCAGGGAAGCGTTGCAAATGTTTGCAATTCCCTGAATGATCTGCTATGGGGCATTTACAAAGTTATTTCTGTTGATGCCCGTCCAGCCTGGTGCCTTTTGTTGGAAGGCTCTTACAGTGGCCATGGCCTCCTCTGGTGTTATGGGACGGCCGTGGTCCGCCATCTTCCTGCCTTCGTTGACTTAGTGTTGTAGGTGTGTGCGGTGCATAACCTGATTCAGTTCTTCAATCAGTTGACCTTCGAATTCCTGGTCGAACTCATCATTTTCTTCAGAGGTGATCCTGAAGACATTTTTTCCCAAAATTTCTGAACCTGTTTTCAGAACCGCCGGGTCCTCTATATAGTCTCCGTTCTCTTTTATTCGAGCCTTTGGTCTTGCTGTTAGTCCCTTTAAGTTCTTGACTTGACACCAGAACTTAGACGGGTTGAGTTCGCTATCGACTTTGGTTATTAGGTTGTTCCAAATTTCTTCCTGTTGGAGGTTGATAGTCTTTTAGCTCTGTGCTTAGGCGTCGAAGGAGCGAGCTTCTTTCCCGATTAGGACCTTCCCGTCTTCTCTCTTCGTACACTTCCCTGTGAACGCGAGCGATCTCTCTCATCTCCTCTGTCCATCTGGGCTGAGGAGGTGTTTTATACCCAGTTTTGGGTATGCTCTCGCGGTCCGCTTCTAGTCTGGACGTAGTTATCCTCTCCAGCTCCCCGTCTATCTCCTCTAATGACGCCTCGCTTAGGTCAGCTGGCACGTATTGACTGAATCGTCTCTTGTAACGATCCCAGTTGGCCAGGGAGTAGTTTTTTTCGGAGAGGGACTAGAAGCTGGATCGGAGCGAGAGATACTGTGGAGAGGATAGCTATGTGATCAGTTGAGACTGTTGGGCCTGGCTCACTATGGTAGTTGAATGGGAAGCCTTCGCTTGTTAAGATTATGTCAGGTTTGGTTGCTGATCTGGAAGTTATATAGGTCGGAAAATCCGGCCCTATTCTCTGGATGTTTTTTTTCCCATAATCAGTTCCAAGTTTCGGCCTCTTTCGTTGGTACTACCATAGCCCGGCGAACGGCATCTGGCATTGAGGTCGCCCCCTAAGAATGCCATTCTGCGGTGACCGAACAGTGTGTAGAAGTTATTTAACGGGAGATAGGCTCGGCGAGGGGGTTGATAGGCTGTAGCTATCACGAGGTCTTCTATCAATGTGTGGAGCTCGATCGACACAAAGGATTCATCAAGTTATGGTAGTTGTTTGAACGAGATGTTTGCCTTGACAGCTATTGCAACACCATCAAACCTTTCCTGAGAATGATTTTTCATGACTACTCTGTAGCCCGGTATTTTAATTTGACCGGCTATAGTGTCGATACCGTGCTCAGTTATAAGAATCATGTCGGGGTCAAGCACTCGGAATATGTTTCCATTTGCCGTAGCTTTCCCCTCCCATCCATCTACGTTGAGTGTCAGAATTTTCATTATATTGCTTACTCTCTCCAGGTTGTTTCTTTAGTGTTGTTTTGGGGTAATGTTTTTCCTCCTCCCACTTCTCGTTTTCCTGAACTCAGCGTTTGAAATCTGCTCGCAGGTGTTGTGATGTAAGGTCACTTTCTGGCTGAGCAGCAGAGCTTCTTCCCCCGTTTCGGGGTCGACTTCGTAGTCGTATTCCCATTTGAATATTTTGGTTTTGATTCCATGGAAAATTTCCCTGGGCTCCATCTCCTCGGGAAAGGGAAACTGATCGCAAGCGTAGATTTATTTTTAGATTGATGCTATCCGCACGCAATCTTTTGTTTTTCCTTTTCTTTCCCTTTGCTTTCTTGGTTTGTGGGACTTCGGTGTCCAAGGAGTCTGAGGATTCCGAGGAACTATTGGTGTCAGTATTTTCTCTCTGTGTGGTAATTTCTTGTTTCTGTTTAGTTGCAGGAGCTTTCACATTGACTGCTTAGTTCTTTTCTTCCTTGTTGGTTACATTTTTGGTAGTGTCTTGCCCGTTTGCTTGTTGTTTTGGAACCATCTGCCGTTGCAGTACATCTCCAGAGGATGGGGAGGGGGGAAGGTCTGGGAACCACATTTGTTCTATCCCGTTTTTGGCTAACATTTGGTTCAGCTCAGTTGCAAACGTGCCAAGGTGAGTGAGATTCATGACGTGCGCGTGAAGGATGCACGTAATAATCTTCATCGGGTTCTCGTTTTGTAGTTTAAGATAAGTCTTCTTATTGTCTACTTCCGAGAGGGCCACCTTTGCCGTTTGGGCATAGGACGTATTTGCTCTACGTGTTTCTTCTTTCTTCTTCGCTTCTCGTTTGTTTTTCATTATTTATTTTTTAACGAAACATGACATGGCCATTGTTCTGTGTCCTTGGCCGCAGTTAACGCACTTCTCAAGGTTACTAGTGCACGACCTCCAATTGTGCCCTTTATCGCTGCATTTGGAGCATGTTTCTTGTGGCTCTTTACAGTCTTTGGTGGCATGTACTTCCATCTTATAACATCTGAAACAGAACTGGACTGGAGTGTATTCTCCCTTCTCTATCTGTTCCCCACTAATTTTGGCATTGAACATTAATAGACTTTGTTCCTTTGCCTTTTGGACCATAGATGTTTCGGCGAAGACCACCTTGAAGACATGGGTGTATTCGCTGCTATCCCTTATATTATTGAACTTTATCACTTCGGCTACCTTGGACCAGGTTTGCCGAAGCTGGATCTCCTCCATGATTTCATCCTTGGAGTGTTGTCCAATCCACGGATCGATTCGCCGGCACACCACACTCCTGTGGGACAGGATCTGTGGTGGTACTGCTGGCTGCAGCCCAATGCCCCTAAGGACCTCTATTACCTTCTCCTTGGCGATGTCTTCGATCTTTTTATTTTTCGCAGATTGCGATATACCCCGACGTTATGTCCAGCAGTCTCACCAGGGCAATGCCCAACTTGCCATACACAGCTTCGAATACGCTCTCTCAGCTGGGCTTGGGTTGTCCGTCGATTACCCGCAGAGGTATTCTTGTTGTATGGTCTTGGGCCATCTCTTCGAGAGAGTGGCCCCTCTGCACTGGGCTTACTTCCCCCCTCCAGTCTCTTATTAGTGGTAACTTGATTCTAGTATAATTTCGTGCTCCCTTTCTTCTTACGATGATGTTTCCTTCTTTATTTGTTTGTTGATAACTCCCTCTACTTAGTCGCTCAGCTTCCATGAACGTGAACTGCCAAATGAGGAGATGAATGATGATAGCTGAACCCAGGGAGGCCCCTCTGATGGGTGACGTGTGGCGGACTTAATGATGGCTGGTGATAGAATCAATTACCACTACCCGAGGGTGCCGCCCCATCTGGGGTTTGGTTATCGATGCTGTTTCCAACTAACACAGGGACGGTTGCATGTCCCCCTGTGGTCTTGGGCGGAAGCTACCCTTAGAGATTAGAGCGAACTCTTCCCCAAAGCTTTCAGCATCACATCGTAACCAGGCGGTATCTTCCGTAGAGTTCCACAGTGGGCTAATCCTCAAACCTGCTTTTTTTCCCAATTATGTCTATCAAAGTGGACCGACATAGTTGGAGCGAAATTAGATGAATGCAGTTCAGTTCATTTCAGCTTCACAACTCCGTTGAATAGGGGCGGGCGGGGGGGGGGGGAGGGGTAGGTCGTCATTAAGTCGCTTGGGAGCGGGTTAAAAAAGTATTACGGAGAGTCCCCGTGGGGATAGCAAAGTGGATCTTGACGTTTTGAGGCTGCCTTGCCTAATACTCTTCCCCCTTTATGGGGTAAGAGATGTAGTTTTAGCGTAATTTTCTCAATTTTTTTTTTTAAGAGCTCATCTGGCGACTGCCTACTTGGGCATTAGTCGCCGTATTAAAACTGGCCTAGTTCTAGGCTACTTTAAAATAAAATTAAAGAAAAAAAACAACACCCCAAAAAGGGGGAAAGGAAGCGAGCTGGTGCGTCGGGGAGAGGTCCCCCCGGCGCAGGAGCGTGCAACTAAAAGAAAAACAAACAAAACAAAAACAAAACAAATGCAAAAAACAAAACAAAATGGAAAAAAACAAACCTTGCTTAAATAATAGGGAGAAGGCGGGCCTCCCCCAAGAAGTCAACAAGTCCAGAAGTCAATGTGAAAGAATCTGTCCCGAGTACAAGGGACAGGCGGTAGCGACCCCACCCATCCCGGTACCGGGACAGGTATCGTGCGCGAAGATCACCCAGACTGGGACATTCGACAAGAATGTGTTGAACATCTGGGGGACGACGCAGTCGTTGCAATAAGCGCAGGCGAGCGCTCCATCGAATAGCGATGCGTCACACGAGTGTGATCGATTCGGAGACGACAGAAAGCAACCTAAAGCCGCCGCGGACTGGGGGATATGTCCATGGGAACAGTTGCGGCGCAATCGCACGCAACTTTGAGTTCCCTTCGACCGTCTCCCATCTTCTTTGCCAAGCAGTCCGAAGAGCTGCCCGTATTCCTGCCATGTAGTGGGTGTGAGGAAGAACGAAACGCTGGGCCGGTCGCAGAGTCCTCGCGGACTCTTTGGCGCCATCATCGGCGCCCTTATCGGCGCGCTCATTCCCCGCAATTCCTACAAGTCCAGGAACCCAGCAGAAGATAATCTCGACATCTGTCCGGCTCGCCAAAACCGTGGCGTCAAGGATATCGCGAACCAGGGAATGCGGAGATTCCAATGCCCCGAGAGCACTCAGGGCGCTTTGTGAGTCGCTATAGATCCCAATCCGGTCTCCGAACCAGTCACATCTCGTAATCTCCCGTACCGAGTGGTGTATTGCCACCAGCACGGCCGACAAGACAGACGCAGCGCCTGGTAGAGCCCCGCTGACTTTAAACAGAGGGGACACGGCGTGGAAGCCGACCCCCTCTTGGGACTTGGAGCCATCCGTATACACTAGCACAGTTCCAGCGTGACATGATGTGTGCTCCAAAAATGTCGAACGCAATACTCCCGGCGCAGTACAATCTTTGGGAGCAGAGACGTGGCGACAAATAGCCAAATGTGGTACCCTCCAGGGTGGCGTCCTGGGCAGAACCAGAGGCGCACCGGCCCGAGAGCTATATCTACCTCTCAAAGGAGTTTCCTGGCCCTAAACCCAAAGGTCTTAGGGTATGATTGGCGTCTCTCGGTGGCATAGGCACCATCGAGATGCAGTGAGAGCTGTTGGCGACTGAGGGAGGCGCCGTGCTCGCGCGTACAGGCGAGTAATGCACTGCACGCGGCGCAGAGCGAGTGGCATCTCCCCAGCATCGACCAACAGGCTCTCAATGGGCAAACAGCGGAAGGCACCGGTCGCAAGGCGAAGGCCGGTGTGGTGGATTGAATCCAACTTCCGCAATAAACGCTCGGCTGCGGATGCATAAAACTCGCATCCGTAGTCGAGCTTCGAGCGAACAAAGGATCGATAAAAAAGTAAGGCAGTAGCCCTATCAGCGCCCCAAGTGCTGAACGTCACGGAACGGAGAATGTCCATGGCGCGGGTACAAGAGACCCTAAGGCTGCGAATATGAGCCTCCTAGGTGAGGCGTCGGTCGAATACAAGACCAAGGAAACGGTGCGACTTAACCACATCTAGGCGCACCCCATTAAGAAACAAATCTCGGTCGATGGGAAGCCGTGGATGGCGGCACAAGTGCACCACCTTAGTTTTGGCGAAAGAAAACCGAAACCTGTGCGCTTCGGCATAGCGAGAGACGCGGTTCAATGGCTGTTGGAGTTGACGCTACAGAGTTGGCATCTGGGCCATGCCAAAGGAGATCGAAAGGTCGTCCACGTAGAGCGTAGCGAGAACATCTTCCGGCAGCACCGAGGTAATGCCTTTGATGCTCAGGGCGAAGAGTGTGACACTGAGGAAACTTCCCTGCAGGACACCCTCTTCCTGCTCCTTTGGGCCGGAGAGGAATCCCCCCCCCCCGTACGCGGAATCGAAGATCTCGCAAAAATTCAGATATAAACATTGGGAGGCGTCCCCTCGCCCCCATCGTGTGGAGAGTCTCCATGATACCGTATCGCCATGCGGTATCATAGGCCTTCTTCAGATTGAAAAACACCGAGGCGTAGTGCTGTCTAAGAAGAAACCCTCGCAGACGGCATTTTCCAGTCGGAGCAGAGCATCCGACGTGGAGTGGAACTTGGGGAAGCCGCCCTGTGCGGAAGACAGATGGCCTCGGCTGACCAGGAAAAAGGCTAATCTAACATTTACCAATTTCTCCATCAACTTGCACACGCAAGAGGTTAGAGAGATTGAGCGGAAACCGGTCGGAGTAGAGTGATCTCTCCCCGGTTTGCGAAAGGCGAGCACAGTAGCGATTCGCCAGGAGTCTGGGAGAAGACTTTCCACCCAGATCCTGTTGAACAGATCTAACAGAAAGGCCATGCCTGGCTCACCCAGGTGTCGAAGCATGGCGTAAGGGACATCGTCCGGACCATAGGCGGTGTCCGCGCACGAAGCAAGAGCGGAACGCAACTCACTCACAGTATACTTGTCGTTGAAGGGTTCTCCGCCTCTGAAGGTAAAGTCCAGCCGGCGGCCTTCCGCGACATCACGACGTGCATTGAATGCTGGCGGAGCAGCATCACGGATAGAGAATGCGGAGAAAGCGGTCGCTAAGGATCCCCTCACGGACGCGGGGTCCGAGATTGCGGTCCCATTCTCCTGGAGAACGGGAGGGGGGTCTTGTGAGAACTTGCCCCAAATCCTTTTGACTCGCTTTCACACCTCAGCTAAAGGGGTCTTCCCGTTAAGTGAAGCACGTATGCGCGGCAAGATGAGCGGCGGGCGTGCTTCGAAATATACCGGAACCTAGCCCTAGCCCGACGAAATTCAGCGACAGTGAAATCGTTCGGGCGGCGCTTATAGCGCATGTAGGCATAACGCTTCTGTTTGAGGGCCGTCTCACACTCGGCCGACCACCATGGGAGTGGTCGGCGTGCAAAACGGCCAGACGTCCTAGGAATAGTAGTCAGGCCCACGGCGATGAGGTTGCCGGAGAAGAACTCAACAGCATCATCTACCGACCTAAACTCCTCGACTGAGATAGAGAATTCAGTCATTTCCTGAAATGCAGGCCACCGCGCCCGCGCCAAGCACCACCGAGGTGGTCTCTCAGGCGGCAGTTGCCCTGAAAATGATATTTGAATGGGAAAGTGATCACTACCATGGAGGTCATCGACCACCCCCCAATCAAAATCAGGCTGTGCATCCGAAGAGCACAAAGATAGGTCAAGGCAAGAAAATGAAGCGGTTCTCGGACAGTGATGCGTAAACTCATCCACGTTTAGGACACCCATCTCAAGCTCTTCGATCAGATCGGCAAGGACTTGTCCCCTGGGATTTATGGAGTAATCTCCCCAGAGAGGATGCCTGCCGTTCAGATCTCCAAGCAAGAGATAGGGCCTCGGCAACCGTGCAACGACGCGGCGGAAGTCCCCCGCGTCGAAGTCAGCTGACGGTGGAATGTACGCAGAAATAATATTATACCTCCTATCCAGGTGCAGCTGCACAGCCACTGCCTGAAAGGAGGTATCTAAAGAGAAAGGAAGAATGGAGACATCATGCCGGGTGTAAACCACGCATCCCCCAGCCCGGCCATCCCGTGGTGGTGGGGTCGCAAGACCCTTAAACCCAGGGAAGGCTGGCAGGGGGCTCGCGCCTAGCATGGTCTCCTACAAAAAGATAGCTAACGAGGAACTGGACGAGACAAGCCTCCGCAGCTCCTCCCAGCTGGCCCGGAGTCCACGGCAATTCCATTGAAGGAATATGCAATCCAGGCCTTGCTAGGAGGAGACTCGGGGTCCTCCTCGAACTGAAGCCCCTCACGGGAATGGCCGTGCGCTTCCCGGGGGGCAGAACCCCGGGCGCTGTTGGCCGGACAAAGCGCTGAAGGCGCATTAGCCTTTGAGGACTTATTGGGGGAGGTTGGGCTCGCCATGCGAGTCTTTTCCTCCCTCCGCCTCGAAACCTTAGGCGGGCGTTGTGGCTTCGGAGGCGGGAGGGGCCCTCTTTTCGAGGAACCACCGTCTCCGAGCAACTCACCACACCTCGGGGCGTGGACGAAGGAGCCGAAGCTCCTTTGTTGCTGTCCTCCTTTCGGGGGACAGCTTTAGGAACCCCGGAGATGGCCTAGCGACCATCTTCAGGAATGTTGCCTCCTGTGAGTCTAACGACTCGTTGGAGGCACGTGGCCGTTTCGCCTTACGGGAAACGGTCACGCTGTGGAAAGAGGGGGGAGCCCTGGTTTTAGCCAGGGCTGGGTATGAACCCTTTTTGCCGCCAGTTTTACCAGGGGAGCGCCTGGGTTCGGTAGAGCCCGCAAAAGAGCTCCGAATGGGCGCGGAAACAACCGTGCTCGTTGGCCTTGATGGGCCAGGAGCAGAGGGTGCCTTTCTAACTATTGAGGCATATGACGTCCCAGGCAGAGCCGGGCGCGCCAGAACCAAGTCCTTAGCCTGGCGGAATGAGAGTCGATCCTGGGCCTGAACGGCCAGGATTTCTTTCTCAAGGAGATATGCACCACATTGCTTCGAAGAAGCAGGGTGCGGCTCTCCGCAATTGACACACTTGGCCACGCACGATTTGGACTTATCGTGTGCGACCTTGGAGCAATTTACACAGACTTCGGGTGACCCCGACTTTGCACGTCTACATGAGCGATTCTTATGGCCGAAGCGGTGACAGTAATAGCACTGTCACGGCAGTGGCACGAATGCGGTACCAACCGGCACGCACCGACTAAGAGAGCTCGTCACAGTCGAACGTGACGAAGAGTGTAGGGGTGAGTCTCGAGGCCCCTCCCTTTTTCTCATCACACGTTAGACCTTGACCGCCCCATGGTCGGCCAGCTCTAAGGTGATCTCCTCAATGGAGTAGTCAACGAGTTCCCTCGCATAAACTACTCCTTTCACAAAGTTTATGGTAAAGTGCGGCGTCACACTCACCGGGGTGCCATGAAGTGTCCGAAGAGCACTTATCTTGGCCGCCTCGGCCGCCTCGGCTCTATTCCTGGCGTTAAGGTCCCCAGCGAATAGTACTGGGTGCTCTTTTGTGAAAAGGGTGTATAGGTCATGATAGGGCAGATATGACCGGCGTGATGTCTGGTAACCCACGCTTAGTTCTGTCACCCATAGAGCACCTTATGATGATTGACAGTGTCGATTCATCCATAAGATTTCCTTGTCTGAATTGTAATTCCTTTTTTACTGCTATTAGCGCACCGTCAAATCTCTCCTGTGCAATTCTTTTGTAGAACATTATATCCAAAGATCTTCTCTTTGTCTTCGTCCTTGATGCTAGTTTCTTACAGCAGAAGAACATCTGGATCCAGTTCTCTGTAGACATTGAATAATTTGTTTTTATTGGGTTCCCATCCTTGCACGTTGTGTGCCAAGATGGTTAGCCGGTTTCTATTTGCTATCCCGTTGGTCTATTATTCTTTGGCCGTTTGACGGCCAAATTTTAGTTTCTTATATAATGTTGAGTCATAGAGCCTAAAATTTTCGTTGTAGAGCTTGGTTTTACAGGCAAGTAGAGATGCTCTGATTGTCCCCTCGGTAACTGGAGAGTTTTAGCACCACTTGATTCGTCCTTTCCTTTCTCCTGCCGCCACGTCCTCTGTGGAGATCTCGGATGTTTGGCGTCAAGCGCTCGATATATACATTTCCTACTAAAAATTAAGTTGTGCAAAATGAACCAATCAGTGCTAAACAGATTTTTTACAACAAATTTATGTTTAATTTATTCTCGCAATCATAGGCGTTACGTTAGCTGATTTTCTAATACCAAATTGACCAATCAGCGTTGAGACGAATTTTAAAGGAATATTTATGTTTATTAGTATTAGTAGTAGAAAGTTATGAAAAAGAGGGGGTAGATAGTGAGTACAGAGAGGGGAGGGGCGAAAGATGCGAAAATGAAAAAAGCATTAGGTTAACAGTGTAGTTGCCCGGTGTACGGGCCATCTCCATTGAATAGATTCTTAAATGTGATGATTGAACTTTTTATCTTATTAAAAAAAATTTATTTTTTTATTTTCTATTTTTTTCTCAAACAATAATTTGTTTGATCTTCCATATATGAATATGTATATAAGGATTTTTTTTTTTTTTTTTTTTTTTTAAAAAGTTCAACTCACTTGAATCTGGGTTCTGGCTCTTCAGTTTTGGTGTTTGGGAGGTAACTCATGTAACCTCCCTCTTCGGAATCCAGAGCAACGAGTGTCTCGTTTGGGAGAAACCCTTCCAGTTTCTCCCAGATGCTTTTGCCTCTTTTGTAGAGGTATAAATTGATTGGCTCAATTTTCGTTTGTTCGTGCAGGCTCCTTGAGGTCCGGAAGTCGTACCATTTGGAGCCTGTAATGAATTTGAGTCCTTGGTTCTGTACTCTTTGTAGCATCGACATGTTCCTGTTGGATGCTACATTGAGTGGGATGCTTGGGTATACCAGCTTGGATCTGACCAAGCTGATATATAATTTTCTTTTATTGGCTGTAGAAAGATTCTTAAATCGGTGGAGTTTGTCGAGTTCGGTTTTTGCAAATCCAATTCGGGACCTCACGTGCTTGCTCATTCCGGAACTGGAGAGTCCGAAACCGAGAATAGACGCGCGAGGAGTGTACTCAATGTCGGTGTTTCCAATTTTGAAGGGGATGGTACGCTGTCTTCCAATTGCGGTTGCGGAGAACTTAGCCACATTGGTCTGAATCTTCCAGCGACTTTCGAATCTGGAGATTCTCTCGGCTTCTGCCGCCGAGGCCATGGCCATCAGCCTTGCCGATTTTGTCCTTCGCACCACAACTTGGGTGACATCATCTGCGTATTGTATGTTGAGGGTTTTCCCATCGGCTGGTTTAGGGATGTCTCTTGTGAAAATTGTGTAGAGAGTGGGGCTAATTTATTCTACCAAACATAAAGCGTTACGTTTGCTGATTTTTCAAACATAAACGGTAACAAAATACCCAATCATATTCACATAATACATACAAAAGTTCATCTATGAGGTATATTTTGAGTCACTTTACTTTAACAAATTTTATCGCCTGCACGCTCCCGGACCGCTCGCACGCAGGGATATTGAGCTCACTCACTCGAAAGATTTAGCCTACGCTACTTTCGCACTTTTCATTGCTGGAATTTGAGAGGAGAGAAGAATCCAAAGATCAGTGAATTATAAGGGCATTTTCGACCAACCGGGCCGCATCGAAAAAGAACTCTCCCTCTCTCAATCACCCTTACTTCTCCCACGGGGGACTTAAGAAAGAGAATCTTTTCTTTGACAGTCATAAACATATTTATGGCTGACTAAACTCATCACCCCCCTCCCCTGCTCCCGCCTTCTGAGGCGTGGCCGTGTGTACTGCCATTCATAGCCTAGTTCGAACTATGCCTATCATTTGACAAGGCATAATTCGAGGCGATTGGGAAAGCGTTTGTGGACTAGACCACTGTGGAACCTTCCGTCATAGGCACCCCAGACAAGAGGCGATGCTGCTACCGTTGGGGAAGAGTCCTCTCTATCCCTAGCGGCCCAGCCAGGACCATAGAGGGACACAAAACAGTCTATATGTATGCCGGACGCAGCACCGATAACCAAACCCCAGGAGGGGCGGCACCCCGGGTGGTTGTAGTCGATTCTATCACCACCCATCATCAAGTCCGCCATGAGTCATCCTCTTGGAGGGCCTCCCCGGGTGATCATTTCACCCAGGCAGTTACATCGGCCCCAACAAAGATTGGGGGAGCGGAGGGATCATTCTCATTTTTCTAATTCATACATCAATAAAGTAAAACTTTTTTTACCCAGGAAAGCACAGGTAAGAAGATAAATAACAGACCGCCAGAAAGAAGGCTCCCCACGAGCCCCAATGGAAGACCACGAGGGTGCGAAGAGGGTACCTCTTCGTATCCTCCCCTGGAAGAAAAAACCCACGCCGAAATAGGAGTAATTATACTCAGACTGAAAAATCAATATAATGGATAGGTAGCACTTTGTGACACAGAAAAAGACCTGGACCTCCTCCTAAGGGAAGATGCAGCGAAGAAACTAGAAAAAAATCGGTCTCGCCGCCCGTACACCCCCAAACGTAACAACAAAAAGATCCGTAATACGCCGAAAGCTCGATCCGTGGGTCGGCGCCTACTCAGCCACGGAAATAAAGGAGAAATTAGAAAAAGAACAAAATTGGGCCAGAATTAAAGATATCGTGAAATTTAAAAACCAGACCGGGGAAAAACATCAACACGTCTTCAAAATCGTCTTTCGGACAACGGAAATGGCAAAGAAAGGGGCAGAAAACGGCCTGCTTACCTTTTACACCAAGATCTCCCCGGACTAAATCGAAAGAGATAAGTTTGTTTCAAATTAGGTTTGCTCAACTGCTACACATTGGACCAGCAGGCAATCAAAGATTGCCAATTCAACGGAAAAACTTGCTCGGAATGCTCAAGCAAAGACCACCGGTGGGACGAATGAAGAGCAACCGAAGAAAGTGCCTGAACTGTGGAAACGACCACAGAACACTTGCAGTCTTGGCCAATAAAAAAAATTAATAAAGAAAGTGAAAGTCCAACTATCAGAAGAAAAAGAAAAAAAGGAACACAACATACGCCGCCGCAACGGCATGAGGACCAACAAGAATACTTACTCCACAAACCACCACCGTGAACATTCAAGGAAACATGCGGCCAGACCTCATCCTCTGCATTATGCATGATCACTTCGTCAATATTGCAAAACCTGGTTCATATGCTACCCAACTAAACATGATGCTTGAAAAGAACAGCCTAAAGAAGATTGGTTTCCCGAGAACCCTCCCTCAAGCGAAATCTATAACATAAATATGAGACCAAATGAAGAGGAACTAAAAACTGATAACCAAGAAGAAAATCAAGTGGAGACCGATCAAGAAACCGATGCAGACACTTCTGACGAAGAGATTGCAAAAGCCAAAAGAGAGGTTGCACTAAAATTGGAGAAGGAAAAACAAAAACAAAAACAGCAACTAAATACCCAGGAACTAAACATTAAAATATACGGCACCCATGCAAACCCCTTGCCCAAAACCTGCAAACAAAAAGAAATCGTAGAAGGATTGGTCAAAGGAAGGTATAAATGGGACTACGAAGCAGATGCGGACGAGACAGAAGTCCACAATGCTCTAAAACAAGGGAATGATCTTAATCGTCCCTGGTTCATGCTATAACATCTCCAGCGATCAAGTCAAGAAAAAACGATCTGGCCGTACCCGTTCCCCAGCAAGAACCGACAAAATTAAAGCAGGAAACGAGAGCAGAAATTAAACCAATCATGTTCACGTATCAACGCAAACTAAAAATATTTACGCTAAACGTGAACGGCTGGATGACAAAAAGAATTATCTACTCAAATATAATTAGAAAAGAAGATCCAGATATAGTCATACTAACCGAACACGGCATCAACAACGAAGTAGAAACAATTAAAATACCAAATTATAGGATCATATCTACCAACCATACCCAAACCTGATACGACGGTGTATCGATAGGGATAAAAATGGAGATTCCCTACACCGAAATAAACGATCTAGAGGAATCCTACGTAGCGGTAAAAATCAAAATGACTGCAGGAGATCTGGTGATAGCCGGAGCTTATCAACCACCAAGACGCTCGTATTTACCCGTTCCCAATTTGATCAAACTCTTCCGCCGAACAAGCTCTACAATTATGACGGGAGACCTCAACGCCAGATGTAGAGCAGCAGGATATACAACCAGCATGAACGGCACGGGTAGAACACTAAAACTACTGGTGCAAAGAAATATAGTCCAAAGAGAAGGACCAGACTTCCCAACGTTCCTATACCACAGATCCTCCACTACCCCAGATCTAGTTCTCACCAACTCCAATTTTAATCTTAATCACCATACTAAGCCCGGGCCCGTAACCCCATCCGATCACCTTAGTATGGTCACAACCATATCCACCTCTCCCATCCAAATTAAGATACTGCAAAGGAAATCACTCGGCAGAACAGACTGGGAAAAATATAAAGATTACTTAAGTACAATAGATACCAGGACCTTTAATCATCAAGGAACAAACATAATAGAGACAGAAATACAAAAGATAAGCGAAAAAATAATAGAAGCCGATGCAATATATACACCTTTAATAGAATACAGAACCCTCCCTGCATCGAGATGAGACGACGAAATTAAAGGGAAAATAGAAGAACTTAAAACATTGACAAGAGAAATAACGGAACTGAGTAATACGATGGAAAAATATAATAGACTAAAAACTATTAGAAGACAATTGGGAACAATGATAAGAGAAAAAGCAAACCAAGTATGGAATAATATCATCAGAAAAATGGATATCGAGAGGGATCCCAAAAGATTTTGGACCCAAATTCGTAGACTGCGAGGAACCCAACCAAAAGAACAAATAAAGATCAAAGTGCAAGGTAGGGAACTGCAGCAAGATGCAAAGCTTCAAGATCAATTCAGAAGGCACTGGGAACAAATCTTCTCGATTTCACCAGAAGAGAACCACGACTTCAATAGAGACTACGAAGAGGAAATAGCCCAAACAATTGTGAATCAGCAAGAAAAGATTGAGCCATACGCCCAGATAGACGAGGAGAGGTCAGTCCGCTCGGGGGGGACTGCCGATCACAATGGCTGAGTACTTAACAGCAGTCAAATCCTTTAAACAAAGGACTCCAGGATTAAGTGGCATAACAAAGGCGCACCTGACTAATGCACCAGAAACGTGCACGAAGCAATCTTAAGGATCTTCAGTGCCTGTCTGAACTCTGGATATTACCCCCAGGCCTTCAAGACAGCAAAGATGATCTTCTTGCCGAAACCGGGTAAACTCAAACATCAAATCGAAAGCTACCGCCCAATCTCACTACTCGAATTTCTGGGGAAACTCCTAGAAAAGCTCCTAAACGAAAGGTTAAAAAAGTACCTTGAAACAAACAACCTATATAACCCTCAACAACACGGGTTCAAGAGCAAGAGAGAGACGGAAACCGCGCTGGCTGTAATAACTGAAAAAATTGCCATCGAAACAGCGCGGGCAACAGAGTGGACGTCGTACTCCGCAACGTTGCCAAAGCTTTTGATAAGGTATGGATCCCCGGATTACAAGCAAAAATCAGCGCCCTCAACATGGACATCAACCTAACCAGAATATTATGCCACTATTTAGCTGGAAGACAAGCCATTCTGCAGCTAAATGGCAAAATGGGTGATGCATTCGCTCTACGGGCAGGGGTGCCACAAGGAGGGTGTCTCTCCCCAACCTTATATACCATATGCACCAATAATCTACCCCAACCAACGGATGAATGTGGGATGTATATCCAATTAGCGGATGACATCACACAAATCATTACAAGTAATAGACAAAACCCAAGAGACATCGCCCAAAGAACAGCGAGGGAAATAAAAAACAAATGATTTCGAAAAAAGTAATAAAATTAAAACCAATGTAAATAAATTTAGAATCATCCCAATCAATAGAAGAAAAACAGCCACGATTCGAGTCTAAGGGGAAAGATACCACTATAATACGGTAGGGAGAGTCCTCGGACTCAACCTAACGACGAATGGGTATATCTCACACCTGGCAAAAAAAAGTAAATGAAGCTAAAGTGACAATGTCCTCCCTGCTACGCTTTCACAACCTGTCAAGTAACAACAAAAGAAAATTCAATACAGCCCTCGTCCGGTCTAAATTACTATATCCAATCATACCAACTCACATTCTGAGTAAAAATCAGCTCCGAAAAGCCCAGAAGGTACAAAACTGGGCAACAAGGTTCATCGAACATAAAAAAAACACAGGACTGAGTACCATCAGAGGACCTGCACCGAAGAACCAACCTCGAACCCATCAATTCTGTACTTCACGAACGTGCCCGAAAAATTTGGGAAAAGTTAAATGTAACTTTAGCACAGGAAGAATTCAATAAGATAATCATTCCAAAGAACGAAATTCGCGGGATAAAATACAGGATAAGATTCAACAGAAGTAAGAAAAACAGAACGTTTAATGTCACCCCAATTTATAAATAACAACACAAAGTGACCAACCGAACTAAGAATTACCGATATCGACAACCAACTAAGAATTCCACACTACAGGGAACAAAAATAGGAAAGAAGAATGAGAAAAACAAAGAAGAAAATATTAAGAAGATATAAGTATAGTACTATAAAACCACTGAAAAGTGCAAAAATCAAATAAAATAAATATAATACTAAAAAAAATAATAAAAAATAAATAAATAAAAAAATTAAAATCCAATGCAAAACGAAAGCGTTTGCCAGGCAACCTGGCATAATTTACCATATCATTATCATGTTCACCAAATCACCCGCATATATCATCTGACACTCATATCCATTTCATAAACACACACACACACACACACACACACACACAAAGACACACATACCACACATTATCTCTACCTTTCTATCTCTCTCTTACACCTTCACCTCTTATATGATCCCAATTCCAATCCCACAAATTTGATCAATTCTTGCTTAAAGTAATACATACATAACAATAGAAGAAATTAATATAACTAAGCCGTCTAATTTTTAATTATAATATAAAACAAGAAGTATGTACAGTTGGTAAACTGAGCTCCCTTCACAAGACTTATTAATTTACCATTATGTAGAATGTTACGTTGGTTTACTGTGAACCAATTATAGAATTTTATAAGATTTCAAAAGGCTCATCTTTGAGTTGGTTTCAGTCAGATGCGATTCTATAATGTGATTCCAGCAACACAGTCTCATCATACATAACTGACTAATATTCTGCATTCTTTATTTCTTTCTTTATCTTATTTTTGCATATATCTAACACAGATTCTAAAAGTTCATTATGTATCGTTTTGATGGTACTTTAAAAACTTTAGCATTATTTTACTGGAGATGCCAACTACGAGTAGAATCAAGTTCACAGGCCAACTAACTAATCCTCTAAATGCTCCTGCATTTTAGAACTCAGTTTCATCATGTCTTCTCAGAGGGAGTTCAATTTTTACCCCAAATTTTACACACTATTATTTTAGACATTTTTCTTCATCTGTTTATTATGCTGTGCAACTGAAAGCTTGTATCTTGTATCAAATTGAGCTTCAATGTTCACTTTACTTAGCAAAGACAAATCAATCATGTTATTCATTTTACTCCGGCGCAGGAGATAAATAAAATGAAGGAGCCCATCCTCTTCTAAAAAGTCAACTAGTTCACAAGTCTGTATGGACGAACACATCTCGAGAATATGGGACAAGCGGTAGCGACCCCGTTACTTCCGGGACTGGGATAGGTAACCTGAATGAAGAGTGAGAGATTCAACAAGAATGTGGAGAAGTCTGCGGAAACAGCGCAGTCGTCGCAGTAAGGTAGAGAGTAGCGCTCCATCAGATGGTAGTGCGTCCCCAAAATGTGCCCAATTCCAAGACGACAGGAAGCGACATACAGCAGACGCGGAATTGGGAGATAAGTTCAAAGGAACAGTCGCCGCGTGATGGAATGTAACTTTGAGTCCCCCCCTCCCGACAGTCTCCCATCTTTGTCAGGTAGCAGAGAGGGCTGACCTGATAACTGCCATGTAGTATGTGTGAGGAAGAGCAAAGCGCTAGTCTGGTCTTCGAGTCCTTGTGAACTCTTTGGCGCCTTCACCGGCGCGCTCATTACGTTAATCTATCTGCACATGTCCAGGAACCAAACAGAAGATAATCTCAACATACACTCGGGTCACGGCAACAGTGGTGTCACGGAGAACACGAACCAGGGTGTGCAGAGATTCCAATGTTCGAGAGCACTCAGGGCTCTTTGTGTGGATGACTGTAACTTTTCGGTTAATAAACCGTCAATTATTATTGAGTCACTAAAGATCACGATCCGATCTCCGAACCGGGCACGACGTATTTTTTATGCCGAATGATGCATTGCATCTAGCTCGGCCGTCAAAGCACAAGCACCGCCCGGTAAAGCCCCTCTGGGGATGCGGCGTAAAAGCAGACCTCTGCTGGGACTTGCAGCCATGTGTGTACACTACCAGGGATCCAGCGTGACAAGAAATATGCTAAAAAAAGGTCTAACGAAATACTCCCGGCGCTGTGAAATTTTTAGGGGCAGAGACATGCTGACAAATTTTGCTAAAGCTTTTTCCACCTTTTCTGCACAATATGGCAACACTAAATGTTATGTTTTGATTATGCTGTGTTAAGGCCTTCGATTTTTATTTCAGATTCATTGTTTTAGGGGTAAAACAAGCTAATATCATCTATCCTCTTTAAGAGCAATGGGACATAGCAGAGGCCTCAACGATGAAGAAAAGCCTTTCATCACCAAGGAAAGTGCTGAAGGCACCTCTATTCATGTTATTGCGGAGAAGCTACTTCGTCATGTGGACACGGTTAGACGATTTCTGAAGGACACTTCGCTAAGTGAAAAGCAATTCGATAGCGTGACCTCCAAAATTGTAACAGCTATGGATTAGAGGAATATTGGCCGACAGTTACGTGGGAAATCTGGACAAACAGCAAAGTCATTTTAACAACCACTAGTAAGCCCCATGTACCGAAAACCACTAGGAACCGCATCTTAGGGTCCATGACTTCAGTGCGAGCTCCAATGAAACTGCCTCATTTTACGCCTCGTCTCAATACATTGAGGCTTCAATGCTTCAATGGACAGGGAAGTACATGGCGTTGGACATGATTTTCGTTCTCTTCACTGACGAGACCAGGGTGACCATTGACTGACCTAAAGGTTGGACAAATGGTTAAGTCTATTTTGGAGATTAGATTCACCAACGTTTGCGACGTCAACAGCAGGGATGATGAGTCATGTTGTGGGGAGGTATAATTGAACACAGACTTGTTGGCCCAGTCAGGGTACCTGATATAGTTAAAGTGACCACAGTCGCCTAGTACAATCTCTTGAAGAAGGCCTTGGATCCCTGGCTAGATGACATACCGTTGTCACTTCTAAGGACTAGTTTTCATGAATGACAAGGCTCCATCCAACTCTACCAGGGCCAACCAAGCGTTCTTATGCTCTTATGACATACAAGATGACAAGTTGATGGTGTGATAGCTATCCTCTCCGGATCTCAACCCAATCGAAAATTTGTGGTCCAACAAAATAAAATGTTTCTGCCGATAACGTAATTTTTCGTCTAAAGAAGTCCTATGAGCAGAGTCAATCCAACCTGCTATTATTAAGAAATTGACAGATTCCATGCTTGATAGCTTTTTGAAGTCATTCGTCGAAATGACACTCATGTTGGCAAATAATCATTATTCCCATCAATCGTGGATTATAATTATGGTTTTCTGTTAAATTTATACGTAATATGTATAATTATCCTTCATTTTCTCCAAAATATGTCTAGATGGGTTTCGTTCACTGCAAAGTAATTAGCGTGATTCACCCCAAAACGACGAATCTGAAATAAAAATTGAAGGACGTAACGCAGCATAATGCAAACATAACATTAGTTTTGCCATATTGTGTTGACCAACTGGGAACAGTTTCATCAAAAATGATTCAAAAGAAACCGAGAAATCCTCTCTTTCCCTACCAAGCTATTAGAGTGGTTCAAGGTGCAGTTAACGGTGCTAACGTCCAGGGTAGCGTTCTGGGCAAAACCAAATGCGCCACAGGCTCGAGAGCTACCCCGAGCTCTCAAAGGTGTATACTTCCTCTCCAGATATATCTGCAGTGCCACTGACTGAAATAAGGTATTTATAGCGAATAGAAAAACGTAAACATCATGCCGGGTATAAATCGCGCATCCTTCTGTCCGGCCCCTATCCCGTGGTGGTGGGGTCGCAAAACCCTTATAACCAGGAGGGTGGGCAGGAGGCACGCGCCCAGCATGGTCTTATGCAGAAAGATACTTAACATGGGACGCGAAGAGAAAAGCCTCCGCAGCTCCTCCTAACTTATCCAGAGTCGGTGGCAATTGAAGGAATATGCCCTCCAAGCATAGCTCGGAGGAGATCCGGTGGCCCTATTCAAAGACTCTTCCTGGAAAAGCCGTACGCTTCCCGGAGGTTGGACTCCGGGCGTTGTTGGCCGTACAAGGCGCTGTTGCCTTCAAGGACTTAAGGGGTAGGTTGGGCTCGGTATGCAAGTCTTCTTCCCTCTGCCACGAAACCCTAGGCAGGCGGGCTGACTTGGGAGACGGGGATCCCTCTCTTGGAGCGTTCTGCGAAAAGGTCACGCTGAGGGAAAGGAGGGGTGCCGGTTTTAGCCGAGGATGGGTGTTAACCCTCTGTGTCGCAAGCTATACCAGGGGAGCGTTCGAAGTGCTTAGAACGCACAGATGGCTGAAGGGATGTGTGAGTGAAGGAATGCGGGATGGATGGGCTGATCAGGATTTGAAATTGGAATAAAGTAGAGTACTAGCCTCTCGACAAACACCGATTCTTCGAATATGAATAAATTAAATTCCCATGTGACAAATGGGTGTGTAGACACCGCGAACTCTGTGCCCGACGTCGTTGAATGAGTAGGACGAATGAATTTCAAAGAGGTACGCCTTCCAGGAGCGTCGGCGAGCCGCTTTAAGAAAACGTCAGAAAGCTGTCCCATTGGGCCGGAGATGGTCACCCCACCTAATCACCCACCCGTACGCGGAATCGATGACCTCCATAAATTTTAGAAATAAAATTTGAGAGGTGTCCCCTCGCCCTCATCTTGTGGAGGGTCTCCATGATACCGTATCGTCATGGCTATCATAGGCCTTCTCCAGATAAAAAAAAAACAGCGTGGCCTAATGCTGTCCACTATAGAAGGCCTCGGAGATAGTATTTTCTAGTCGGGGTAGAGCATCTGATGTAGAACGAACTTTGCGAAAGCCGAATTATGCGTGGCCTAATGCTGTCCACTATAGAAGGCCTCGGAGATAGTATTTTCTAGTCGGGGTAGAGCATCTGATGTAGAACGAACTTTGCGAAAGCCGAATTATGCGGAAGACAGCAGCCTTTGTTGTCCATAAAAAAGGCTAATCTAACATTTACCAATTTCTCCAACAACTTACACACTGAGTAGGCTAGAGAAATTAGGCGGAAAGCGGCCTGGGTAGAGTAATCTCCTCCCGGTTTGCGAAAAGCGAGCACAGTTGCCATTCGTCAGAATTCTGAGAGAGCAGCCTTTGTCGAGATCATGTTCAGCAAATCTATCGGAAATTACATGCCTTGCTTACTTAGGTGACGTATACTGGCATACGGGATATCGTCCGGATCATAGAGGGTGTCTGCACATGAAGCGAGAGAAGAACGCAACTCTCTCAACGTACTGAGGCTTGTCGTTTAAGGGCTCTCCGCCTCGATGTAAATTCCAGTCAGCGGCCTTCAGCGACATAATGATGTGGAATGAATGCTAGCGGAGGAGTATCTCGGCTAGAGAATGTGGAGAAAGTGATCGTGAAATACTCCTCTACGGACGCGAGGTCCGAGATTGCGGGCCCGTTCTCAACGTGATCGGGAGAGGGGCGGGCCTGAATCCTTTTGACTTACTCACACAGCTCTAAGAGAAGGGTCCTCCCGTTAAGTGAAAACACGTATGCTCGCCAAGAAGTGCGAAGGGTATGCTTCGTAACATACAGGAGCCTAGCCCTAGCTCAGCGAAATTCACTGACGGAAAAATCGTTTGGGTGTGCGTTTAGCGCATATATGCAAATCGCTTCTGTCTGCAGGCGGTACCACACTCGACCAACCACCAAGGAAGCGGGCGGTGTTCGAAACGACCAGACATTCTACAAATAATAGTTAGGCCCACAGCGATGAGGCTGCCCGAGAAAACGGCTTCAGCCACCGACTTAAGCTCACCGATTTGGACAGAGAAATAAGTCACATCCTGAAATACACACCACCGCGCATGCACCTAACACCACCGGGGCCTTTTTTCAGACGGTACTAGCCCAGAAAATGGTAGGGGAATGGGAAAGTGTCACAACCATAAAGCTTATCGATCACCTCATACCCGAAATTAAGATGCGTTTCTGGAGAGCACAGAGACAAATCGAGACAAGATAATGAAGTGGTCCTCGGACAGTGATGCGTAAGCTCATCCACTTTTAGGAGGCCTATCTCCAACTTATCGATCAAGTCAGCAAGGACCTGACTCCTGGGATTGAGCGTCTAGTCTCGCGAGAGGTTGTTCGATCGTTAAAATCCGCAGCAGGGAGAAAGAGCCTCGCCACGGTGCCAGAGCACGTCGGAAGTCTCCCGCATCGAAGTCGGCTAACAGTGGAATATGTGCAGAAATAATAGTATAGCTCCTATCCTGGTGTAGTTGTAGTCATTGCCTGAAGGGAGGTATTTATAGCAACTAGAAAAATGTAGACATAATGCCGGATGTGAATCGCGTGCCCTCCTACTCAACTTCCATTCCTTGATGGCTGGGTCACAAAACATAAATACATACATAAATACATACATATACACACACACACACACACACACACACACATATATATATATATATATATATAGAAGAAGGAGCAAATGCAAGTTCTGCGGGTGATAACAACCACCACAGGGCTTTCGCCATATTTATTTTCTGTCTTTCAAAACAATTTTGAAGACAGAAATAAAGGTGCAGAAACCTTGCATTGCAGACTATATTACAATATAGTACAATATATATATATATATATATATATATATATATATATATATATATATATATATAAGCAATCAAACAATGGAAAATACTCACGTTTATGATCAATATGTGAAAAGAAAAAAAGGTCTGTTGGCGATATCCTTCGTCCAGTCGCTCCCGCCTATCGTATCTTGAGTTTTCATATTTTCTTCGATCTCCATAGACAGAGGCTTCCAACTGAGGAGCGAGAGAGGCAGTGCGACAGGTTACACTTCGTTAATATGTCTTACGTATAGATGACAGGACCTGAGACCTTTAGTTGCTTGAAAGCCAACAACACAGTGCAGTCAAGCTCTCCTACCATAAGCAGTACAGCCTTATGCAGTTTATCATGGTGGGTGACGGAGGAGACCTCCACAACAAGGCTACCATCATTATGTGACCACATATGACGTGGCTCGCCGCAACGTTTATGGAAATTTTCAATTTCAAAAATATTCACTTTTGAAAAGGAAAGATCGGAGTGCGAGCCAAGGACGAGGAACCGGTGGTAATCTAGGTCTGGATCCACCTCACTTAAGAAAGTATCGACGTCTGCGGAGAAGGTAGGACTGGGACGGGATCTAACATCAGAAACTGGAAGTTTTGCGGAATGAGTGTCAATGTTTTTACCAATAAACTAAATAAACTTTCACTTCAACAGGCGGGCTCACCACCCTACAATGAACCATACATGGAGAGGCACAATGCCGGCGAGGAAAGGCGTCATCTCCTAGTAGCCCCAGTGATACCACGCCTGGTATACTCCAGTAACCATAAGTGACCCAGACGACATTATCGGAGCAATGTTGTTCCAGGATCCTAGGTAGCGATTGACCCCTCAGGCCCATATCCGGTTTGCAGGCAACAAAAGGGTGAGAGTTGATCCCCCTTTCAGAGAAAATGGCAGTATCCCAGGCGTAGGTACACCCGAAAGTTTTCGCATGTGATGAGGGGCTTTGGGTAAAGGTTTAAGGTGATGTGGAATAGAGTCTGTATAGTTTTGTTTCATTTAGTGTCCACCTTTCGATGGCCTACGAGGCAATAAATCGCCGTAATTATCTTATAACCTAATGCTAGGATAAAATTTAAAAATACAAACCCCAAAAAACCCTAAAAGAACCAAGAATAAGACAAACACAAAACCAAAGGCAAAAACAACAAAAACAAACATGAAAAAAAGAAGCAAAAAAGGCAAGAGGAACAAGGAAACACGGCACAGCGTCAGGTAGAGGCCAGCCTTCCCCCGGCATGGGGGCATGCGACTAACATTAAAAAAAAGAGTCAAGTTAAATGGGAGAGGCCAGCTAACCCCGGTAACAGGACAGGTAACGTGCGTGATGATCACACAGAATGTGCTGAAGTCTGGGGGACAATGCAGTCGTCGCAGTAAGGTGCAGAAGAGTGCTCCATCAAAGGTTGGTGTGCCCCGCGACTGTGCCCAATTAGAAGAGGAGGGAACGCGACCTTAAGTCTTAGCGCTATTGGGAGGTGGGTACAAAATGGGGCGCAATGAAATGCAACTTTAGGCTTATTCTTCTTTGCTAGACGGCCCGGAGGGCTGACTTAATTCCTGCCATGCGGACAGAGGGAGGGGGGGAAGAGCGGAACGCTGTTCTGGTCGCCTTCTCCTCGGTGATACTTTGGCGTTTTCATCGTCGTGCTCATTCACCGCAATTCCTACAAGTTCAAGTTTTTTAAAATAAAAATTAGGAGCCCAAACGGTGACTGCCTAATGGGGGCAAAGGTCGCCCTACTCAATACAGCCTACAACTAGGCTATATTAAGAAAAAAAAAATGTAAGAAAAACAACGATAAAAAGGACAAAGGCTAAAAAACAACAAAAAAAGAAAAAGGCAACAAGAAGGAAGCGCGCTCCGGCTCCGGGGGTAGGCCCGCTTCCCTCTGGTGAAGGAACATGCAACCTACAAAAAACAGTCAAATAAAGTCCAATAGTCCGTAAATCTGTGTGCATGAACCAGTACCGATTACAAGGGATAAGCGGTAGTGACCCCGCTCGTGCCGGTATCGGGATAGGTAAATTGCGCAAAGATCACTCAGAATAGGACATTCAACAAGGGCTGAAAAGTCTGGGAGACAACGCAGTCGTCGCAGTGAGGCGCAGGCGAGCGCTCCATCAAATGGCGGTGCGTTCCGCAGGTGTGTCTAAATCGAAGACATCGGAAAGCAACTAGAAGCCGTTACTTTAACTTCCCCTCCACCATCTCCTATCTTATCTGCCAAGCCACCCGGAGAGCAGTCCGTATTCCTGCCATGTAATCCGTGTGGGGAAGAGCGAAACATTGGTCTGGCCACCCAAATCTCGTAGACTCTTTGGCATCCTCATCGGCGCACTCATTTTCCGCAATTCATCCATGTCCAGGTTCCCAGCAGAAGATAATCTCGACATCAGCCCAACTGGCCAAAACTGTGGCGTCAGGGATATCGCAAACCAGGGGATACGGAGATTCCAATGCCCTGAGAGCACTCAAGGCGCTTTGTGAGTCGCTATAAATTAAAATTCCGGTCTCCAAACCAAGCACGTCGCGTATCTCCCGTACTGAGCGGTGTATTGCAACCAGCTCGGCCGTGAAGACAGAGACAGTGACTGGCAGATCACAGCTCTCTTTAAAAAGAGTGAATACGGCGTGGAAAGTGACTCTATCTCGGGACTTAGAGCCATCCGTATACATGGCACGGTTCCAGTGTGACACGAAGTGTGCTCCAAAAAGGCCGAACGTAATACTCCCGGCGCTGTAAAAGCTTTGTGAGCAGAGGCGTGGTGATAAAAAGTCAAAATTAGTACCATTCAGGGTGCCATCCTGGGCAAAACGAGGAGCGCCACCGGTACGCGAGTTATACCGAGCTCTCGATGGAGTTTCCTAAATCTAAAGGGGCTTAAGTTATGTCTGGCGTCTCTCGACGGCACAGGCACCGTCGAGATCAGTTGCGGATGCAGAGGGAGCTGTTGGCGACTGCTGAAGGCGCCGGGCTCGCGCATACAGGCAAATAATGCACAGTGCACGGTCCATAGCGAGTAGCATCTCTCCAGCATCGGCAAATAGGCTCTCAATGGGTTATGTGCGGAAGCCACTGGTTGCCAGACGAAGGCCGCTGTGGTGAATCGAGTCCACCTTCCGCAATACACACTCGACTGCGGATGCATAAAACTCGCATCTGTAGTTAACCTTCGCACAAATAAAGGATTCGTTAAAAAGCAAGGCAGTAGCCCTATCATTAGCCCAAGTGATGTATGTCACGGGACGCAGAATATCCATGGAGCAGGTACAAGAGGCCCTAAGGCTGAGAATATGAGCCTCCCAGGTGAGCTGTCGGTCTAAAACACGACCAAAATAACGATGCAAAACCACCACTTTCAGGCGAACATCGTTCAAGGCTAAGTCTAGGTTGGGGTGAAAGCGTGGATGGCAACCTAAGTAAGACTCGTTAGCAGCCCCAATGTGATATATTTGAGGGTCAGGGCAAAAGGTGTAACACTGAGGACACTTTCAGCCGGACGACTTCTTCCTGTCCCATTGAGTTGGAAAGCCCCCCCACCCCTTAAGCATAATTTACATCTTGCTTCCGCTGTACAGGAAAATGGTTAATCTAACATTTACTAATTTCTCCATCAACTTACCCACGAAGTAGGTTAGAGAAAATAAGCGGAAACTGGCCGGGCTAGAGTGACCTCTTCCCGGTTTGCGAAAGGCGAGCACAGTAGCGATTTGCCAGGAATTTGGGAGGATGCCCTCTACGTAGATACTGTCCAACAAATATAATAGCAAGGCCATGCCTCGCTCCCCCAGGTGTCGAAGCATGACATACGGGATATCGTCAGGATCAGGGAGCATTGTCTGCGCTAAGCGATATTGGAACGCAACTCTCTCAACGTAAACCTGTCTGAAGGGTTCGTCGGCTCTGGATGTAAAGTCCAGTCGGTGGCCTTCAGCCACATCACGATGTGGATTGAATGCTGGTGGGGAAGTATCTTAAGTAGAGAATGTCGAAAAATACATTCCGTTCCCCTAGACAGCGGGAGGGAGTCCTGCGAGAACTTATCCCTAATCCTTTTGACCAACTTCCACACTTTTGCAAGAGGGTTATTCCCATTGACTAAAGATACGTATGCCCAACAAGAAGAGTGGAGGGCGTGCTTCCAAATATACTGGAACCTGGAACCTGGAACCTGGAACCTGGCCCTAGCTTGACGAAATTTACCCTCAGTAAAATCGTCGTTGGGCGCCGTTTATTGCGCATGTAGGCATATCGCTTCTGTCTGAGGCCCTTCTCACACTAGTCCGACCACCAAAGAAATGGACATCGTGTAAAATGACCAGACCTTCAATGCCTAATAGTATGACGACAACGATGAGGTTACCAGATAAAATCTTAATGGGTTGATCCACAGACCTGAACTCCTCAAATGGGATAGAGAAATCAGTCACTTACTTAAATGCAGGCGACCACGAGCACGATCTCGCCCGCGCCAATCACTAGCGATGTGCTTTTTCAGGTGGCAGCGGCCCATTAAATGATATTTAAATGGGAAACTGGACATACCTTGAAGGTCATCGATCACCCCCTTAGAAAACTCAAACTGTGCAGCTGGAGAGCACAGGGACAAATCGAGAGAAGAAAATGAAACAGTTCTTGGGCAGTGATGCGTAAGCCCATCCAAATTTAGGACATCCATCTGCAGCTCGTCGATCAGGTCGGCAAGGACCTGACCTCTGGGTATGATCGTGTTATTCCCCCAGAGGGCGTGTCTACCGTTAAAGTCCCCGAGCAGGAGAAATAAAGCTCCGGCAACAGTGCCACGACACGGCGGAAATTCCTCGCCTCGAAGTCGGCTGACGGTGGAATGTACGCATAAATAACAATATACCTCCTCTCCAGGTGTAGCTGCACTGCTACTGCCTGAAAGGAGGTATTTATGGCAAATAGAAGAATGAAGACAGCATGGCGGGTGAAAATCGCACATCCTCCTGCTCGGGCACCATCCTGTTATGGTGGGGTCTCAAACCCTTATACTCCGGGATGGTGGGCAGGGGGCACTCACTTAGCATGGTCTTCTACATACAAATAGTTAACGGGGGACAGTAGGAGACGATCCTCCGTAGCTCCTTTCTGTTGGCCCAAAGGCCACGGCAATTCCATTAAAATAATATGCCCTCCAGGTGTAGCTCAGAGGAGATGCAGGGGGGGGGGGGCTTTCTTCGAAAAGAACCCTCATGGGAATGGCCGTACGCTTTGCGGAGGTAGAATTCCGGTCGCTGTTTGCCGTATAAGTCATTGTCGCTTTCGAGGACTTATCGGGGTAGGAGTGCTCGGCATGAGATTCTTTTTCTCCTTCCGCCTCGAAGCCTCTGGTGACGGAGGTCCCTCTATTGGAGGGTCCCGCTTATCCGATCCACCATTGTGTGGAGGCGTAGGAGCCGAAGCTGCTTTAGTGGTGTATTTTCGAGGCACAGCTTTATATGTCCCCGACGACGGCCTCACAACCACCTTCATGGGGTTCGCCTCATTTGACTCTAACGTCTCTGTGGAGGCGCGCTACCGTTTCACCTTACTTAAAAGGGCCAGGCTGGGGGAGGGACGAGCCAAGGAGATTGGGTGTGAACCATTTGTGCCTCCAACTATACCAAGGAAGTGCTCAAAATGGGTAGAATCTGCAGAACGTTTTCGGGTGGGCGCGGAAGCGACCGTAGTCGTAGGCCTGGATGGGCCATGAGCAGAGGGAACTTTTTAATTTTGAGGCATAAGACGTTTGAGGTAGTTCTGGCGCGCCAGAGCCAAGTCCCTTTCTTCATGAAATGATAGACGATCCACAGCCTGAACGGGCAGGATTTCCCTCCCCAGGAGATACGAACCATAATGCTTCGATCAAGCGAGGCGCGGCTCTCAGAAATGTACACACTTGGTCATACACGATAAATATATTGTGTACGGCCTTGTAACAACTTACACAAGGTGTTTGAAAACCCGACTTTACACGTTGATTAGAGCGAATTATATACCAGAAGCGGTGGTAGTAGTAGCATCTCCGTGGCAGTGGCACGGATGTCTTCACATAATAGCGATGCCAACATGCACGTAGCGACTCAGTGGGCGTGATACGGTCGATCATGACGAAGAGTGTTGGGGTGGATCTCAAAGTCTGCAATCCTTTTATATAATCACGCACTTGACCTTGATGTCTTCGGTGATGTCTTATAAGGAGTAGTCCACCAATTACCTCGCATAAACCACTTTTTCGATATTCATGGTAGAGTGTGGCGTTGCACTCACGGTCGAGCCATCGAGTGTATAAAGTGCACTGATCATGACCATCTCAGAAGGGTCGTCCTCATTCGCCAGAAGGCCTCTATCCGAGAAGCGGGCCACCTTCGGCTCTCTGCCAGTCAATCTACCTAAGGCTTTCCTTTGATGGAGTATGCTACCAATGGTCATCTGCTGCCATCAGTGGTGAAAATAATTAAAAAGCGCTTGAAACCAGCGAGCTCAAAACGCCAAGTAATCTCTGAATGAGGGACCTCGATGTATTCGATTATCCGCTTACCGCACTAACGACTTTTTTCTTGTTCTGAGACTCCCCATCCGATGGTGCCACTGGGCCGGATGTGCCGATTTTTGCCCGCTCGCTTGCCGAAACTGCATTAGACCCATCAGTATCTGGAGCTACCGCGGATGGAGAGGAACCCCTGTCCTCTTCAATTTCTTCCTCTAACTTTTCTTTCTTATTTTTTTGGGAGGGAAGTGCAGGGAGTGAATCCGCTTCTCATCTTCCACAGAAGGGACCCAGAAACCAGATATACTAGCTTTAGCGAGAGAGCGAAGGGAGCACTAGGTGGGAGTTGGCGTCCTACCTTTTCTTCTGAGTCCTCGGGGACTCATGCTGCCTGAGAAGGGCCTTTCACATGGGCGTAATCAGGTTCGGTTTCTGGAACCGAGCCAAGGCCCCTCATTGGAAGATACTGCCACCTGCGTGGTCACCTCCAGTACCATCTACACCTCAGGAGGGCCGTTCAAGTGGCCATCCCTCTAAAGTGTTAGGTATCCCGACTGGGGACTCAGAGAGAGTGTCCCGTCAAGAAATTCAATGGGGCCGGCGTGCCAACTCGGATTGGAAAGATAGGGGGAGCGGGCGTGCGGACTCCCATCAACGTGACAAATCTCTGGTTAATGAGGTTTGTATGCAAGGCGCAGGGGACGATGTCGCCCCTTACCTCTCTAGGAGAATTGTGTTAGGTCACGTGACCCCAACTGAAGGGGCAGGGACGGGGGCTGCGACCGAACCCACCGAAAATGGAGAGTCGCCCGAAGCAACTCTACAAAAGTGGCTAAGGGGGAAAACCCCAAACCAATGAAGAATGAAGAGTTAAAATGGCCCTCACTACTAGAAGAATCTTGGTGGGACCTCTGGGAAAGCACAGGGGGGCCAGCTCAGACACAGAGGTGAAACGGCTTGGGGACGGATGCTGTATTCAGAAGGTAGGAGGGGAGCTTATCCAGTTGTCATGCCATGCCGCCTTTTGGCTCCTCCTCCGCCCCAACACCAAGGTCGGGCGAGGATTGATTTTTTTTAGGAGCCCATCGGGCGACTGCCTATTTGGGCATAAGTCGCCGTAGTCAATACAGCTTATTATTAGGGTATATTTAAACGAATAACGCCTCTCCCCGTCGCAGGAACATGCAAACTATGTGGCAGTCAGCTAAAGTGGAGTAGGCCAGCTACCTCTAAAAAGTCGTATAGTCCACAAGTCTGTGTGCACGAATCCGTCCCGAGTACAAGGGCAAGCGGTAGCGACCCTGTTCGACCTAGTACCAGGACAGGTAACATGAGCGAAGATTACCCAGACTGGAACATTAAACAAGAATGTGCCGAACAGTCTGGGGGTAAACGCAGTCGTGGCAGGAAAGTGCAGGTGAGCGATCCATCAAATGGCGCTGCATCTCGCAAAATTGTCCGATTAGGAGGCAACAGAAAGCAACCTGAAGCCCTCGCGGCATTAGGGGAAGGTCTATGGGAGCAGTCGCGGTGAAATGGCACGCAGCTTTAAGTTCTTATCGACCGTCTCCCATCTCATCTGGTTACTGCCTACTTGGGCATAAGTCACCGTACTCCACACGGCCTAATACTAGGCTGTATTAGAAAATAAATAACATGTAACTAATAAATAACTAGAAAAAATAATGAGAAAAAGCAAGAGGACAAGAAGGAAGCATGCTCCAGCTTCGGGGATAGGCCCGCCTCCCTCTGCGCAGGAACATGCAACCTACAAAAAGAAGCACAAAAAAGGTCAAAGGGGAGAAGATGGCTTCCTCCAGAAAGTCAGAGTCCATAAGACAATGCGCACGAACTCATCCCGAGTACAAGGAATAAGCGGTAGCGACACTGCTCGTCTCGGTACCGAGACGGATAACGTGCGCAAAGATCGGCCAGAATGGGAAATTGAACAAGAATGTGCCAAACAGTTCGAGGGACAACGCATTCTTCACACTAGGGCGCAGGCGAGCGCTTCATCGAATGGTGGTGCCTCCCGCGAGTGTGCACAACTCGGAGACGACATTGTGGTAGGCCCATGGGACCAGTCGCGGCGCAATGGGAAGCAACTTCAAGTTCCCCTCGACCGTCTCCCATCTTGTTTGCCAAGCAGCCGGGAGAGCTGCCCGTATTCCTAACATGTAGTCGGTGTGAGGAAGAGCCAAACGCTGGTCCGGTCGCCTAGTCCTCGCAGCTTCTTTACAGGCCTCATCGGCGCGCTCATTACCCGCAATTCCTACATGACCAGGAACCCAGCAGAAGATAATCTCGACTTGGCAAAACAGCATGGCTTGGCAAAAGAGTGGAGTCACGGATATCGCGAACCATGGGATGCGGAGATTCCAATGCCCCGAGAGCATTCAGGGCGCTTTGTGAGTCGCTATAGATAACAATCCGGTCTCCGAACCGGGCACGTCGCGTAATCTCCCGTATCGAGTAGTGTATTTCCACCAGCTGGATCGTGAAGACAGATGCAGAGCCCCGCTGACTTCAAACAGAAGCGATACGGCGTGGAAGCCGACCCCCTCTTGGGGCTTGGAGCCATCCGTATACAGTGGCACAGTTCCAGCGTGACACGAGGTGTGCTTCAAAAAGGTCGAAGGAATTACTCCCGGCGCTGTAAAAGCGTTGGAAACAGAGGCGTAGCGACAAATAACTAAATCTGGTACCCTTTAGGGTGGCGTCCTGGGCAGAACCAGAGGCGCCACCGACCCGAGAGCTATACCTAGCTCTCGAAGGAGTTTCCTAACCCTAAACCTAAAGGGCTTATTGTATGACTGGTGTCTCTCGGCGGCATAGGCACCATCGAAATCAGCTGCCGATGCAGTGAGAGCTGTTGGCGACTGAGAAAGGCGCCGAATCGCGCATATAGGCGAATAATGCACTGTGCACGGCGTAGAGCAAGTAAAATTACCTCAGCATCGACAAGTATGCTCTCAATTGAGGAAGTGCGTGCAGAAGGCACTGGTCGCCAGGCGAAGTCCGGTGTGCTGGATCGAGTCCACCTTACGCAATATACGCTAAACTACGCATGAATAAAACTCGCATATGTAGTAAACTTTCGAACGAAGAGAGGATCGATAAAAAAGTAAGGCAATCGCTCTATCAGCGCCCCAAGCGCTAAACATCACGGAACGAAGAATATCCATAGCGCGGGTACAAGAGACCCTAAGGCTGCGAATATGAGCCTCCCACGCTCAAAGATCGAAAGGTGGTCCTCGTATATCATATTGAGAACATTTTTCGGCACCACCGAGGTGATGCCGTTGATTCTCAGGGCAAAGCGTGTGACACTTAGTACACTTCCCTGCGGTCCACCCTCTTCCTGCTCCATTGGGCCGGAGAGGGCTCCCCCCACCCGTACGTGGAATCAATGATCTCATAAAAATTCAGATATAAAGAGTGAAGACGTTCCCTCGCTTCCATCGCGTGGAGGGTCTCCAAGATACCGCATCGCCATGCGGTATCATAGGCCTTCTCCAGATCGAAAAACACAGTGGCGTAGTGCTGTCTACGAAGGAAAACCTCGCAGACGACATTTTCCAGTCGGAGCAGAGCATCCGACGTAGAACGGAACTTGCCAAAGCCGCACTGTAGGGATGACAGATAGCCCCCGCTGTCCATAATAAAGGCTAATCTAACATTTACCAATTTATCCATCAACTTGCACACTCAAGAGGTTAGAAAGATTAGGCGGAAACCGGTCGGAGTAGAGTGATCTCTCCCCGGTTTGCGAAAGGCGAGCACAGTAGCGATTCGCCATGAATCTGGGAGAAGACCCTCCACCCAGATCCTGTTGAACGAATATAATAGAAAGGCCATGCCACGCTCACCCAGGTGTCGAAGCATGGCATACGGGACATCGTCCGGACCATGGGCAGTGTCCGCGCACGAAGAAAGAGCGGAACGCAACTCACCAAAAGTAAACTTGTCGTTTAAGGGTTCTCCGCCTCTGGAGGTAAAGTCCAGCCGGTGGCCTTCCGCGACATCACGACGTGCATTGAATGCTGGCGGAGCAGCATCACGGCTAGAGAATGCAGAAAAAGCGGTCGCGAAGGATTCCGCCACGGACGCGGGGTCCGAGATTGCGGTCCCATTCTCCTGGAGAACGGTAAAGGGGTCCTGCGAGAAATTGCCACGAATCCTTTTGACTCTCTTTCACAGCTCTGCTAGAGGGGTCTTCTTGTTAAGTGAAAACACGTATGCCCGTTAAAAAGAAGGGCGGGCATGCTTCGAACTATATCGGATCCTAGCTCTAGCCCGACGAAATTTACCGACAGTGAAATCGTTCGGGCGGCGCTTATAGAGCATGTAGGCATAACGCTTCTGCTTTAGGGCCGTCTCACACTTGGCTGACCACCTTGGCAGTGGTTGGCGTGCAAAACGGCCAGACCTTCTAGGAACAGTAGTTAGGCCCGCGGTGATGTGGTTGCCGTAGAAGAACTAAGCGAGCTCATCAACCGACCTAAATTCCTCGACTGAGATAAGAGAATTCAGTCATTTCCTGAAACTCACACCACCGCGCCCGCGCTCGCACCAAGCACCACCGGGGCAGGCTCTCGGGCGGCAGTGGCCCATAAAATAATATTTGAATGGGAACGTGATTGCATCCATGGAGGTTCATCGACTACCCCTCAATCAAAATCAAGCTGTGCATCTGGAGATCACAAAGATAGATCGAGACAGGAAAATAATTCGGCTCACGGGTAGTGATGCGTAAACTCATCCACACTTAGGACACCCATCTCACGCTCTTCGATCAGGTCGGCCAGGACTTGACCCCGGGGATAAATAGAATGGTTTACCCAGACGGGGTGTCTACCGTTTAGATCTCCGAGCCCGAGAAATGGCCTCGTTAACCGTGCTACGACGCGGCAGAAGTCCCCCTCGTCGAAGTCAGCTAACGGTGGAATGTACGCAGAAATAACAGTATACCTCTTATCAAGGTGCAGTTGTACAGCTACTTACTGAAAGGAGGTATCTAAAGCGAAGAAAAGAATGGAAACAACATGCCGGGTGTAAATCGCACATCTTCTCTCTCGGCCCCTATCCCCTGGTGGGGGGGGGGTCGCAAAACCCTTATACCCCGGGAGGCTGGCCAGGGGACATGGGCCCAGCATGGTCTCCGGCAAAAAGATAGTGTAGAGATATACGAGTGTATATATATATATATATATATATATATATATATATATATATATATATATATATATATATATCGAGGTCTTCCTCATGGCGAGGAGAAATAATGAAGGAAAAACAAAACCCACCTGCGTTTCTCTGAACCCCTCTACCCGGTCTCCGGTAACATATTAGTACGAGAAAAATGGTAAATTTAAGAGACAGTTTTCCTGACCTCTGCTCAAAAGAGCCTACCCTCCGACGGTGTATTTACCAAAGATCGTCAAGTGATCTTGCCTCTAAGTACTCTCGGCACAGTTCGAGTACCAAAGATCGTTAAGTGATCTTACCCTATCCGAGTTCGACAACCCCAAACTAGATAGATTTCTCACCCAAAAGAGAAGCTCTATAAGCGAAATCAAATTTTTAGAAAATCACACAATCATCCTAAAGCCGCGTCTGAGAAACCTTTTCAAGGTCATAAACACACACCTTACCGCCTCATCGGCGTTTTGTTTTGATTATTTCTATTCCGTCACCTCGGAATTCAGCGTGAGGTCACTCGTCCACCCCTCGTTCGAAGTAACGCCATCTATTGAGAAGCCAATAAACTACACTCACGCCTCCTTCATGGACAAGATTCGAGTGAAGGTATTTCGTTTGGATTCTCTGGCTAAACCCCACTACCTAATGTTAGGAATCAATTCTATATTCATGTCCCCGTGCATTTAACGTAGATTATTTGTATATCTTAAAGACGAATTTGTTGTAAAGTAAATTGTTCTCCCTTAAAGAAACTAGATATGCGAGTGTCGTATTTTGTTCGTGCATATATTAATTTTGTTTGAGTTGATTAATGTACAGTAAAAGTCTATTTTGTTTGAAGTGTTTAAATTATCCTTGAACGAGTTGCGTCGGCAGTATTTGGTATATTAAAGATGAACTCCCCTGGAAGTACGAACTTACGACTCATTTTTATTAATCATAAAATAAATAAATAAATAATAATCTCGGCTAACCCACGACAGATAGCTAAAGGGAAACGGGAGGAGACGAGCCTTCGCAACTCCTCCCAGTTGGCCCGGAGTCCGCGGCAATTCCAATGAAGGAATATGCCCACCAGGCATAGCTCGGAGGAGATGCGGGGGCCCTCTTCGAATAGTAGAATCTCACCGGAATGGCCGTACGCTTTCCGGAGGCAGAACTCGTGGCGCTGTTGGCCGGACAATGCGCTGAAGGCGCTGTCGCCTTCGAGGACTATTGGGGGAGGTTGAGCTCGCCATACAAGTCTTTTCCCCCCTCTGCCTCGAAACCTTAAGCGGGCTGGGCGCCTTTGGTGGAGGTGCGGGACCGTTTCGCCTTGCGGGAAACGGTCACGCTGGTCAAGGGGAAGAGCCCTGGTCTTAACCGGGGCTGGGTTTGGACCCTTTGTGCCGCCAGCTTTAACAGGGAAGCACCGTTGTGGTCAAACCCCGCATAAGGGTTCCGAATGCGCGCGGAAACGACCGTACTTGTAGGCATAAAGAGGCCATGAGCAGATGGTGTCTTTTTCAACGTTGAGGCATAGGACGTACCGGGCAACGCGGGGCGCGCCAGGAGCAAGTCCTTAGCTTAACGAAATGAAAGACGATCCTGAGCTTGAACGGCCAGGATATACTTTTCAAGGCGATACGCACCACATTGCTTCGAAGAAGCGGGGTTCTGCTCTCCGCAATTGACACACACGATCTGGACTTATTGTGTGCGGACTTGGAGCAACTTACACAAGTTTCAGGTAACTCAGAATTTGCACATTAACAGGAACGATTAGTATGGTCAAAGCAGTGGAACTAATAGCACCTCATCAGCCGCGACACGAATGCCTTCACGTGGTAGTGATACCAACTGGTACGCACCGACTCAAGGAGCTTGTCACAGTCGAACGGGACGAAGAGTGGTAGAGTTCGGCGTCTCACTCACAGGCGTGCCATCAAGTGTCTGAAGGGCACTAATCATGGCCGCCTCGGATGGATTCCACGCATTCGCCAAAAGGCTCCCGTCCGAGAAACAGGTCATCTTCAGCTCTCTACCAATCACACTAGCTAGAGCTCTCCTCTGATGGATCCTGTTTCCCTTAGCCAACATGCTGCCATCAGTAGAGTGAATAACTAGGAAGCGTTTGAAGCCAGCGGGCTCCAAAATGCTGGGAAGTCGATGAATGAGCGGCACCGACGTAATCAAGGCTCCGCTCTGCGCACTTATACTTTTGGTCTTTGTTCGGGACTCCGTCCCTGAGGGGACGGGGGGGGGGGGGCAGCGGGATCGGGCGTGCCGATCTTGGCTTGGTCGCTTACCCAAGCAGCAGACCCACCCGTACCCGCAGCCCCCTCGGATGGAGATGAGCCCCGAGTCATTTTCGTCCTTTTCTTGTTGTTTCTCTTCTTTTTAGGAGAGGAGGGCAGGGAATGAACCCGCTTCTCCCACCGCCGGCAAGAGCCCCCAGGCCAGATGGATCGGCCTCAGCATGGTCCTACTCCAAGATGGAGAAGGTCCTGGCGGTCGCAGGGGCACCGGCCGGAGGAGGAGATCCCTCCCCTCCTTGTACTGCCTTGGAGATCCGAGCCGTTTGAAGAGGACCTTGTATAGGGGCGGACTCGAGTTCAGTGCTTGGCGCCGAGCCCGGATTCGCCTACATGGGAGGCCCTACCTTCTGAGGCTGGGTTGTCTCGAAGGACGATGTCTATTTCGGAGGTGGGGCGCTCCATTTGGCGATCTCCCCCACACCCAGGATATCACAGGTCCCATTTGCTGCGGTGCCACGAGTCGAGTATGGGGAGGAACAGGCCTTGACACGAAGTGTGTTTCAAAAAGCTGAAGGCAATAATCATGCTGCTGTAGAAGCTTTAGGAGCAGAGGCACGGCGACAAATAGACAAAGCTGGTACCATCCACGGTGGCGTCCTAGGCAGAGCTAAGGGTGCCACCGCACAAGGGCTATAACTTGCCCTCAAAGAAGTTTCCGAGCCCTAAACCCAAAGGGCTTAGAGTATGACGGGCGTCTCTCGGTGGTATGGGCACAGTCGAGATTAGCTGCGGATACAGTGAGATCCTTTGGTGACTGAGGGAGCCACCGGGATCGCGCGTACATGCAAATAATGAACTGTGGACGGCGCAAAGTGAATAGCATCTCCCCAGCATTGATAAGTAGGCTCTCAATGGGGGACGTACGGAAGATAGCAGTCATCAGGTGAAGGCCGGTGTGGTGGATCGAGTCCAACTTAAGCAATAATAATACACGCTCGGCTGCGAATTCATAGAATTCGCATCCGTAGTCGAGCTTCGAACGAAAAGAAGATCGATAAAAAAGTAAGGCAGTATCCCTATCAGCACCTTGGGAGCTGAACGTTACGGAACAAAGAATATCTATGGCGCGGGTACAAGAGACCCTAAGGCTGCGAATATGAGCCTCCCATGGAAGGTGCGTGTCAAATACAAGGCCATGGAAATGGTGCGAGTCAACCACTTCCAGGCGAACTTCGCTTAAAAACAATTCTGGGTGAGGCTGAAGCCGTGGATTGAGGCACAAGTGAACCACCTTATTCTTGGCCAAGGAAAACCGAAGCGTGTGCGCTTCATCATAGCAAGAGACTTGGTTCAATGCCTATTGGAGTCGACTCTCCAGAGTTGGCAGCGAGTCCGTGCTAAAAGAGATCGAAAGGTCGTCCACGTAGAGCGTAACGAGAACATCTTCCTGCAGCATCGAGGTGATACTGTTGATGCTCATGACAAAGTATGACACTGAGGACACTCCCCTGCGGGCCCACTCTTTGTGCTTCATTAGGCCGGAGAGGGTTCAAGAGTATGCTGAATCAACGATCTCTCAAAAATTCAGATGTAAAGATGAGGAGGCGTCATCTCGCTCCCATCGTGTGGAGAGTACCATGATACCGTATCACTATACGGTATCATGGGCCTTCTCCAGATCTAAACTACCGTGGAGTAGTGCTGTCTACGGGGGAAGGCCTCGCAGACAGCATTTTTGCGGTCGGAGCAGAACATCTGACGTGGAGTGAAACTTGACGAAGCGTACTGTGCAGAAGATAGATGGCGCCTGCTGTCCAGAAAGCATCTAATCTAACATTTACCAATTTCTCGACAAAAACTTCACACGTAGTAGGTTAGAGAGATTGGGTGGAAACTGGTCGGGATAGAGTGATATCTTCCCTGTTTGCGAAAAGCGAGCATATTAGCGATTTGCCAGGAGTCTGAGAGGATACCCTCTACCCATATCCTGTTAAACAAATCTAACAAAGTCCATGCCTTACTCACCCAGGTGTCGAGGCATGGCGTACGGGACATCGTCTGGACCAGGGGCGGTGTCCGCGTACGAAGCGAGAGTCTAATCAACTCACTGAAAGTAAACCTGTCGTTAAAGGGTTCTCCGCCTCTGGACGGAAAGTCCAGCCAGCGGCCTTCCGTGACATGACGACGTGCATTAAATGCTGGCGGAGCAGCATCCCGGCTAGAGAATGCGGAGAAAGCAGTCGCCAAGGATTCCACCAAGGAAGCGGAGTCCAAGATTGCGGTCCCGTTCTCCTGAAGAATGGGAGGGGCTTCCTGCGAGAACTTGCCCCTAATTCTTTTGACTCGCTTCCACACCTCTGCTAGAGGGGTCTTTCCTGTTAAATGAATACACACTTTTGCCCCCACAGGAAATATGGCAGGCGTGCTTCGAAATATACCGGAACCTATCCCAACCTCGAAGAAACTCACCCACAGTGAAATCGTTCGAGCAGCGCTTATAGTGCATGTGGGCATAACCCTTCTGTTTGAGGACTGCCTCAAACAGACCTAACCCCTGGAATTGATCGTGTAGTCTCCCCAAAGGGAGAGGCAAAGGGCATAAGCAACCGTGCCACGACGCCGCTGAAGTCCCCCGCATTGAAGTTTGCTGACGTTGGAAGGTACGCGGAAATAACTATACCTCCTATCCAGGCTCAACTACACAGCTACTACCTGAAGGGAGGTATCTAAAGTGAATAGAAGAATGGAGACATCATGCCGGGTGTAAATGGCGCATCCTCCTGCCTTGCATGGTCGCCTGCAAAAAGTTAGCTAAGGTAAAAACTAGAGGAGGAGAGCCTCGGCAACATCTCCAAGTTCACCCCGAGTTAGCGGCAATTCCATTGAAGGAATATGCCCTCCAGGCCCAGCTCGGAGGAGATACGGTGACCCTCTTCGAAGAGAAGACTCTAATGGGCAAGTGTGGATCCCTCCTTTGAATGATCAGCCGCCTTTGAGTCACCCAGCCTATCTTTCGTTGTGAACCTAGGAGCCGAAACTGCTTGAGTGCCGTCATCCTTTTGGGGAGGAAGCTTTAGAGCCTCCAGAAATGGCCTCACGACCAACTTCAGGGGTTGCGTCTCTTTTGAGTCTAACGAGTCAGTGGAGGCGCACGGCCGTTTTGATTTACGGGAAACGGTCACGCTGGGGTAAGTAGGGTGAGCCCTAGTTTTAGCCGGGGCTGGGTGTGAACCATTTATGCCGCGAGCTCTTGCAATGGAGCGCCCGGGTGGGAGAAGGAAAGCCTGGACCTGAACGGCCAGGCTTTCTTTCTCAAGGAGATACGCACCACATTTGCTTTGAAGTAGTGAGGCGCAGCTCTCTGCAATTGAGACACTTGACCACAGACGACTTTGACTTATCATGAGCGGCCTTTGAACAACTTACACAGACTTTGGGTAGCCACGACTTTGCAAGTCTACAGTAGCGATTAGTATGGTCGAAGATGTGGCAGTAGTAGCAACTCCGCAGTAGTGGCACGAACTCTTTCACGCGGTAGAGGTACCAACCGACACGCACCGACTCAGAGAGCTTGTCAAAGTCGAACGTGACGAAGAGTGTAGGGGTGGGTCTCGATGCCCCTCCCTCTTTTCTCATCACACGCTCGACTTTGACCGCTCCATGCTCGGTCAGCTCTAAGATGACGTCACCTATGGAGTAGTTCACGAATTCCCCGCATAAACTACTCTCACGAAGTTTATGGTAGAGTTCGGCGTCACACTCACGGTCGTGCAATCAAGTGTCAGAAGGGCACTAATCATTGCCGACACAGAGGGATTCGACGCATTCGCCGAAAGGCTCCCGTCCGAGAAACAGGTCACATTCGGCTCTCTACCAAACACACTAGCTACTAGAGCTCTCCTCTGATAGATCATGTTACCCCTAGCCACCATCGAATAAGGAGGAAGCGTTTGAAGTAAGCGGGGTCTAAAATGACAGGTAGCCTCTGAATGAGGGGTACTGATGTAATCGAGGCTCAGCTGGCGGCGCCAATGGTGGTAGAGGGGAAGGTAGAGGGAGAGTGCTTTTTAAATTCTCATCATTTGGCAAGGTGACCCTTTTCTTAGCACGGGATGGATACACTAGTCACCCCACGAGTAGCCTTCGTGTTAGGGTGAATACGGGGCAGGCAAAGGCACCTGCCGCCATTTGAGACCGCTCCTCCCTCCTAGTAGCCTGGCAGCCCATCAGCATGGTGCTCCACCCTAGGTTCGGCGTAAAATTGATAGAATGTGAAAGGAAAGAGAAAGGGGACGTGAGGATGGTGAGAGTGGGGGTATAGCAGGTTGTTAGAAACCCATCATCCCAAACTGGAGCTAAGGGTTTAAGGGGAGTTGTCCCCTCTCTCCTAAGCCAGGCGTGACCCAGATGCCAACTCTGGAGCGTAGACTCCAACAGGCATTGAACAGCTCTCTCGCTATGCCGAAGCACTTCAGTTTTCTTTGGCCAAGACTAAGGTGGTAAAGTTCTGCAGCCATCCACGGCTCCACCCCGACCCAGATTTGTTTCTAAATGGGGTGCTCCTGGAGTGGTGGATTCGCACGGTTTCCTTGGTCTTGTATTTGACCGTCGCCTCACCTAGGAGGCTCATATTCGCAGCCTTAGGGTCTCTTGTACCCGCGCCATTGATATTCTTCGTTCCGTGACGTTCAGCGCATGGGGGGCTAATAGGGCTACTGCGAGTTTTATGCATCCGCAGCCCACCGCGTATTGCAGAAGATGGACTAGATACACCAGATAGGCCTTCGTCTGGTGACTGGTGGCTTCCGCACTTTCCCAATTAAGGGCATACTTGTCGATATTTGGGGTGCTGCCACTCGCTCTGCGCCGTGCGCCGTGCACAGTGCATTATTCGCCTGTACACGCGAGGCAGGCACCTCCCTCAGTCGCCAACAGCTCTCACTGCATTCGCAACTAATCTTAACGGTGCCTGTGCCGCCGAGAGACGCCAGACATACCCTATGCCATTCAAGTTTAGGGTTAGGAAACTCCTTCGAGAGCTCAGTAGAGCTCATAAGCTGGTGGCGCCCATGGTTCTGCCCAGGAGGATACAAACTTTGACTCTTTGTCACCACGCCTTTTCTCCCAAATCTTCTACAGTGGTAGGAGTATTACGCTCGGCCTCTTTGCAGCACACCGTGTCACACTGGAACCGTGCCATGTATACGGATGGCTCCAAGTCCCAAGATGGTCAGTTTCCACGCCGTATCCACTATGTTTAAAGTCAGCTGGGATCTGTATGGAATGTGAGCGAGCAGGGTAACAAGACAGGGTGTCAGAAAGGAGAAGAAGAGGCTAAGCTCGGGCCGAACGGAGCGCTGAATTCGTTCAGCACGGCAGCCAGGAAAGCACACCACTGTGCTCCTTACGGGCGTTGAGGATTTAGAAAGAGGGGTGTAGTCAGAAATATTGACCAAGATCTGTTGAAAATTTCTAAAGCCTACCCAAACACGAAATTTCCTACACTTGTGACCACTAAAGAAAAATAAAATAGGGTTAGAGGGATATATCTTTTGTCCAGCCGCTCCCCTCTATCCCGTCTCGAGTTTTCCGACTTTTTACGGGTCCACCCTGAGTACATTAAATAATGGTGATCGCAACCTAGGGCGGCATCTCCCACCGATTTGAAGTTACCAAGTGGCCGGTCATTCATTCCCCAAAGTTCTTCCTTCTCAACTGGGCAGCCAAAAAGGCAGAGCGATAGGCTCAAAACCCTTACTCAAAAATATTCGTGCCTCAAGTTCCAGGTTCCTTAAGGCCTGTTTTCTTGCGTTCGTCATGCGTTAAAGGGCATTCTTTATAAAAATACCAAACCCTCTCTTCTGTCACGGCACGAAGTCTTTGATCAAGTGTTTAAGCATAGAGGGAGGGGTTAGGGGATAATGGAAGAGAAAATGAAATACCGAGAGTTAGCGAGGAGGAAGCGCACCAACAACTTCCACAGGCCCCGTCAAAAGTTCCATTTAACCTAGTGGTGGGGCGTCCCCAATTTTCTCTGTCCTGGTGAAAACAGTTCCTCATGGTACCAAGTGCAGATAGGCAAAGGTTGTGGGGATAGTCATAGAGTAAAGAAAAGTAGCCCTGAGAAGGAGCGAGGCAAAGTTTCATCAACTTTCCCAGGTGCCATCATAGAGTTCAAGTCAACTCAGTGACAAAGATGTAACGTACGAGAAGTGCAGGCGAGCGGCTTAAAGGCTTCGCTTGAATGAGTCTTTTTTTAAGACTCAGGATGGCCGAGTGGATTCGCCGCTGGCTAACAGTGGTCCAGTGACGCGGGAAGCTGTTCGCAACTCGCCTCCGCTATTATTTTTACTTTGCCCCCTTTCCTACTCCCTTCTATCCACAGGGATTCCACAATTAGCACTCATGCCGGGAGGCTATACAGGGTACGCCTCTGCGTTGTGAGTCTGTATAGGGTACACAGAGGGTTGAAAGTGTGTTCAAGAAGGGCTTAAATGTTAAAGGAGTCTTTCAATTATTTATGGATAGCTCCATTGATATTTAGGGATGTCTCAATTTTAATTTAGGCATGTCTCAATTTTAATTTAAGGATGACTCAAATTTTAATTAGGGAGGGTTCAATTGTTATTTATAGAAGGCTAAATGAGTATGCATGAAAGTCTCAATGGGTGTTCAGGGAAGAATAAATGTGTTCAGATAGTTCCATATGGGCCGTCGAACGCCTTACGGTTTTCTTCAAAACAGTGCCTTGATCCAATCAGAGTTCAATGGGTGTTATGGAAGAGTTTAATGCGTTTTTCAAGAAGGGTCCATACACTACCGTGCTTTGGATCAGGGAGTGGCTGATTGGTGTCACAAGAGGCATTAATTGGTATCAAGTTAAGAAATGGATGGGTGATCAGGAGGAGATCAATGGGTATTCAAGTAGGCCCACACCACATGGAGTGCTGACCGCCGCACGTTCTGTGGTTTAAAAAGAGTGTCCCTGGAGAGCTCAATGGATGTTCAGGAAGAGCTCAATGGGCGTTCAAAAATAGCTCAATGGGTGTTCAAAAATAGCTCAATGGGTGTTCAGTAAGGGATTTATGTATGTTCAGGGAGAGCCCAATGGGTTTTAAGGAAGGACTTAATAGGTGTTTAGGAAAGGTTCACTGGGTAGTACTGGAGTGCTCAATAGGGGTTACAGGATTGCGGGAGCGCTCGATGGGTGATACTGGAGGAATCAATGTATATTAGGGATAAACAAATAGATATTAAGGCAGGGTTCAGTGGGAGGTACAGGATTGCAGGAGGGTTCAACTGTTGGTATGATTTAAGAAGTTAAGGAAGAAACGAATTGGACAGCTGTCCAATTCGAATGGGTTTTAAATGGCAGCATAAGCAAATGGGGGAAAAGTAATCGTAATTATAAAAGAGTGAGAATACCAATGAGAAAAAAATGGTTTAAAAGATTCCTCTGGCAAAAGAAAACAAAGGAGGGACAGACGAGGTATACTTGAAAGGGTCTGGAAACAGAACACCACAAGAATGGCAAAATGAGGACATTCCAATAGAAGATGGGCGACCGATTGGTCCGACAACAAAAACGAGAGCAAGGGGTGATTCGAGCACTAGCCGAAACAAGATGGTCGTGGGTGAGTCGCATGTGGCCGAAGCGAATGCGGCAAAGGGGCCACCTCTAAAGACCGTAGTCTCTGAAGGCTTGAGGGCCAAGAACGATCAGACAGTTTGATCAGTGGTGGCTCGTGTATAGGTACTGTGGAACTGTAGCACCCCCTATTTCCACTCGATATTATTAACATTCAAAATAATGAGTCTTTTTCTTAATTCTTTCTTTATACTTGTACATTATATAGTTTATGAAAAAAATACAAAAAATCCTTGTATAGAACTGTGCGCTTCATAGTTACAGCGACACAGTGTTCGGCTGTTGTGCGCATGCTCACATTTCCAAGATAGGAAGCTGCACGCTAGGGAGAGAGACTACTGTGGCTCACGAAGTACAGACCCCGGTGTGCCGGTGGAAGGTAGTGCTTGAACTGTAAAAATTTAGGCTATTATTAGTAAAAATTGTTTTATTTTGTTCTGCTTAGGATTTTATCAAGTTTATTTAAATTTTATTTTTATATGTTTATTTCCTTTTACACAATATTAAAACAATGCTAAAAAATTATGATGCAGAACTCCTACTAATTTTAGCTAAGAGCTACCACTGATTTTAAAATTATATAATTTAAATGATGAATACTCAATCCCATTCACCCTACCACAAGTGAAAAACATAATCCCTCATAGAGGGGAAGAAATCTTGAAAAGGCATTGCAGAGTTATCCGGGACGCCCGGATAGGCTGAACATGCCAGCTTATTAGCCCTCTCGTTGCTTTGGGTCCCTAAAAGGCCGGAAACCCAACAAAATAGAACTCGATAACGGAGTGCATTCTGGACTAACCAGTTGGATATTTCTGCAACTAAGGGAAAGAAAGAACTAAAAGAGCGAATCGCTTGTCAAACACTCCTAGAGTCGGAGAAACTAACAAAATCCTTAAAAGTTAAAATTTGGATCTGGCTAGAGGCTAAAAGAATGGCCGAAAGTTCAGCGGTAAAAATAGAAGCTCACAGCGGCAAAGACAAAGTTAAAACTCTCTTGAGTAGGCGACTGCAGCACCCACGCCTCTCTGACTCAGGTCCATCTGTGTGTATCTGGCAGTGTTGTGTATGTGAGGTCGCATGCTCGAAAAACAGGCTCTTAAGGGAGCAAGGAACTACATACAACTTGTCTAGGCTCCACCTGCTGCTACAAACCTTGGAAAATGGAGCACGCCAACTCGGGTTCGGTGACGAAGGAAGGGCAAGGACCCTTAGAACACCCAGGTTGGAGAGATGATTTCTTATCCGAGTGTTCAAGGGGCGTGGTAAAGGCGGCAACCTATCGAATGCCGCCGTTGGTTCAGCAGCATAAAGGCATATGTGAACCTCTGGCGCAAAAGCTTACCGTACACTGCAGAGGTATTGCAAGCAGATCTAAAGTCAATGATAGGGAAAGGGGAGCACCTCACTCTCACAGTAAATACTATTTACGGGGGGGGGGGGGGTGCGGAAGGATCCACTGGAAAGAAGAACTCCGAGGTTGCGAATGGGATTGAGTATTTTAAGTGGTGAAAGGGAAGTTAAAAAGAGTAAATTTGGCACCCATATTCTAATTTGAATTGGACGATGGCAGTGTAGACTGACTACACTGTTCGACGATCACTGTCTCATGATGTGTTGAATGGAACCTTTAAAACGTCTAGAGGCGACAGACAGTGGGTTCAAAGAAAGCGTAGGTGTGGTAACCAGTATAGCTTGGGATCAAGAGTTACGCACAGAAACCAAAACTCAGGGACAAATAAGATCTCTCCCCCTTTTCGGAAGATAAGTGGAAAAACAAGATCCCCTCTACCCCGATAGAAGTACGTAACGCTTTTTTTGCTCGTGAAAAGTGGAATTCTTAAGTTGAACACGTTTCTAAAACACATCAACTACCAGGTGCAGACGACGGGCCGCCTAGTCATCGGCGAACAGGGTCGCAGATGCACCCTCCGAGAGAGAAGAAATGATATTATTGATCACAATTACACAAATCATTAAACACTTAAAACGCTGCCCTGAGGACCTCTCTCCTCTTGGGGTTGCCGGTCAGAGTAGGTGTCTCCCACACGCATCGTAAAGTATCATGATGCTAAGAAACTTTGAATAAAAGACGATAAAAGTTCAATCTGTTATTCACTAAGGTTCCCTGCAAATTGAAGGTGGGCGCATTATGGCCGGTATAACTACCCCGGATCTTGTTAATCCTCTTCCAGATCTTTGCGGGAGGGGGTCATACAGGAAATCGATGAAACGTCCAACGCTATGAAGTTCAGCGAGCCTGAGGAAGGGTTCTCTGGCGAAGCGCCTGCGCTCGCTTTCGGTCAACCTTGTTGCAAATGTCTGGGTTCCCTTGAAACTGGGCATGAGCTAACTTGTAGTTCTTACCTGCTGTCGCGCACTCTGATGTCAACCAGAGCACAGTTGAGTGACCCACTACGGTCACCTACGGCTAATGGTGTGTGTGGCTGCATTGTAGATAATAGATATGAAGTAGGGCACCACCACGTCCACACCATTGAAGTTTCCCCAAAAGCCTTCCCAATAGGCATGGCCTAAGTCCCACTTGAGAGGCATGGTTGTATGGGAGCTAGGATGAATGGCCGACAAGAAAATATGAAGTGGTCACTCACATGGAAGTCATTAAGAGCTGACCATCGAAAATCAGTGAAGCAATCGGGGAAACAGAGACAGGTCGACAAAAGTAAAAGAAACTGTCTTGGCATGATAAGATGTAAAATCGCCGGTGTTTAAAACCCAGTGAAAGTCAGATAATAAAAGAGAGACTAAAACACTACATTTGGCATTAAGAGTGATGTCACCCCAATATGGGTACGGGCATTAAAATCCCTTGGAAATAAAAACGGTGAAGGGGGGCAACTGATCTAAAAATTCTAAAAGGTCGAGTCTTGACAGGGGTAAAGAAGGAGGGAGGTAAATAGAGCAAAGAGTAAAGAGCCTTGTAAGAAAGCCCCTTACAACAACAGCTTGGAGGGTAGTGTGTAGGGAGATGGGAGATACCTGGTGGGATGACGAAACGATAACCGACACCACACCATGAGACGAGCCCCCGAAGGGGCAATATAGTTGAAAATAGGAAAGCCAGGTACGGTCGGAAAATGGAGGGTACCAAGCAGGGTGGAGAGTGTTCAAAAGAACTTTGAGTTCTATCCACTTGGGAAGAACGCTTTGACAATTCCATTGTAAAATGGAGGATATTATGTGGACAGTTAGATGCCACAGCATATAGTATTTCTCCTTTGGGGCTGAAGTTAAGTTTGAAGTGCGTCCCAAGGAACTTGGGGGACGAAAAGCAGATTTTAAAGCGTCTGCTATAGCAGGGGAAGAGGTTCTAGACGGTGCAGTGACGGGGGATTTTTCCGAGGGTTTCGAAGAACTGTCCTAGGCTCCTCCCTGTAACTAGGGCGCACAGGCAGGCCAAAACGGAAGGTTGAGAAGAGATTTTCGGAGAGTAGATTCGGAGTCATGGACCGTGGACACTTTCAATGTCTGAGGGATTGATCCAACAACCGCAGCTGTCGATGTTGGAGAATCTTCGGATTCAATCAGATCATCACTAGGAGGGTAAGTGGGTGAAGCAGGCGATCTGGGCAAGGTACAAGGAACTGGATAGATTTCTGCCACTATTTGGACCGGTAATGGGCCTACGTCCTGTGAAGGGCTGGACGGGATTGAAGACAGAATATTCAGCAATAGAAGATTCCATTAAAGTCTCTCGAAGCTCAGCCGAGTCAGCTCCAGAGCCTGCCCGCTTATTAGTGGCCGATGACTCAGGTGATTAGTATTTACTCTTACCACAGGGCTTCGGTTACCGGGACGGGTAGAAGAACTAGCACTAGTCTATATAGAAGATTCTTTCAGATAACTTCTGAAATCGTCGAGTGTCTCATTCTAAGCCTCGATCCCGGCAAGAGCTGCCGGGAAGAGGGGAGCAACATTAGGTATCTCTGCATGAGAGCGATGCTTCGACGGTATATCGGGAATACTTCTGACACTACCGGTAGATGAGCGATGAGATGCTTCAGAGGTGTCGGAACTCGAACGTGATGGTCGCTTTGGTCCAGCATCAAGCAAAACATCTTAGAAGAGACGAGGTTTGTGCTTGAGCACGTTGGCGAGCCTCTCTCACGTTGAGTGCGGGGAGGAGTGAGGGGGGAAGTTCAGAGAGGAGTGGGGGTTGTGGAGACAGTTCTGGGGGCAGTGGGGGAGGAGTGAGGGGAGGAGTGGGGTAGAGTGCAGGAAGGAGTGGGAAATGCGGGGGATTCTGGGGCAGTGCGGGGAGAGTGACTGCGGTGGAAAAGCCAGGAGAGTACGTCGGGTCGAGTAAAAGGGTAATTTTTTGTTGGGGGGGAGGATATCTGGCGACTGCCCATTTGGGCAAAGTTGCCGCAAACAAAAAGCCTAGTTCTAGGCTACTTTAAAATAAAAATTTGAAAACAAAACAACGATAAAAAGAGATGACAATTAGGAAGCAAGATCTGGCGTCGAGGGTAGGTCCCCATCCACCCGGCGTAGGAGCGTGCGACCTATAAAGAAAACAACAATAACAACAACAACAACAACAAAACCTAGTTAAATAAAAGTCTGAAGGCCGGCCTCCCCCCCCCCAAAGTTTATCAGTTTACCAGTCAAGGTGCACGCACTCTTCCCGAGTACAAGGGACATGCGGGAGCGATCCCACCCATCCTGGTACCGGGACAGGTAACGTGCGCGAAGATCACCCATACTGGGACATTCGACAAGAATATGCCGAACAGTCTGGGGGACGACGCAGTCGTTACAATAGGGCGCAGGCCAGCGCTCCATCAAATAGGGATGCGTCACACGCGTGTGTCCGATTCAGGGACGAAAGAAAGCTACCTGAAGCCGTCGTGGCATTGGAGGATAGGTCCATGGGAACAGTCGCGGCGCAATGGCACGCAACTTTAAGTTCCTTTCGACCGTCTCTAATCTTCTTTGCCAAGCAGTCCGAAGAGCTGCCCGTATTCCTGCCATGTAGTCGGTGTGAGGAAGAGCGAAACGCTGGTTCGGTCGCAGAGTCCTCGCAGACTCTTTGGCGCCCTCATCGGCGCGATCATTCCCCGCAATTCCTACATGTCCAGGAACCCAGCAGAAGATAATCTCGACATCTGTCCGGCTTCCCAAAACCATGGAGTCGCGGATATTGCGAAACAGGCAAAGCGGAGATTCCAATGCCCCGAGAGCACTCAGGGTGCTTTGGGAGCCGCAATAGATCACAATCTGGCCTCCGAACCGGGCACGTCGCGTAATCTCTCGTACCGAGTGATGTATTGCCACCAGCTCGGCCGTGAATACACACGCAGTGCATGGCAGAGCCCCAGGGGCTTCAAACAGAGGGGATACGGCGTGGAAGCCGACCCCCTCTTCGGCCTTGGAGCAATCCGTATACACTGGCACGGTTCCAGCGTGACACGAGGTGTGCTCCAAAACGGTCGAACGCAATACTCCCTGCGTTGTACAAACTTTGGGAGCAGAGACGCGGCAACAAATAGTCAAATGTGCTACCATCTAGGGTGGCGTCCTGGACAGAACCAGGGGCGCCACCGGCCCGAGAGCTATACCTAGCGCTCGAAGGAGTTTCCTGGTCCTAAACCCAAAAGGCTTAGGGTATAACCGGCGTCTGTCGGTGGCATAGGCATCGTCGAGATCAGCTGCAGGTGCAGTGAGAGCGGTTGGCGACTGAGGGAGGCGCCGGGCTCGCGCGTACAGGCGAGTGATGCACTGTGCGTGGCGTAGAGCGAGTGGCATCTCCTCAGCATCGACCAACAGGCTCTCAATGGGGGAAGTGCGAAAGGCACCGGTCGCCAGGCGAGGGCCAGTGTGGTGGATCGAGTCCACCTTCCGCAATACACGCTCGGCTGCGGATGCATAAAACTCACATCCGTAGTGGAGCTTCGAACAAACAAAGGATCAATAAAAAAGTAAGGCAGTAGCCCTATCAGCGCCCCAAGCGCTGAACGTCACGGAACGGAGAATGTCCATGGCGCGGGTACAAGAGACCCTAAGGCTACGAATATGAGCCTCCCACGTGAGGCTTCGGTCAAATACAAGAACAAGGAAACGTTGCGATTCAAACACTTCCCGGCGCACCCCATTAAGGAACAAATCTGGGGCGGGGTGGAACGGGGATGGCGGCAGAAGTGCACCACTTTAGTCTAGGCCAAGGAAAACCGAAACGTATGCGCTTCGGCATTGCGAGAGACGGGGTTTAATGCCTGTTCTAGTAGATGCTCTAGAGTTGGCATCTGGGCCACGCCAAAAAAGATTGTAATGTAGTCCCTGTAGAGCGAGCGAGAACATCTTCCGGCAGCACCGAGGTGATGCCGTTGATGCTCAGGGCAAAGAGTGTGATACTGAGGACACTTCCCTGCGGGAAACACTCTCCCTGCTCCATTCGGCCGGAGAGGGCTCCCCCCACCCGTATTCGGTATCGATGATCTCGCAAAAATTTAGATATAAACATTAGGGGGCGACCACTCGCCCACATCGTGTGGAGAGTCTCCATGATACCGTATCACTATGCGGTATCATAGGCATTCTTCACATTGAAAAACACCGTGGCGTAGTTTTGCCTACGAAGGAAGGCCTCGTAGACTGTATTTTACAGTCTGAGCAGAGCATCCGACGTAGAGTGGAACTTACAGAAGCCACACTGTGCAGAAGACAAATGGCCTCCGCTGTCCAAAAAAACGGGTTAATCTAAAATTTACCAATTTCTCCATCAACTTGCACACGCAAAAGGTTAGAAGGATTGGGTGGAAACCGGTCGGAGTAGAGTGACCTCTCTCCGATTTACGAAAGGCGAGCAAAGTAGCGATTGGCCAGAAATCTGAGAGGAGACCTTCCACCCAGATCCTGTTGAACAAATCTAAAAGAAAGGCCATGCCTCGCTCACCAAGGTGTCGAAGCATGGCGGACGGGACATCGTCCGGACCATGAGAGGTGTCCGCGCACGAGAACATTGCGTTGAAAGGGTCTCCGCCTCTGTAGGTAAAGTCCAGACGGCAGCCTTCCGCGACATCATGACGTGCATTGAACGCTGGCAAAGCAGCATCCCGGCTAGAGAATGCGGAAAAAGCGGTCGCTAAGGATTCCGCCACAGGCGTGGGGTCCGAGATTGCCGTCCCATTCTCCTAGAGAGAATGGGATCTGCGAGAACCTGCTCCGGATCCTTGACTCTCTTCCACACCTTTACTAAAGGGGTCTTCCCATTAAGTGAAGACACGTATGCCCGCCAAGAAGAGCAGCGAGCGTGATTCGAAATATACCGGAACCTAGCCTTAGCCCGACGAAGTTCACCGACACAGAAATCGATCGGGCGGCGCTTATAGCGCATGTAGGCATAACGCTTCTTGTGAGGGCCGATTACCACGGGAGTGGTCAGCGTGCAAACCGGCCAGACGTACCGGGAATAGTAGTCAGGCCCGCGGCGATAAGGGTGCCGGAGAAGAACTCAACGGCCTCATCTACAGACCTAAATTTCTAGACTGAGATAGAGAATTCAGTCATTTCCAAAAATGTAGCCAACCGTGCCCGCGCCAAGCACCATCGAAGTTCGCTCTCAGGCGGCAGCCGCCCAGCAAATGATATGTGAATGGGGAAAATGATCACTACCATGGAGGTCATCGACGACCCCCAATAAAAATCAGGCTGTGCATCCGGAGAGCACTTAGATAGATCAGGAAAAGAAAATGAAGCGGTTCTCGGGCAGTGATGCCTAAACTCATCCACATTTAGGACACCTATCTCAAGCTCTTCGATCAGATTGGCGGCAAGTACTTGTCCCCTGGGATTTATTGAGTAGTCTTCCCAGAGAGGATGTCTGCCGTTCAGATCTCCAAGCAAAAGAAAGGGCCTTGGAAACCGTGCCACGACGTGGCGGAAGACCCCCGCGTCGAAGTCAGCTGACGGTGGAATGTACGCAGAAATGATAGTATACCTCCTATCCAGGTGCAGCTGCACAGGCTCTGCCTGAAAGGAGGTATCTAAAGAGAAAGGAAGAACAGAAACATCATGCCGGGTGTAAACCGCGCATCCCCCAGCCCGGCCATCCCGCGGTGTTGGGGTCGCAAAACCCTTATACCCCGGGAGGGAAGGCAGGGGGCACGCGCCTAGCATGGTCTCCTGCAAAAAGATAGCTAACGGAGAACGGGACGAGACGAGCCTCCGCAGCTCCTCCCAGTTGGCCCGGAGTCCACGGCAATTCCATTAAAGGACTATGCCCTCCAGGCCTAGCTCGGAGGAGAAGCGAGGGCCCTCCTCGAACAGAAGACCTTCACGGGAATGGCCGTACGCTTCCCGGGGGCAGAACCCCGGGCGCTGTTGGCCGGACAAAGCGCTGGAGGCGCTGTCGCCTTCGAGGACTTATTGGGGAGGTTGGGCTCGCCATGCGAGTCTTTTCCTCCCTCCGCCTTGAAACCTTAGGCGGGCGTTGTGGCTTCGGAGGCGGGGGGGGCCCTCTTTTCGAGGAACGACCGTCTCCGATCCACTTGCTCCACCTCGGGGCGTGGACGAAGGAACCGAAGCTCCTTTGTTGCTGTCCTCCTTTCGGTGACAGCTTTAGGAACCACCGAAGATGGCCTAGCGACCATCTTTAGGGGTGTTGCATCCTGCGAGTCTAACGACTCAGTGGAGACGCGTGGCCGTTTCGCCTGGGGGAAGAGGGGGGAGCCTTGGTTTCAGCTGGGGCTGGGTATGAACCCTTTTTGCCGCCAGCTTTACCAGGGGAGCGCCCAGGTTGGGTAGAGCCCGCAGAAGGGCTCCGAATGGGCGCGGAAACAACCGTGCTCGTTGGCCTGGATGGACCAGGAGCAATGGGTGCATTTCTAACTATTGAGGCATATGACGTCCCAGGCGGAGCCGGGCGCGCCAGGACCAAGTCCTTAGCCTCGCGAAATGAGAGTCTATCCTGGGCCTGAACGGCCAGGATTTCTTTCTCAAGGAGATATGCACCACATTGCTTCGAAGAAGCAGGGTGCGGCTCTCCGTAATTGACACACTTGGCCACACACGATTTGGACTTATCGTGTGCGACCTTGGAGCAATTTACACATACTTTGGGTGACCCTGACTTTGCACGTCTACATGAGCGATTCGTATGGCCGAAGCGGTGACAGTAATAGCACCGCCGCGGAAGTAGCAAGAATGCCTTCACGCGGTAGCGGTACCAACCGGCACGCACCGAATCAGGGAGCTTGTTACAGTCGAACGTGACGAAGAGTGTAGGGGTGGGTCTCGAGGCCCCTCCCTGTTTTATCATCACACGTTCGACCTTGACCGCCCCATGGTCGGCCAGCTCTAGGGTGATGTCCTTAATGAAGTAGTCAGCGAGTTCCCTCGCATAAACTACTCCTTTCACAAAGTTCATGTTAGAGTGCGGCGTCACACTCACCGGGGTGCCATGAAGTGTCCGAAGAGCACTAATCTTGGCCGCCTCGGCGGGATTCGCCGCATTCGCCAGAAGGCTCCCGTCCGAGAAACGGGTAACCTTCGGCTCTCTACCAATTGCACTAGCTAATCCTCTCCTCTTATGGATCATGTTGCCCTTGGACAACATGGTGCCATCAGTGGAGCGAATAACGAGGAAGCGCTTGAAGCCAGCGGGCTTGAAAACGCCAGGTAAACTCTGAATGAGGGGCCCCGATGTAATCGAGGCTCCGCCCTGTGCACTCCTAGGATTAGTCTTAGTCAGGAGCTCCGCACACGGGAAGGTAAGGGGGCCGGATGTGCCGATCTTGGCTTGGTCGCCTACCAAAGTGGCAGCAGACCCATCCGTCCCCACAGCCCCCGTGGATGGAGAGGAGCCCCGAGTCTTCTTTGTCTTTTTTGTCTTTTTAGTCTTTTTATTTTTTGGAGAGGAGGGCGCGGAATGAACCCGCTTCTCGTCTCCGTCGGCAGAAGCCCCCATGCCAGATGGGCCGGCCTCAGCCAGGTCCTCTCCGAAATGGAGAAGGTCCTGGTAATCGTAGGGGCACCTGTCGGAGGAGATCCCTCAGCTCCTTGTACTGCCTCAGAGCCCTCAGCCATTTGAGGGGGACCTTGCATAGGGGCGGATTCGGGTTCGGTGCTTGGCGCCGAGCCCGGATTTCCCCCCATGGAAGGCCCTACCGTCTGAGGCTGGTTTTCCTCAAGGACCATGTCTATCACACGAGGGGCCTCCAATTGGCCATCCCCTCCCAGAACATCGCAGGTCCTCTTGGCAGCGTCAAGAGTCTTTTGTGGGGAGGCACAGGCCTTAACCACGGCAAGATTTAATATCCTTGCCAGCAGGTCTTTTGAGGGAAGCGACCGAAGGGGCCTGGCTTCCCTCTTCCCCCTAAGGGGGTTTGCCCTACCGAGCCGCTTTGATGTGGAGCGGCTGGCTAAGGGCTGCCTGCTGGCTTTCTTGGCAGTCCCCTTGGAAAGAAAAGAGGGGACTGCCGCTTGAAAAAGGGAGGTGCCCGAAAGCACCTCCAGAGAAGGGGGTGAGGGGTAGTCCCCTGCACCTGTAGTCGAAGGAGAGGAGTAAGCCTCCTTTCCGGTTAGAGAAATATGGAGGGTCCCCTGCGCAAGCACAGGGGGATGGGGGCCCCATCTTTTTGGCTGGAGCTGCCCGAGGGCGGCTCCGTCGATGTACAAGGGGGAATGGGGAGAGATGTTTTTTTTTTATTTTCATCAATGGGCATGATGACCCTATTTGTACCAAGGGGCGCAATAGCTTATCTTCTCTTGCAGTTGCCCGCACTGCAAGAGGTGCTTACAGGCCTGGCAGAGCCAGGCGCCGATATTTCGGACCACCCCTCCCGCCTGGTGGCCTGGCAGTCCATCGGCATGGCGGCTCCACCTTGAACACGGCGTAAAATTGATAGAATGTGAAGAGGAGAGGAAAAGGGATGAGGAAGGTATGGGTGGGGATAAAGCAGGTTGTTAAAAACCAGCCACTCCAGACTGGAGCTCAGGGGTTAGGGAACATTGTCCCCTCCACCCTCAGCCCCGATGCGGGACGGTTGGCTGAGAGGAAGTTCAGCATCTACCCTGTGAAATTAGAGGTTGATCAGAGAAAGTTGTGGGAGAGGTTGTATGAAAAGCGACGAGGTAGGGGAGAAATACAGGCTATCTGAAGGAAGGAGGAGAGGCTAAGCTGGGGCCTGACAGGGCGTTGGATCCCGTTAGTACGGTGGCCAGGATGGCAAATCGCAGCGCCCCTTACGAGGCTCACGGAATAAGAGACTATCCTGGGCCTGAACGGCCAGGATTTCTTTCTCAAGGAGATATGCATCATGTTGCTTCAAAGAAGTGGGGTGCGGCTCTTCGCAATTGACTTACTTGTCCACACACGATTTGGAATTATCGTGTCCGGCCTTGCAGCAATTTACACAGACTTCGGGTGACCCCGACTTTTCACGTCTACATGAGCAATTCGTATGTCTGAAGCAATGACGGTAATAGCACCTCCGCGGCAGTGGCACGAATGTCTTCACGCGATAGAGATACCAACTGGCACGCACCGACTCAGGGAGCTTGTCACAGTCGAACGTGATGAGTGTAGGGGTGGGTCTCGATGCCGCTCCCTCTTTTCTCATCACATGCTCGATCTTGAGCGCCCCATGGTCGGCCAGATCTAAGGTGATGTCCTACATGGAGTAATCCACGAGTTCCCTCGCATAAACTAATCATTTCACAAAGTTCAAGGTAGAGTGCGGCGTCACACTCGCAGGCGTGCCATCATGTGTCCGAAGGGCACTAATCATGGCCACCTCTGAGCGATTAGACGTATTCACCAAAAGGCTACCGTCCGAGAAACGATCACCTTCGGCTCTCTACCAATCACACTAGCTAAAGCTCTCCTCTGATGGATCATGTTGCCTTTAGCCAACATGGTGCCATCAGTGGAGCCAATAACGAGGAAGCGTTTGAAGCTAGCGGGCTCGAAAACGCCGATTATCTCTGAATGAGGGGCCCCGATGTAATAGAGTCTCCGCTCTGCACACTACCACTTTTGGTCTTAGTCAAGGGCTCTGCACTCGAGGGAGTGGGGAGAAGAGGGGCTGGATGTGCCAATCTTGGCTTGGTCGCTTACCTAAGTGGCAGCAGACCCTTCATTCCCCGCAGCCCCCGCGGATGGAGAGGAACCCCGAGTTTTTTTGTCTTTTTTCTGTGTTTTTTTTTCTTTTTAGGTGAGGAGGGCAGGGAATGAACCAGCTTCTCCTCTCAGGTGGCAGGAGCTCGCAGGACAGATAGATGGGCCACAGCAAAGTCCTTTTTCGAGATGGAGAAGGTCAGAAGAGATCCCTCACCTCTTTTTACTGCCTTGGAAACCCTAGCCGTTTGAGGAGGACCTTGCATAGGATCGGACTCGGTGCTTGTCACCAAGCCCGGATTCGCTCCCATGGAAGGCCCTATCGTTTGAGGCTGAGTTGCCTCGAGGACCATGTCTATCTCAGGGCAGGGCCTCCAGTTGCCCCCCCCCCCCAGAACATCACAGGTCCCATTGTCCGCGCTGTCATAAGTCGAGTTTGGGAAGGCACAGGCCTTGACCCCAGCAAGGTTCAATATTCCTGCCAGCATGTCTCTTGAGGGAAGCGACCGATGGGGCCTGGCTTCCCTTTCTCCCTAAGGGGGTTTTCCTTACCGCGCTGCTTCAATGGGGATCGGTCTGCTATGAGTTGCCTGCTGGCTTTCTTGGCAGTCCCCTTGGAAAGTAAAGGGGAGACTGCTGCTGGGAAGAGGGAGGTGCCCGAAAGTATCTCCAGACAAGGGGTGTGAGAGAGGGAGTTCCCTACACCCGTAGGCGAAGGAGAGGAGTAAGCCTCTTCTCCGGTTAGAGAGATTTGGAGGTTCTCCTGCCAGAGCACAGGAGGGCGGGGCTTCTTTTTTCTTTGGAGCTGCCCGAGGACAACTCCGACGATGTAAAAGGGAAAATTGAGGGAAGATTTGGGGGGTATCATCATTGGGCCTGGTGGCCCTATTTTTTTACAGGAAGCAATCGATCATCGCCCCTCGCAGTAGCCCGCCCTGCGAGGGGTGCGTACGGAGTTGGCAGAACCAGGTGCCACTATTCAAGGACACCCTTCTCACTTGGTGGCCTGGTAGTCTCTCAGCATGGCGGCTCCACCTTGGACACAACGTAAAATGCATAGTGTTTGAAAAACAAAGAAAGAGGAGGTGGCGAAGATGTGGGTGGTGATAAAGCAGGTTATTTAAAAATCTACCATACCAAGCAGGAGCTCAGGGGTGAGGTTTCATTTTCTCCTCTTCCCTCAGCCCTGATCCGGGATAGTTGGCCGAGAAGAAGGTCGGCATCTACCCTGAGAAAATAGAGGAGGACCAGAGAAAGTTGTTGGCGAGGTTGTATGGGAAGTGAGGAAGTAGGGGAGAAATACACGCTGTATAAAAGAAGTACCCGTGCTTTCTGTGTATGTGAGATAGTAACCATCGAGCTCAGCATTACATGAAGAAGGACTGGCCTGTATGGGAGCAATTAGTTCCTTGCAGAGCAAGGAACGTCGTTAAAAACGCCTGCTGCGCATCAAGATCAGCTTAATCAAACAGTTCACTAAAGCCTTTCCAGTATTGACCATAGAGAAATTGAAAGCTGGCATCTTTGACAGTTCTCAAGTCCGTCAACCCGTCAGAAAACCAGAGTTTGAGCACTTAATGAACGAAGTGGAACTGGAAGCCTAAAGTGCTTTTGTTCTGGCCATGAAGAACTTTCTTGGCAATTAGAAACCAAGAACTACACAACTTGTCACCAATATGATAACTGCTTTCAAAACCCTCAGATGCAACATCAACATCATAATGTATTACTTATTCTCGCATATGGATGTTTCCCTAGAATCTGGGATCAATGGGCGACGAGCAAGAAGAGATTCCATTAGGACATAAAAGAGATGGAGACCACCTGGTATCAGGGACGCTGGGATAAAGTCATAATGGCTGAATACTCTTGGACTGAAGAGAGCTCCTTACCGCTGAGCGTTCTGGGAGTTTGAATAAACTGAAGTTCATGCTCTTAATTCCGAAAAATGACGACCTAATATCCAATTTAAATGTACTTACCTTTAGCAATATCTAATATTCAATGTACACCAAAAGGTTGTAATATTTAATTAATAAATTGTGTTAGAAAACTAATTTTTCTTAAAAACCTCTTCTGGATGAAAATTATTAAAAATCAACTAAAAATATTACAAATGTAATTAATCGATTTAACTATAAGAGATTTTTTTAAAGAAATCGACTTTGCACAAATATCTTACCTGATCGGAGGAAACTGACGTCATTTTCGAATTCAGCGGTGCAAAATTGTCCTAAATCAATCGAAACAACTTAAACGATTTACAAAAAGATTTGTAACTCTGTTGTAGTCTTTGGACACCGTATGACCCGCGATACACTCCTTCTCTGTATGCGTCTCGTCGTACCAGACTGTTTCTCACCTACTCATCGATTACCATTTCCGCTGCATAATCACACCTTTTCCGTTCTTTTCACCCCCAAGAACATTTGCGCTTAATCCAAACTAGAGGTACCCGGTTCTTATTCAATCTCCCATACATGACTTACAAGCATCAATCGGCGGTCAGTAGCCAATATAAAGAAAAGAGGATGGAATACGGTAAAAACTGTCAAGATGTATCGAGTCAGTCCCGCGTCAGTACTGCAAAGTGGTTCTAAGGTTATGGTAAGCTCGGAATAAGATTCAGAAAGAAACTCTTTCCCGATTTATTGAATGAAGTCAATCAGTTCATAAGTGTTCAACGGAGAATCATGGTAGAGTTAATGGATCTGTTCGTATAATGGTTTTCAAGCGGATGTAGAATCGTGTTCATAAGACAGGACGGCCAAAGAAGAGTCTGCAGATATGCGAGGACGAAGTACATCTATCCTCGGCTTCGCTGCCAGATGAGGCATAGTGTACACCTACTAAGGTAGAGTTGGCAGAGATTCCTGGACAGCTCAATTAAAGAATTCGTTCGACATTCAGTTGTTGCATAAATCTACCTGGCAAGAACGCAACATTAGTACACAAACGTTATTTTTAACGCAAGGATTGGAGGATTGAGTTAGGTGTAGGAGAATTGAGTGTATTGTCCCTAAAGTCGCAAATAGTCTTACAATTTTCTTTGCTACTCTCATTATGTACTTGCCCCGCATTTTCCATTTGAGGATCAAAGACTGCAGGAGCAGCCCCGTTCATAACTTAGGATTGGGGACAATATTGGCTGAAAACTAATAAGCGAATACCCACGTGGGTTTTTACACCGCCAGAGTTCTTGAAGACGAAGTTTGTGAGGTAAGGGAATCCAAAAATGAAAAAATACTAAATTCTAGAAGTCTAGAGAGGCGACTACTTAGGGACAGAGAGTGCGCACCTCATTCTCTATAGGAGGGTGGTTGTCATTCGGGGCGCTCAACACACTAACATGGCAAGTCTAGACAAAAAAGGCATGACCATTCTATACCTTCATACGAGAGGTATGCCCACTAATTTACTTGTCAAGTAATCATTAACAGCCCCACAATCCTGTCTGAATGACTTATTGATTGAGTGGGACAAAAAAAACAAAAAAACAGAACAAACGTCTTACCCTGCAGAACAACCTCCTCTTGCCATAACAAACATCTTACCATGAATAACAAACATCTTACCATGCATAACAAACATCTTACCATGCATAACAAACATCTTACCCTGGATAACAAACATCTTACCCTGGATAACAAACATCTTACCCTGGATAACAAACATCTTACCCTGGATAACAAACATCTTACCATGAATAACAAAAAGCTTACCATGAATTACAAACGACTTACAATGAATGACAAACGCATAACCCTGCAGAACAAACCCCTGTCTATGTAGAACAAACCCCTGGCCATGTAGAACAAATCCCTGATACTGCAGAAAAAAAACTGACCGTGCAGAACGAACTATTGACTTGAGAACGAACCATTTAAATATCAAATGCGAAGAATCTGAAAGTCAGACATGACTTCCATTTTCATTGTTGTGGCAGAGACAAACTAAAATGTACCTTCTGTTCGAAATTGTTTACTAGCCTCTCTATAGAAAGGCTTATTTTCATTAGTTTTGAATCTTGAATGGTCTACTCAAACTAAAGGATAGGCTGCTAGAGAACTTGGTTGGTCCTTGAGTAATCTAAAGTTACCACAGTAAACTTTAGGTAACAATGAAAAGGCTAATAAAAACAGTTAGGTTACCATGACAAAACCAGCACGCGGGCCCAGCAAGTCATCTGGTCTATGGGTACATACCACCTTATTGCCATTCCACCAGACATCAACCAAAAGGACAATCCATCTCGCGTGACTCACGGTCAGCCTTTGGAAAGTCTCGTCACTCTGGTGACGCGCGGCTGTCAAGTTTGTTTTCATTTTAATTATCCATTCGAGCGATGCCCAACGAGGGAGGACATCCACTGAAAGTGCAAACTAAAACCCATCTCCAGATGGAGTAAAAACAAAATGGCAAAACGAGGTTAACATCTAAACATCTAATTAACACACCTTATCTGCTGACGTAACATTTATTTGCACCTGTTAACACGAACCAAAAATAAAACAACTGAATGGGAGACAGTTGTGGACATTTGTAAGAACCTCTTCCAGTCGTCAAAGGTTCTTCGAAGCAGCTGGCCTGAGAGAAGGACCGTCGGCTATGGATGCGTTTACCGAATTATTTGAGTGTAAATAAAAAGGCCATTTAAATTTAGAGTTTATAATTTAAAGCGGCTTTAGAGATTTCTATATACTGCACTATTTACTCAGGGCAGTTAAACAAAATTAAGATCTAAAATTGCTAATTTTCCACCTAAAGAACCTGGAAATTGGAAAATTCCGTGCTCAATGAAATTTACTTATTTATCGGATAAATGAACTCAGAATGGTGGAATGTTTAGTTGGCCTGTTGTCAGACTATCAAAACAAGTTTTATCATTTCCCAACGTGTCTGTACAAAGTACACTAATGTTCATTAACCTGTTCTTAGGGACATTTCAGTAAAGCCTACTTGTTTATGAATTAATTTAGCCTTTAAATTTTGAAATCAAAAACCAGTTCTATGTCTAAATTTGAGGTTTAAAATTCTCCCAATAATTAATAGATACTTTAAGTAATTTGTATTATTTACAGTTCAGTCACCAGACTCATATCAACATACATACGGACTTTTTCTATTTCAGAAAGTAAATTTTCAAACTGCTGCCCGAACTCTTCCAATTTCACTTTCAAGGAAATCGCTAACGCATTTTCCTTCATACTCGACTTCTCAAGCGAACGAGAGTTCTCGATCAAGTCTCTATAAACAAAGACCATGTGGCTATAAGGAATCTCGTGTGTCAGACCGAACGTGAATTGTTCGAAGGCAATGGACAACCTGAGAGAGGAATACGCCATGAGAGAAGCACATTTCGCCATTCCAAGCACCAATCGGTCCAGTTTCACAGCTCTCATGAAGAGGATCTTGATCACCTCCTTCACTTTGAGAAACTGGACTTGGGGGTCTGGGGGTGTTGCCATCTTGAAGATTCTGGAAGATACGATGGTGGTTTAGGTTGATTTCTCATGTTTCAGATCGATTTTAGGATGGAATTGATTAAGTATTATTTATTAGGATCTCATGGGATTATTATATAACGAAAACTGAAGAAGATCAAATTAGAAAACATTAATGTGAATGATGCACAAGGAAGTAGCCAACTCTCCTGATCCAGTATTCATTTCATACACAGGTTTCTGTGGATGAATCTCGAGGAATAATTAGAAAAGGGTAAATTGAAACAAGGGAGGGGAGGAAGGGCAAATGAAAGAATAAGATGGATAAAAGGAATATGCTGTATGCATGTACGTATTACAAACCTTCAGGAAGAGGTTCGTATAAAGAGCGTACAATACATACACTACGCCCCCTTTGGGTCCTGGCAAATACGACGAGATAAATCATTTGCCTTAAAAACGGTCCCGTTACATAGTAAAATGCGACGTTCCCGGGGGGCTACCCCTATTCCCTCCTTTTATGGAGGGGGAGCACCACAACAATATTTTTTTTTAGTCAACTCTTAGTATATGAAACTAAACTATCCCTACCATAAAGATATCGACTAAATAAACTGCTTAAAAAGTGCGCAACAAAAAAAAAGACTATCGAAAAGAAAGTCATGATGCATGAATTCGTGAATAGCGGAATTTATGCAAGATAGAAAAAAGGAAAGTAAATATGGAATACACAGCCACCGATTAAGGACTTTTTATCATTCCATTGCTAGCTCCACCCAATCGAGATGGTGATAGAAATAGAGTAATGTAATGACTTAGTTTTTAGCTAAAATATAGAATAATACTTCAGTTTAGGGTCGCACGCTAGGAGGCGCCATTTCTGAGCTACAATTAATGCGATCGGCTCTGCACGTTTATCGAAATAATAAAGACTATAGCACCGCCTACTTAATCTATTTCCGCGAAAAAGTGACTTTTTAACTTTCGAAATGAAGGCTTCGCCCCCATATCCCCCACTTAATCGTGGGGGCACCTCCACCCAACTTTAATAAAAGCGTAATATTCCTAATTCTAAAGGCTAACATCAGATTTGAATGCAAAAGGCGATTGCTAAATGTCGGCGGCGCTATCGTCGTCTTAAATTACCTAATAAATGATTAGATTGTATAGTCTATATTAGTCACTATTATTATATATTTGCACAAATAAATGAGGTATCTTTTAGTAAAGAACGCAATTTTATACACGCTAAGTAAAACTTTAATCTGAACTTAGGTGTAGAGATACAGGGCATCTTAACCCTTATTCGTTCCACCTCGGGAAGGCAGGAATAATTTACGATTTACTTAACCCCTAAACTTGTGCGTCGCTACGGTGTTTTGACACCATACTCAACTTTACGAACAACGGAAAAATTCATCGATACGGCGCAATTTGTGCAAAGTTTAAGACTAGCACCCAACGATTTCGTGGGTTGTCGCCATAGTGATTTCCTGAATAATTACGCCATCTGATTTTACATAACTAGATTATAATTCTCAAAAAGGCTGTAATCAAAGTAGGAGAAAATTCGTTGCACAAGGACCAGGCGGGCAAAACATTCCCTAACTAAATTAACATTGAAGGAAAGCGTCAAAGTATATAAAAAATGGGGTAAAAATTCGTTAAAAACATATGATAAACATGAAGATCGGCAGCGCGCCCGAAAAAGTTTTTTTTGCGTGTATGTTTCGTTCACCCGCACATCGATATTCATGCACGTTTGGTTAAATAAAAACGTTACAAAAAATGTTAGAACATTATTCTATAAACAATTTTGATTATATACTGGGGGCTGTGCCCCTAGGACCCCTGCCCAATTGATTGAAACTCAGGATCATCGTAGGGGGCCCGCCGCAGTGTTTAAACCCCCCACGAGCAGTCCCCTAGAATTTATTCCAAAAAGGTGAAACATATTGGAACACGGACGAAATAGTTTACGTCCCATCGTTCGCGCCACCGATCGTAATGTTTATCAAACATATTTTTATAGTGGCAAAACAGAGTACTTACAAGACAAAGAAGTATTTCATTCGCTTATGTACACACAAGATCCTAACAACTTACTCCAGAGGAAGATAATATTAACCTGAACACGAATACATAAAGCTCGATCGATGGTTGGTTGGTATGTGTGTTGACGCATTCTCTAAACTTGGTGGTCCTTTAAGTGCCTCGCTAGCAGGGGTCATTGATTGTCTATTATTGCGGATTAATACCTGAAAACAAATAAGTGTTTAATAAACCTACAACGAGCTATGTACGGTTCAATTAGTACAGGGGTCGTGGTTAAAGATCTTGTTTTATTTTGATATTGTATTTAGGAGGTTGAAAATGTACCAAAAATTAGAATTGAATTCAAAGAGGTAAAAAAAGATGGTCAAGAGGGTAAAGATGGTAGAGGGAGCCTTTTGGATGCTTTTTCTGGGATTTAAAATCTCCCCCTGTAGTGTATTAAAAAAATTAGGCCGAAATTCCTTTTGTAACCACCATTTTTTAACATATTTATAGAAGTGCTATCAACTATTTCATCTAGGTGATTATTCATGTTCGTCTTGCTGTCATTTGATACCGTTACAGAATTAATAAACAGACTCAAATTATAATTCAAAATCGCGCGTGGAGAAGGTCGGTGGCTATTTCAAATCATTTCGCAACTATATATATCGTTTTATTTGTGTGTAAATTCCCATCAGAATATATTGCTTCGTTTAGTACACAACTTGTTTGCTTTTCTCGTGTGCAATTTATATCGAGGATTTACCTAAAACCGTTGTATTAATAATTCTCCAGATTCGCTACTTCTGCAGGAGACTGGTACTTCTGCTGGGTTCTCCAATGAATTTTATAGCAGGGTAGAGCTATTTGACATCTCTGCCTTAATATAGTTGTAGGGGTACTAGTTGGAAGATTACTTAATACTTCATTATTTTTCCCCCCTAAAAAGACAATAATTTTGTTATACATTTATATGTTATTTGATGCGCTCATTCTGGTTTTAACTATAGTTTTTTACCTCCCATCGGCGGTTGCAAAAATATTGCAAATGGGGCAACATGATTTGTTTTGAGGCGAAGCACCCATATATTTGTGACATTTCATTTTTGCTGTTTATTAGTTATTAATATTTTCCATATTTCTTTATTACATCATGCATAAATCAAATAGTTGCCTAAAATTCAAAGCGTTAATTATATTTTGAGTGCCTGGTAATACATTGGCCCAAATTACGTATCTCACTGGAGAAATTACAAAGTATTTAATAGGATACAAATCCTTTTCGGGAACTTCCATTCAAAACAAAGATAAGTCTTGGCTCCATCATGCGATGTGTGGAAACTGCCATTCAACACTTGTATCATGGTCCAGAAAAGCACGATGCAAGGTAATTTTATTTGCATAGGTCCCAATTATGGAGAGAAGCACACAAAATCACATTGGAGATATTTTGATAGATTTAGCCATAACAAAAGAAATGGTTGACAATCTATTTTGTATCAGAGTATTCCATGATCAATTAGTAACCTATCACATGATAAAGAGCATCCAGAATCATGTTTTGAAAATTGGGTACGTTCATGTGATATTTATCATAGTGATACACATACTGTGATGTTTATTTGTATGTAGTTCTTCTAATAAGGTCATTATTTACTTATATACTTTTTAGAGAAACAAGGTCTGCTGACCAAAAAGTCGCGTGCCATCGATTATTCTGATTTATGTCCATACGGCTTTGAAAACTTTGAATAATTCCCGGAGTAACCTTGGCAGGACCTTGACAATTCTATCATTCGAAAGAGAATGTAAACACTTTAAGGGTTTCAAATTTAGTTAGAATCGGCCGTATAGTTATGATGTTATTGCCCCCCCAAATTAAGTCCCTGGCTAATCTTGGGTGACTTTGGTAATTGTATTATTTGAAAGGGAATGAAAAACAATATAAGGGTTTCAAATTTCGTTAGAATCAGCTGAATAGTTATGATGTTATTGCCCCCAGAACTAATTCCTGGGCTAACCTTAGGAGGACATTAGCAATTATATCATTCGAAAGATAATGTAAAGCAACATAATGGTTTTAAATTTCGTTAGAATTGGCTGAATTGTTGCAATGTTTAAAAAAAAGCAAAACGTGGACCGCCCGCCTGACGACATAGTAAGATGTAGAGTCGCCCGCGACTAAAAAAGTCATAACTTTCTAAAAGCTTATTAAAAAGCAGAACTAAATTATATTAAAATATATATTTTTAATTAAAATAGCGGGCCTTAACTTTTTGTCGCACCTCATTTATGGAATTGGAAAGACAAAAAATGGTCACACCCTAATTGCATAGTCTCGAATAACACATTATACGAGGAGCGGCCAATAAGTTTTGCAATTCGGATATAAGGAAACGAAATATGAGGAAAAGTGTTTTATTATTTTTCAATATAACTACCCTCGACTTCAAATGCATTGCGCCACTTGTCCCTGAGGCTTCAAATTCCCGACAACCAGAAATCTCCCGACTTCTGTTCAATCGACTCCTGGACGGCAAGCTGGACATCTTCATTGTCCCCAAACCGGCGTCCACGCAGTGCAGCCTTGAGCTGGCGGAATAAAAAGTAGCCGCTAGGGGCCAGATCTGGACTTTAGGGGAGATGGTTGAGCTCCTCGAATCCGCACTCGCGCAGGGCAGCTTGTGCAACTCTGGCCTTGTGGACAGGGGCATTGTCGTGAAGGAGCAGAACACCGCATGTCAACTTGCCTCGCCGCTTCTGACGGATGCACTTATTCAACCCAGCCAGTTCCTGGGCGTAATATTGGCCTTTGATGGTCCTTCCACGATGCGCATAGTCCACCATCAACACTACCTCAGAATCCCAGAAGATGGTGGCCATATCTTCCCGGCTGGGGGGTGTGTCCGGAACTTGATGGGGGTCGGAGAGCCCCTGTGCTTGTAGGCCATGCTTTCGAGCTTACCCTCGGGATCCCAGTGATGAACCCACGTTTCATCATCTGTCACTATGCGTGACTCGAATCCCGCCGGGTCTTGGTTGTACAGGAGCAGCAGCTCCTCCGAACTTTGACGACATTGAAGTCGATCATGGGGCGTGACGTTTCTAGGGGCCCAATGGGCAGAGACCTTGGTCATGGCCAAATTGTCGTGGGTGATGTTCATAACACTTCCATGTGATATTTCAAGTTCTCGCTCGATTTCTTCGACCTTCACTCGTCGATTTTCGAGGATCATCCTCTCCACACGGGCCACAGTGTCCTCGTTGGTCACGTCTGACGGGCATCCTGGACGGGGGTCATCTTCAAAGGACTCACGACCATGGCGGAACTCCCTATTCCAGCGAGCAATGGTTGCATAGGAAGGGGCGGTGTCGGTGTACACTGCAACCATACGTTCATGGATCTCTTTTACATTCTTGTCTTCCTTGGTTAAAAATTTGATCACTGCGCGGTGCTCAACTTTCTCCATTGTTGAAAAATTTGTGACCGACGATCTGCGATCAGCTACTGCTTCTTAAATAGACGAGGCAGGAGCGTGCGGCTGCAGGTCATGACTTGTCATAACTTGTCCTAACATCCCCACAAACAGCCATCCCCCTTCCTCTGTTTTTCCCTACCGATTTGCAAAACTTATTGACCGACCCGGTAGCATAGTATAACATAGCATATCATTGCATAGTGGTGCTTATCATATTATAGCATAGTATAACATGGCATAGTATATTATAGCATAACATAGTATAGTATAGCATAGCAAAACAGTATAGTAAAGTATAATATATTATAGTATATGTAGTATATTATCTCTTAGTATAGTATAGCCTAGCATAGCATATCATATTATAGCATAGTATAACATGGCATAGTATATTATAGCATAACATAGTATAGTATAGCATAGCAAAACAGTATAGTAAAGTATAATATATTATAGTATATGTAGTATATTATCTCTTAGTATAGTATAGCCTAGCATAGCATATCCTAGTATATGCTAGTATTGTCTAGAAGAGTATAACATTTTATAGCGCAGCCTAGTATAGTCTCAAATAGTAGCCTGGCAAAACCTAGCTTACCGTAGGATAGCCTACCATAGTATTATTTCACCTAGCATAGTAAAGCCTATCATAGTATAGACTAGCCTAGTATAGACTAGCCTAGATTGCCTAACATAGTAAATCCTGCCTAGCCTAGCCTAGCATAGTATATCGTAGCATAGTATAACATAATATAACAGAGTAGATTATGTCATATCATAGCCTACCATAGTATAGTCTAGCCTAGCATCGGATAGCCTAGTCTAGCCTATCCTAGTTTAGTATAACCAAATCTAGCCTATGGTTCCCTATAATAGTAGAACTTAGCCTGGCATAGTATGTCTTAGCTTAGACTAATCTAGCCTAGCCAAACAGATAATATATATTATGATCTATCTTAGCCTATATACCATAGAAAAGCCTAGCCTAACATAGTCTAGTACAGCCCAGCATATATAAGATAGTAAAGCTTAGTAGAACTTATCATAGTATAGCCTAGCCGAGAATAGTATAGTATAGCATAGCATAGCCTTGCCTAGCCATCCTCGTATAGCCTTTCCTAGCCTTGCAAAGCTTAGCATAGTGTAGCCTATCTACAATAGCATACCATAGTATAGTATAAGCCTAGTATAACCTAGCCTAGCATAGTATAAACTAGTCTAACATAGTATACCTTAGCTTAGCATAGTATATCCTATCCTATTCTAGCAAGATATATCTTGGCATAGCACACCAAACTATAGGCTAGCTTAGCCTACCCTAACCTATGTTAGCTTAGCATGGTACACTATAATCTAGCCTAGTCTAGCGTAGTATAGTTCAGCATAGCCTTGCATAGTATAGCATACCCTTGTTTAGCTCAGCCTAGTATATCATAGCGTAGAATGGCCTAGAATAGCATAGTATACCCTAAAGTAGCCTAGTATACCCTAGCCTAGTAGTATAGACTTGCATATATAGCCTAGCATAGTATATATTAGAATAACCTAGCTTAGTATAGTATACCTGAGCCTATCACAGTGTATCCTAGCCTAGCCTAGCTTATCAAAGTATAGCCTTGCCTGCCTAGCACAGTATAACCTAGCCTAGCTTAGCACAGCCTATAATTGTATATTAAAACTTAGTCTAACCAAGGTTAGCTTACCCTAGTTTAGTATAGCCTATCTTAGCCTAGTTCACTGGAGCCTAGCCTAGTATATTCTATTCTATCCTAGTTATCATTATCTAGCCTAGACTAGCATAGCCTAGTATAGTATATCATAGCCTACTTTACCCTACCCTGCCTTAGCCTAGTTAGTATAATATAGTATATCATAGTATTGCCTAGCCTAGACTAGACTATTAGATCTTAGCCTAGGCTTGCATAGCATGCATAAAATAGCCTAGCCTACCCCAGCAAAGCCTCGCTTATCCTAGCCTTGCATAGCGAAGACTAGCCTAGTGTAGAATAGCTTAATATATCATAGTCTAACCTAACATACCATAGCGTAGCCTAAAACATAACATAACATAACATAATTATAGTTTAGCCTAGCCTAGCATAGCATAACCTAGACTAGCATTAACTATCCTAGACATATATAGCCTATACTATACTATTATACCCTAGTCAAGCATAGCTTATTATTGTCTAGCCTAACATACTATATGCTATCCTATCATAGCATATTATAGCCTAAATTAGCATAGTATATATTACCCTTGTACATTTTATCTTAGATAGTATAGCCTAGTATAGCATAGCCTATTCTAGGCTTGCCTAGCAGAGTATAGCATATTATAGCCCAGTCTAGTCTAGCAGAGTATCGGCCGAAAAGTTATGATGTTATTGCCAAAAGAAAATATTTCACTGGCTAGCTTTGGGGGGCCTTTGGCAATTATATCATTCGAACGAAAATGCAAAACAACATAATGGTTTTGAATTTCGTTAGAATCGTTCGAATAGTTATGATATTATTGCCAAAACAAAATAATTCCCGGGCTAACCATGGGAGTACTTTGGTAATTGTAGCATTCGAAAGAGAATGTAAAACAACATAAGTGTTTCAAATTTCGTTAGAATCGGCCGAATAGTTACAATGTTATTACAAAAACACTAAAAAAGCAAAACGGGGACTGACCGACCGACCGACATAGTGAGATGTAGAATCGCTCGCGACCTGACTCGCACGCGACTAAAAATGCAAATAGAGCTCTGACATTTGAGCTCTCGAACGAAGATATCGGGTATAGAGATTAAACAAACCTCTCAAGATCGGAGTTAAACAATTTAATCCGATATCTAGGATTGCTTTGATCTAAATATTAACTTCTAGATTGCATGAGTGGAATTTAATGGAAGTAATTGTTGAATATCTACGTACATAAACTGTATGGAGAATTTGTTAATGTCCACGATGTTAAAGACTCACTTTGTTACTGCAATAACCGTTTTATTTTGGCAACAATCGTACTGGAAGATTTATCATTCGCCTGGTATCTATTCATCGCTAGTTCTACTCGTAGTTTAAAAGACGTTCTTTTAGACCAGTGGTTTTCAAATGGGGTGCCGCGAGAGCCAACTAAGGGAGCCGTGGGAGCGACCAAAAAAATCATTTTTAAAATGCCTAAATTGAAAGTATTTCAAACATTTATAGAAAATCTAACGACATTTGAAAGCATTTTGAAACTAGTTTCTCTGCAATGTACAACATAAAAACGACGAAAAAAGAAAGATTGGAGACAGTGAATGAAGAAATGAGACTTGCCTTGTCAACTCTACTTCCCAATATTAAAGAATTATTTGATACTCCTCAAGCTCAAATTTCCCTTTATACTTTTACAGGTAAAATTTATTTTTTATTTTCAAAATTTTGTCTTATTTTGATTAAATTAGTTTAAATGTTAATCGTGGTTAATTTTGGGAGTACTTTCCATGTAATTAAGTATTCATACGTAAATTATTTTTTATTGAGGTGCCACGGCTGCTTTTTAGGGTGTCACTCCTAAAAAAAAGGTCGGAAACAGTTGTTTTACATAATGCAAAACATCATCCATCCACACCAGTATATAAATTTAGCTCAAATGGGGGGAAATTACCGGGTCAAACTTTTCATCAAAATTATCTTTGAACACTACAGATGGACTGTTTGCAGTGGTTTCAAGATGATTGTTTATTTTTTAGGAATGTGAGGCAGTAGAACAATAGGCAACATTACAGTAAAGTGTTGGGGTCTCTACAACAAAGTTTTGGGCCTAGAACGCTAAATGGGAATTTAGCGTTGTACTACCCGCTCTACACAGCAAGCTGGGTATCATATGATAATGTGCGAATGCTTGGAATGGATGAAAAGCGTTCCCTAGGCGTACCTCATGCTGTGTGAAGGTGGATACTCGTTGCTATAGCAACTGCATAATAGCTACAGAAATATTGTGCTTAACCTCATCAGCTTTTCTCAAACCATGGGTTGCCGGATGTCACTTAAGCTGCCCTATCTGCAATCATATTGACTTTTTCCGTAATAATTTAGACTGATGTAAATGAAGAAGCTGGGAACAGATTCCATCAAGATATGGAGGCCAGGAGATATCAAAGTGACCTTGATAATTTAGGCTAGGAGATTATACATGCATGTTTACTGGTCAGAAATTATAGAACAACCCATAAGAGAGAGGCTCTTTGTCTATACATTTTTAGTCGCGTGCAACTCTATATCTCACTATATCGATCGGTCCCCGTTTTGCTTTTTTTAGGGGGGGGGGTAATAACATTCTAACTATTCGGCCGATTCTAACGAAATTTGAAACACTTATGTTGTTTTACATTCTCTTTCGAATGATATAATTGCCAAGGTCCTCCTAAGGTTAGTCCGGGAATTATTGAAAGTTTTGAAGGTCGTAAGGTCATAAATCAGAATTAGTGAGAGCACGTGACTTTTAGTTAGTAGACCTTGTTAATTAATTACATGGTGTTTTGTTTTGTTTAATTTCTAAATTTTATTAGCGTAGTAATCAATTATGAATTATTTTAAATTTTATATATAATAAAAGGAATCTTAAAGAATCATAAAAGACTATGAAAAACTTTAGTTAAAAAGAGTAAAAGAGACTTCCAACGGATTTTATAATTCATAAAGGAGCCCTTAAAGACCTTGTTGGTCCATTCACAGCCACTGCTCTAAGTTCGAATTTACCAAACTCTTACATATAGTTTAATTGATTTTTAGACATTAATAGTATCACTGTATACATATTTTCAGGCAAGTGCTTTCAAAGATTACCACCTTTTAATCTATGGTAGTTTCACAATGCCTTATTTGGAGCTTGAATTCATTATTTCTTGCCCTATTTCTGTTCACATCGATGGTGAGGTCTCTCGACCAGCTACTATATCTATGGCTCTGTCATCTTTCGTATATCCCTTCTAATTCTTGGGCCTTTTCTGCGTCGCTTACCTTTAACCTTCCATTTCTTTGCCGATGAAACGCAAATATTTCTCTCCTCCTCCCCAAACTTGTTTTGTCATGACCGTCATTTATCTCTTATCCCCATCTGACACGATGATTGAATGGCTATCGGATAATTTCCTCAAACTCAACCAATACAAAACTGAGTTTCTTCTGATGGGCATCTCAGCAGATGTCGCTCGCTGTAGAAATTGTAGCCCTTTCTCTCAATCTAGGTGGCTCCGCGATCACGTTCTCTGACAACGTCAGAAACCTGGGTGTTTCCTTTGACACTCAACTCGATTTCAACTCGATATCATCGATTTATCTCTCTACTTTCTCCTTAACCTCAGTCAATAATCGGTCCAACTTTGACCCAAACAGTCTCGAGATAGCCATTCATTGTTACCTCTCGCCTTGATTACTGTAACTTCTTCTCACTGGAGACCGCAGCACTACAATTCGTCCCCTTCAACTTGTCCAGAGCTGTGCGGCTTGAGTTCCCATCCGTCGAGGATGGTTCTCTCGTACCACACCCCTGTTCCGCCAACCGCACTGATTTCCCATTAAATTCTTATTACTTTTAGTCGTCTTTCTCACATTAAAATCCTAAGCACCGCAAGTCGCCCTTACATGCCCTACTCACTGGTTGTGTCTAGCTAGCATAGAGCCCTTCGTTCGGGCAGTGCCCTCCTGCTTTCGGTTCCTCCGACTCTTCTCTGCTGCATGGGTGTTCGTTGTGCGTGCCTTCTTTGTAGTTCCCCCTAATCTGTGGAATGGTCTGCCTCCTGACCTGCGCTACTCTTCCTCGCCTGTCGCTTTCAAGCGGGATCTGAAACTCCACCTCTTCCGTCAGGTCATTTCCTAGTCGATGGACGGGTGACCTGCGACGGCTTCAAAGTCTTGAAGGGCGTCATATAGAACTTCTTATTATATTATTATTTAAGTTATTAATTGCAAAGAATGAATCAAGTTTAGCTATGTAAAAACCTTTCAATATCTTAGTTTGAATTGAAGGCCTCCGACCCTTCGAGCACAATAGACCCCTAAAGAAATGTTCTACCCTTTTTCACAGATATGGACACCAGAGTTGCATCCCATACTCCAAGTGTGGCCTTATGATGGATGAAACAGGGATAGAACGGTCTCGTCCAACTTAGATGGCCCCAACATCTGTCGCTAAAAACCTATGACTTCGTTGGCTTATTTGGCAGTTTCCGCACCGTTATGAACATTTTAAGTGGTTGTTGATAGATCCTAAATCTATTTTTAATGTCCACTTTACTTAAGGATGTTCGTGACATGGTAGACTATATTTATTTTTCATTGAGCCTACATTTGACATGTAAGTGACCCCTACGATTTTGTTGAGTGTGTTTAAATTTTCTCTCGGTCAGACATTGAGACATTGTCGTGGTATGACCAGGTGTACGCTGTTATACGCACACTAGCCTACTGGCTGACTGAAATTAAGGCTCTACCTGGGGATGGATCTAAGAGTGCTTTAATTACACAGTTGCTAGGCCAAGAAATATTAAAAAAACGGCTACAAAAATATAATTTAATAGGAATAAAGATTATATACACATATAGGACAAGTTAGATGGCAATGCAACTAAATATTGACGGTTCACGGCTAAGATGAGGGACACTATCAATTAAGTTTGAACCGAGGGATAATTAATTAAGAAGTGATCTTACAATTATGCAAGTTCTAGAGCAAAGGGGATCCTTGAGGTTCGACGTGGTAAAGGAAGGAGGAGCGTGACGAAGCGGGGGTTAAAACCCTTTTACCGTGATTTGCGGCGGGTAGGACCAGGAATGTAAGTTCGACCTTGAACTTGTGGGCGTCTCACGAGACGCTCAATTTAACTTCTGGAAATTGAAGATGGGTCCTCTTATCCTTAAGGGCAGACGGAGGATGCCTCGGGGATGGCTTTTCCGATCCTTAAAATAAGAAGACGTGGTAAGAAGAGTTGAAGCGCGCCTAAAACTATCTCCACGAACAACACTGAGTGACGACTAGCGATTCCTTAGCTCTTCGAAAATCACTCAATTCTTCTCTGGACGAGAATGTAGCCGATTCCCTCTCGACTACGAAGACGTTAACGACTGACATACTGGATGGCGGTTTCAGACACAATCTGCCTGTGAACTCCGAAGTATCGAATATATACTCCGAAATTATCTAGACGGGGAGAGAGATTCATCGCCAACAGACTTCCTTAATTGCCTTGGGTCGCGATAATGGTCCATAGTGGGAAGTAGCGATGCCCCCTTAATGATCTTTCCATTGTTTTAATTTTCGCAGTATATAGGGCAAATAAATGCAGCGCTGTGAACGGGACGTAAAGACGACAAAATTCGTTTGCGACAATGGCGTTTCGCCCTCGCGCGATTGCTTGGGGCAGGCGGTCAATGGCGAACTGGGGAAGTCACTGGGAGGGGGGGGAGATGACGGAGAACCGTATTTTTCTACAGACATAAACAGCCTTTTCTCCATGCTGCTACATATCGTGTAACTAAACAATCAAAGGAAGAAGTGAACAGGTCATAAACCATAAGGGGAGATATTACTGAAAAGTGTAAACCAGTTGCCCCGTCTAAACAATTTTTTGCTTTAGATTTTGAAAGATGAAACCTCAAGAAAACAAAAGTCATTCGGACCCACCTCCACCTTGATATTTTGCTTAAAAGGATAAATTGAAAAATTAATGACACTCAAGATCAAGGTGTCTTGGGGTACATTGCTAAAATTAATATCACTAAATCTTCTGGATCGGCTGGTATTTAGTCCTGAATTGAAGGAACTGAAAGCAGTCTTAGATCACTTAACTATATTTTTAAAGACTCAATTAACATTGACAAAGTTGCTTTTGATTTTACGAAACCGAATGTTAATAGTATTTTAAAGAAGGGGGATAAAAGTCAAGCATAAAATTATAGACCCATTGTCTTAATGAAAATAATAGATAAAATATTGCATGTATTAAATAATTCTTGAAAAGCTCATATTTAGAACGGTTAGGAAAATATTATTTAATCGAGGAGAGTCAACATAGTTTTTGAAGATATTGTTCGTGTTTATGTAGTTCCTCATAATAAAAGATTACTTAAAAATATAAGCCTATAGAATGCATGGAAGTATTTTCCATTTGATTGAAGGCTAGCATGAGGATGTGGGGAGAGTAGGTAGGTAGCTTCATTCGTCCATAAATCGTGGACGAGATCCCCCAATTTGATTATGAAATGCACATAAGGATTAGAAGGACGATCACTGATTAGCCCGAAGGCAAATGAGGTCGGCCATCGGTGACCGAGTCTTATTGGCGGAGGGGTGGGGATTCTACCAACCAACCCTGACAGAACCCTTCTTGACCCCAAGTGAGGATTGGCTCTACTTTATCAACAAGGTGTTCCGGAACTAGGAGAAGGGGTTCATGTTGTGTTGTAACGGCAGGAAGGGAAGTGACAGTGGCGTTGCGATTGATTATGTGTATGATGATATGCGTAGAGTTCCTTATCCCCGAAGGGGTATCAGCCGAATGGCGGTGATCTCATAACATCGCTAAACGTTTTGTGTCCACGTTGGCTGGGATTGAACCGCCTGCCTGGACGTCAAAAATCCAATGCCGTATCCACTAGGGTAGCGATTGCTCTCGCGTGGAATATCGCTTAATCTAGATGAATGCAAGGTCTTCTACTTGCACGACAGCATCTTCACCTATTCCTACACACTACTAAAATGCCATTTACAGATTCAATAGAATGAAAGGATCAGGGAGACATTTGGGTAGCTGATCCGAAGAGTCGGGGACGATCCATCGAACAATGCAACAAGCCAAACCGAATTTGGGTAGGGTTTTTTTTTTTAATACTGGAGAGACTGGGATGGGCACGAGATGCCCAAATCAAGTTGAAGTCTGGGAAAATGGAGGTAAACAAGAAAAGACTTGAAAGAACAAGGTGATAATGGAATGGTCTTCTCAAGTGATGGTATAACTGCCTCTTAGCGAGAGGATATAAGGTTAAAAAAAAAGATAAGGGGCAAAGAGATCACGACTTTAGATGTGAAGGGAATGAATGTATATCTAGGAGGTACTACGATTGCAAAAGTAAATACATATATCATAATTTTTTTATATATAAATCCTTAATACAATCTTAAAAACAGGAACGACTAAAAGAGTCAAAATTTCCAAATTTAGGCTGTATAAAATGGAGTGGCGAAGTGAAATTGCCGGCTTTAGATAGTGTAACATTGTGTGGCTAATTAGAGTTGGGAAATGTTGATTATTTATAACATTGAGTGGCGAATTGAAATTGCCAGCTTAGATTATATAACATTGAGTGACGAATTAGAATTGGCAAGGTAGAGTGTATAACATTGAGTGGCGAATTAGAATTGCATATTTAGAGTGTATAACATTGAGTGGCGAATTAGAATTGCAAACTTAGAGTGTATAACATGGAGTGGCGAATTATAATTGCCAACTTAGAGTGTATAACATGGAGTGGCGAATTAGAATTGCCAATTTAGAGTGTATACCATTGAGCGGAAATTATAATTGCCAACTTAGAGTGTATAACATTGAGTGGCAAATTAGAATTACCAATTTAGAATGTATAACATTAAGTGGCGAATTAGAATTGCCAACTTAGAGTGTATAACATTGAGTGGCGGATTATAATTGCCAACTTAGAGTGTATAACATTGAGTGGCGAATTAGAATTTCCAAAATAGAATGTATAACATTGAGTGGCGAATTATAATTGCCAATTTAGAGTGTATACCATTGGGTGGCGAATTGGAATTGCCAACTTAGAGTGTATAACATTGAGTGGCGAATAAAAATTTGCCAAGATAGAATGTATAACATTGAGTGGCGAATTATAATTGCCAATTTAGAGTGTATACCATTGAGCGGCGAATTAGAATTGCAAACTTAGAGTGTATAACATTGAGTGGCGAATTATAATTGCCAATTTAGAGTGTATACCATTAAGTGGAGAATTAGAATTGCCAACTTAGAGTGTATAACATGGAGTGGCGAATTATAATTGCCAACTTAGAGTGTATAACATGGAGTGGCGAATTAGAATTGCCAACTTAGAGTGTATAACATTAAGTGGTGAATTAGAATTGCCAAGATAGAATGTATAACATTGAGTGGCGAATTATAATTGCCAATTTAGAGTGTAGTCATTGAGCGGCGAATTAGAATTGCCAACTTAGAGTGTATAACATTGAGTGGCGAATTATACTTGCCAACTTAGAGTGTATAACATTAAGTGGTGAATTAGAATTGCCAAGATAGAATGTATAACATTGGGTGGCGAATTATAATTGCCAATTTAGAGTGTATACCATTGAGCGGCGAATTAGAATTGCCAACTTAGAGTGTATAACATTGAGTGGCGAATTATAATTGCCAACTTAGAGTGTATAACATTGAGTGGCGAATTAGAATTGTCAATTTAGAGTGTATACCATTGAACGGCGAATTAAAATTGCCAACTTAGAGTGTATAACATTGAGTGGCGAATTATAATTGCCAACTTAGAGTGTATAACACTGAGTGGCGAATTAGAATTGCCAAGATAGAATGTATAACATTGAGTGGCGAAATATAATTGCCAATTTAGAGTGTATACCATTGAGTGGCAAATTAGAATTGCCAACTTAGAGTGTATAACATTGAGTGGCGAATTAGAATTGTCAACTTAGGGTGTATAATATTAAGTGGCGAATTATAATTGCCAATTTAAAGTGTATACCATTGAGTGGCGAATTAGAATTGCCAACCTTAGAGTGTATAACATGGAGTGGCGAATTAGAATTGCAAACTTAGAGTGTATAACATGGAGTGGCGAATTAGAATTGCCATTTAGAGTGTATAACATTAAGTGGCGAATTAGAATTACCAATTTAGAGTGTATACCATTGATCGGCGAATTAGAATTGCCAACTTAGAGTGTATAACATTGAGTGGCAAATTAGAATTGCCAACTTAGATTGTATAACATTAAGTGGTGAATTAGAATTGCCAAAATAGAATGTAAAACATTGAGTGAAGAATTAGAATTGCCCCCTTAGAGTGTATACCATTGAACGGCGAATTAAAATTGCAAACTTAGAGTTTATAACATTGAGTGGCGAATTATAATTGCCAACTTAGAGTGTATAACACTGAGTGGCAATTAGAATTGCCAAGATAGAATGTATAACATTGAGTGGCGAATTATAATTGCCAATTTAGAGTGTATACCATTGAGTGGCGAATTAGAATTGCCAACTTAGAGTGTATAACATTGAGTGGCGAATTAGAATGGCCAACTTAGGGTGTATAACATTAAGTGGCGAATTATAATTGCCAATTTAGAGTGTATACCATTGAGTGGCGAATTAGAATTGCCAACCTAGAGTGTATAACATGGAGTGGCGAATTAGAATTGCCAACTTAGAGTGTATAACATTAAGTGGCGAATTAGATTTGCTAAGACAGAATGTATAACATTGAGTGACGAATTAGAATTGCCAATTTAGAGTGTATACCATTGATCGGCGAATTAGAATTGCCAACTTAGAGTGTATAACATTAAGTGGCAAATTAGAATTGCCAACTTAGAGTGTATAACATTAAGTGGTGAATTAGAATTGCCAAGATAGAATGTAAAACATTGAGTGGCGAATTAAAATTGCCAACTTAGAGTGTATACCATTGAGCGGCGAATTAGAATTGCCAACTTAGAGTGTATAACATTAAGTGGCGAATTAGAATTGCTAATTTAGAGTGTAAACCATTGGGCGGTGAATTAGAATTGCCAAGTTAGAATGTATAACATTGAGTGGTGAATTATAATTGCCAATTTTGAGTGTATACCATTGAGTGGCGAATTAGAATTGCCAATTTAGAGTGTATACCATTGAGCGGCGAATTAGAATTGCCAACTTAGAGTGTATAACATTGAGTGGCGAATTATAATTTTCAATTTAGAGTGTATACCATTGACTGGCGAATTAGAATTGCCAACTTAGAGTGTATAACATGGAGTGGCGAATTAGAATTGCCAACTTAGAGTGTATAACATTGAGTGGGGAATTATAATTGCTTATTTAGAGTGTATACCATTGAGTGGAGAATTAGAATTGCCAACTTAGAGTGTATAAGATGGAGTGGCGAATTAGAATTGCTAACTTAGAGTGTATAACATGTAGTGGCGAATTAGAATTGCCAACTTAGAGTGTATAACATTAAGTGGTGAATTAGAATTGCCAAGATAGAATGTATAACATTGAGTGGCGAATTATAATTGCCAATTTAGAGTGTAATCATTGAGCGGCGAATTAGAATTGCCAACTTAGAGTGTATAAAATTGAGTGGCGAATTATACTTGCTAACTTAGAGTGTATAACATTAAGTGGTGAATTAGAATTGCCAAGATAGAATGTATAACATTGTGTGGCTAATTATAATTGCCAATTTAGAGTGTATACCATTGAGCGGCGAATTAGAATTGCCAACTTAGAGTGTATAACATTGAGTGGCGAATAAAAATTTGCCAAGATAGAATGTATAACATTGAGTGGCGAATTATAATTGCCAATTTTGAGTGTATACCATTGAGCGGCGAATTAAAATTGCAAACTTAGAGTGTATAACATTGAGTGGCGAATTATAATTGCCAACTTAGAGTGTATAACACTGAGTGGCAATTAGAATTGCCAAGATAGAATGTATAAAATTGAGTGGCGAATTATAATTGCCAATTTAGAGTGTATACCATTGAGTGGCGAATTAGAATTGCCAACTTAGAGTGTATAACATTGAGTGGCGAATTAGAATGGCCAACTTAGGGTGTATAACATTAAGTGGCGAATTATAATTGCCAATTTAGAGTGTATACCATTGAGTGGCGAATTAGAATTGCCAACCTAGAGTGTATAACATGGAGTGGCGAATTAGAATTGCCAACTTAGAGTGTATAACATTGAGTGGCGAATTATAATTGCCAACTTAGAGTGTATAACATTGAGTGGCGAATTAGAATTGCCAATTTAGATTGTATACCATTGATCGGCGAATTAGAATTGCCAACTTAGAGTGTATAACATTGAGTGGCAAATTAGAATTGCCAACTTAGAGTGTATAACATTAAGTGGTGAATTAGAATTGCCAAGATAGAATGTAAAACATTAAGTGGCGAATTAAAATTGCCAACTTAGAGTGTATACCATTGAGCGGCGAATTAGAATTGCCAACTTAGAGTGTATAACATTAAGTGGCGAATTAGAATTGCCAATTTAGAGTGTATAAAATGGAGTGGCGAATTATAATTGCCAACTTAGAGTGTATAACATTGAGTGGCGAATTAGAATTGCTAATTTAGAGTGTAAACCATTGAGCGGTGAATTAGAATTGCCAAGTTAGAATGTATAACATTGAGTGGTGAATTATAATTGCCAATTTTGAGTGTATACCATTGAGTGGCGAATTAGAATTGCCAATTTAGAGTGTATACCATTGAGCGGCGAATTAGAATTGCCAACTTAGAGAGTATAACATTGAGTGGCGAATTATAATTGTCAATTTAGAGTGTATACCATTGACTGGCGAATTAGAATTGCCAACTTAGAGTGTATAACATGGAGTGGCGAATTAGAATTGCCAACTTAGAGTGTATAACATTGAGTGGCGAATTATAATTGCTTATTTAGAGTGTATACCATTGAGTGGAGAATTAGAATTGCCAACTTAGAGTGTATAAGATGGAGTGGCAAATTAGAATTGCCAACTTAAAGTGTATAACATGTAGTAGCGAATTAGAATTGCCAACTTAGAGTGTATAACATTAAGTGGTGAATTAGAATTGCCAAGATAGAATGTTTCACATTGAGTGGCGAATTATAATTGCCAATTTAGAGTGTAATCATTGAGCGGCGAATTAGAATTGCCAACTTAGAGTGTATAACATTGAGTGGCGAATTATACTTGCTAACTTAGAGTGTATAACATTAAGTGGTGAATTATAATTGCCAAGATAGAATGTATAACATTGTGTGGCTAATTATAATTGCCAATTTAGAGTGTATACCATTGAGCGGCGAATTAGAATTGCCAACTTAGAGTGTATAACATTGAGTGGCGAATTATAATTGCCAACTTAGAGTGTATAACATTGAGTGGCGAATTAGAATTGTCAATTTAGAGTGTATACCATTGAACGGCGAATTAAAATTGCCAACTTAGAGTGTATAACATTGAGTGGCGAATTATAATTGCCAACTTAGAGTCTATAACACTGAGTGGCGAATTAGAATTTCCAAGATAGAATGTATAACATTAAGTGGCGAATTATAATTGCCAATTTAGAGTGTATACCATTGAGTGGCGAATTAGAATTGCCAACTTAGAGTGTATAACATTGAGTATTGAATTAGAATTGCCAACTTAGGGTGTATAACATTAAGTGGCGAATTATAATTGCTAATTTAGAGTGTATAACATTGAGGGGCGAATTAGAATTGCCAACCTAGAGTGTATAACATGGAGTGGCGAATTAGAATTGCCAACTTAGAGTGTATAACATTAAGTGGCGAATTAGAATTGCCAATTTAGAGTGTATACCATTGATCGGCGAATTAGAATTGCCAACTTAGAGTGTATAACATTGAGTGGCAAATTAGAATTGCCAACTTAGAGTGTATAACATTAAGTGGTGAATTAGAATTGCCAAGATAGAATGTAAAACATTGAGTGGCGAATTAAAATTGCCAACTTAGAGTGTATACCATTGAGCGGCGAATTAGAATTGCCAACTTAGAGTTTATAACATTAAGTGGCGAATTAGAATTGCCAACTTAGAGTGTATAACATGGAGTGGCGAATTATAATTGACAACTTATAGTGTATAACATTGAGTGGCGAATTAGAATTGCCAATTTAGAGTGTAGACCATTGAGCGGCGAATCAGAATTGCCAACTTAGAGTGTATAACATTGAGTGGCGAATTATAATTGTCAATTTAGAGTGTATACCATTGACTGGCGAATTAGAATTGCCAACTTAGAGTGTATAACATGGAGTGGCGAATTAGAATTGCCAACTTAGAGTGTATAACATTGAGTGGCGAATAAAAATTTGCCAAGATAGAATGTATAACATTGAGTGGCGAATTATAATTGCCAATTTTGAGTGTATACCATTGAGCGGCGAATTAAAATTGCAAACTTAGAGTGTATAACATTGAGTGGCGAATTATAATTGCCAACTTAGAGTGTATAACACTGAGTGGCAATTAGAATTGCCAAGATAGAATGTATAAAATTGAGTGGCGAATTATAATTGCCAATTTAGAGTGTATACCATTGAGTGGCGAATTAGAATTGCCAACTTAGAGTGTATAACATTGAGTGGCGAATTAGAATGGCCAACTTAGGGTGTATAACATTAAGTGGCGAATTATAATTGCCAATTTAGAGTGTATACCATTGAGTGGCGAATTAGAATTGCCAACCTAGAGTGTATAACATGGAGTGGCGAATTAGAATTGCCAACTTAGAGTGTATAACATTGAGTGGCGAATTATAATTGCCAACTTAGAGTGTATAACATTGAGTGGCGAATTAGAATTGCCAATTTAGATTGTATACCATTGATCGGCGAATTAGAATTGCCAACTTAGAGTGTATAACATTGAGTGGCAAATTAGAATTGCCAACTTAGAGTGTATAACATTAAGTGGTGAATTAGAATTGCCAAGATAGAATGTAAAACATTAAGTGGCGAATTAAAATTGCCAACTTAGAGTGTATACCATTGAGCGGCGAATTAGAATTGCCAACTTAGAGTGTATAACATTAAGTGGCGAATTAGAATTGCCAATTTAGAGTGTATAAAATGGAGTGGCGAATTATAATTGCCAACTTAGAGTGTATAACATTGAGTGGCGAATTAGAATTGCTAATTTAGAGTGTAAACCATTGAGCGGTGAATTAGAATTGCCAAGTTAGAATGTATAACATTGAGTGGTGAATTATAATTGCCAATTTTGAGTGTATACCATTGAGTGGCGAATTAGAATTGCCAATTTAGAGTGTATACCATTGAGCGGCGAATTAGAATTGCCAACTTAGAGAGTATAACATTGAGTGGCGAATTATAATTGTCAATTTAGAGTGTATACCATTGACTGGCGAATTAGAATTGCCAACTTAGAGTGTATAACATGGAGTGGCGAATTAGAATTGCCAACTTAGAGTGTATAACATTGAGTGGCGAATTATAATTGCTTATTTAGAGTGTATACCATTGAGTGGAGAATTAGAATTGCCAACTTAGAGTGTATAAGATGGAGTGGCAAATTAGAATTGCCAACTTAAAGTGTATAACATGTAGTGGCGAATTAGAATTGCCAACTTAGAGTGTATAACATCAAGTGGTGAATTAGAATTGCCAAGATAGAATGTTTCACATTGAGTGGCGAATTATAATTGCCAATTTAGAGTGTAATCATTGAGCGGCGAATTAGAATTGCCAACTTAGAGTGTATAACATTGAGTGGCGAATTATACTTGCTAACTTAGAGTGTATAACATTAAGTGGTGAATTATAATTGCCAAGATAGAATGTATAACATTGTGTGGCTAATTATAATTGCCAATTTAGAGTGTATACCATTGAGCGGCGAATTAGAATTGCCAACTTAGAGTGTATAACATTGAGTGGCGAATTATAATTGCCAACTTAGAGTGTATAACATTGAGTGGCGAATTAGAATTGTCAATTTAGAGTGTATACCATTGAACGGCGAATTAAAATTGCCAACTTAGAGTGTATAACATTGAGTGGCGAATTATAATTGCCAACTTAGAGTCTATAACACTGAGTGGCGAATTAGAATTTCCAAGATAGAATGTATAACATTAAGTGGCGAATTATAATTGCCAATTTAGAGTGTATACCATTGAGTGGCGAATTAGAATTGCCAACTTAGAGTGTATAACATTGAGTATTGAATTAGAATTGCCAACTTAGGGTGTATAACATTAAGTGGCGAATTATAATTGCTAATTTAGAGTGTATAACATTGAGGGGCGAATTAGAATTGCCAACCTAGAGTGTATAACATGGAGTGGCGAATTAGAATTGCCAACTTAGAGTGTATAACATTAAGTGGCGAATTAGAATTGCCAATTTAGAGTGTATACCATTGATCGGCGAATTAGAATTGCCAACTTAGAGTGTATAACATTGAGTGGCAAATTAGAATTGCCAACTTAGAGTGTATAACATTAAGTGGTGAATTAGAATTGCCAAGATAGAATGTAAAACATTGAGTGGCGAATTAAAATTGCCAACTTAGAGTGTATACCATTGAGCGGCGAATTAGAATTGCCAACTTAGAGTTTATAACATTAAGTGGCGAATTAGAATTGCCAACTTAGAGTGTATAACATGGAGTGGCGAATAAAAATTTGCCAAGATAGAATGTATAACATTGAGTGGCGAATTAGAATTGCCAATTTAGAGTGTAGACCATTGAGCGGCGAATCAGAATTGCCAACTTAGAGTGTATAACATTGAGTGGCGAATTATAATTGTCAATTTAGAGTGTATACCATTGACTGGCGAATTAGAATTGCCAACTTAGAGTGTATAACATGGAGTGGCGAATTAGAATTGCCAACTTAGAGTGTATAACATTAAGTGGCGAATTAGAATTGCTAAGATAGAATGTATAACATTGAGTGGCGAATTATAATTGCCAATTTAGAGTGTATACCATTGAGCGGTGAATTAGAATTGCCAACTTAGAGTGTATAACATTGAGTGGCGAAATATAATTGCCAACTTAGAGTGTATAACATTGAGTGGCGAATTAGAATTGCTAAGATAGAGTGTATAACATTGAGTGGCGAATTAGAATGGCCAACTTAGCGTGTATAACATTGAGTGGCGAATTAGAATTGCCAATTTAGAGTGTAGACCATTGAGCGGTGAATTAGAATTGCCCAGTCAGAATGTATAACATTGAGTGGCGAATTATAATTGCCAATTTAGCGTGTATACCATTGAGTGGCGAATTAGAATTGCCAACTAAGAGTGTATAACATTGAGTGGCGAATTAGAATTGCCAAGATAGAATGTATAACATTGAGTGGCGAATTAGAATGGTCAACTTAGAGTGTATAACATTGAGTGGCGAATTAGAATTGCCAACTTAGAGTGTATAATTTTGAGTTCCGAATTTATAAATTAAGAACACAACACACTCTTGATTCTAGACATCTACTCGTTTTACCATTTTATTAGTCGTTTATTTTCCTTTCTCGTTTTTCAAAACCTTAAACATTTATGTTGCAGTTCGGTGGGTCATCTATTCATATAATACTATGTCAATAATACTAGTAAAAATGCAGGTGCATTTTCTCTGATCTTTTTGTAAATTTTACTACTAATGCATTTTCTTTCGCTAATTCCAAATATCTGATTCTTTTTTGGAGGAATTATTATTATTAAAATTAGGCTAAGTTAGGTAAGGTTGGGTTAGGTTATCTTATTATGATAAAAATAATATTTATAACATTTATTTTAAAATAACTTTTAGATTTTAGGTAAATATATTAGGTTAACACTTAAACATTGAAATTCAGTGCCAAATCTTTGTAAATAGGTCTGTATTTTTGTATATTCTACGCCATAAGAACACATACAGGAAAGAGGTGGACTCCGCGAATTTAAGGATCCCAAATTTATTGAACCAAAGTTCAAAATCAATTTGAAACAATATTCTAGAGAGGATTTGGGGCTTTTTAGGAGGGGTGCATAATTTCCGGTCTTTTTGTAACCTAAAAATTTATCCTAAAATTAGAAATTGATACTTGAAATCAGTGTAAGAAACTGCAGTAGTGGTGCAATTTACGAAATGATCGGAGAACGTAAACAAACCAAACCTAACCTAACTTTAAAACTAATAATTTCTCCTATAATTTTAAATAAATATTCAGAATCAGTGTAAGAAACTGCAGTAGTGGTAGAATTAAAAAAAAATGATCGGACTTGCACCTCACCCAAAAGATCTCAATTACCTAATTAAATGGAATCCAGCATAATTCTTTCACCATTCAAATAATTTGTAAATATAAACAAGGCTGCATGTTCCTTCATCAGATCCTTTGACACTTTTAACATTAAAATTGCTCCTTTCATTAAAAAAAAACATTCTAAAAGAAATTATACTTCTTTGCAATTCCTATAGTTTTACATTCATTTATCTTGTGGTCTATTTTTATTGTTTTAGTGTTATAGATTCATTTTACTTCCATTTTTTTTCTCTGTTTCTTAATTTCCTTCCCTTCTCTTCTTATCATCGCCCTTAGTTTTAACAGTTTTTAGTTAGTCTTTCCATTTTACTTGGCTTCCCGGTTCTTGACCTCTGGTACTTCTCGGTTTGACTAGTCACTTGTACCTGATAATTGGCGATCTGATTCTCACGGGTTTAACCCCCCCTCCCCTTCTTCTCCAGGGGTGAGTTTTAAAAATACACATACATTTGAAACTGATTATCTTTTAGCTTCAAAATTAAGGGGTTAGGTTATGACAACCCAACGGGTAAAGACGCCATTATCCATCCAGTCATACCTATTGTGTTCAGCACAAGATTAAGGCAAATATAACAGTAAGGTAAGTTACTGACTTTTTAATGGTTAATTTAAAATACTAATAAAAAATAGAATTAACTTTCGATTTATTATTTAGTACAACAAATAGAAAACGCTAAAGATACCTGTTATCGGCGAGTCGGGAAACAATGAAATAGGAAATGACAGAATTATAGTTAGTTTGGTTGTAGTATTTATTAACAAGTTTGAATTTAGTTGGATGTATTTGTTGATGGTGGAGGGTAACAAATTAAGTTATTATTTAATATAGGTAATTGAGTTAGAATAAAATGTCCCTCCACAATCCTAAGCAGGCTGCTAATCAGATGAGAACCAAAGATCTCAAAATTGTTTATACTGTCATCCAACTTGCCTTTTATAATATGCTCTCTGATGAGCGAGACTTCTTTCTTAGAGAGAGGCATCCCTCTTCTACAACTTATACCAATGTGAAAACTACTCTTCGAATGTAAGGAATGGATGGTACTTCCTATATATGTTCTCCTAAAACATCTAAGTCAACAAATGCGTAAACAATACCACTCCAAAATAAATTGCCAATTTTCAAAATATTCCTGAAGATCGTTCGAAAATTAATTTGTGTGAAAAACTTTTCTCGATTCTCCCAGTAACGCTTAGAGACCTTCTGGTCAAGGAAACCAAGAGCAGGGAGGACAAAATAACGCGCATCCTTAGGGACAGTGATGCTTACAAGGCTTGGTTGGAAACTGTCATTCAAAATTATACCGCAAAAGTTTCTTATGAAGTCGAAGTCTCGGGGCATTAATGTATAAAACCTCGGATCACAAAAATTAAAGAAGTTCAAACTTAACCGAGAAAAGGTTGGCTTTCTGAATGCGGATGTGGAGAATCCATTAAATATTTTATTGCTAAAAGTATCTAAAAAGGATAGAGATTTATTATTTTTCTTGTCCATAGTAAACTTGGTGTTAGGGTGATTGGTATTCAACAAAACTGGAAGAAATTCGAGGCTTCCTCCTCTGATTTAAAAAAAGCAAACGTGTCATCGACAAATCACTTGTTTCAAAAAGGTTCTTAGGAAAGAGAGGACATTCCTCTTCTCACTTATTTTCTTGCCTACCGGCTAATTTTGAAGGCTAGTCGCCAACTAGCTTTCAATCATTCATCCCTGGTCTGAGCAAGATAAGGTTTCGAACCGGTATGGCCTGTTTCGATCAAGGGTTTGCAGTGAAGCAAATGGCCGAGAAAGAACGTATTAGAAATGTGAGATGTATGCTTGGGTTAAGGATCTGGACGCGCTAATGATCGTGTCAATAGAGAGTCACCATGGGAGGTTCTAAGCATGTTTAGATTGGGTTAAACTATTGGAAGGTGTAAAAAGATTTCATTTTGGAAGGTGCGCGTTTATGTTCAAACATATGCAGTCGGAGTGAATAAGTTGAGGTGGGTGGCAGAGTGAGGAGGCAAGGGTATGGGCAGGGCTGGATTTAAATTTTATGAGGCCCTAAGCTATTTGAGATAATAGGGCCCTTTAGATGTCTTATGTCGGCCACAAATTGTCGCTGTTTTTTGTGTTTAACATGATATATAGTAATTTTGGGACCTAATAGATATTTAAGACATTTGCACTTGACATAATATGTATTTTATCAAAGTAATTGTTGAATTGAAATACAATTAAGAAGAGGTATATTAATAGTGAAATAATTATTAACCTCTAACTTAAAATTATTTTTATTCATAACAAACTTAATAATGCAAACAATTTGGTAAAACAACAAAAGTTCTTTTAGAAACACAATTTACACAGGCTTATAATCTAGTCTCTAGAAACTTGCTATAAGGACTAATTACATTAATGCATCTACCCAATACCCATTAAATTTTATAATTTTATCAAGATTTATTGTATACTGTGTATACAAACAGAACACAAACATGATCTAAACTAAAATACTTTCTTGCCTTTAAAGGCCAGAGAAAAGTCGCTGATGATATCAGCAAATGATAAATAAACTGCGTAGTTTGTCACTTTCTCTGCACCAGAGACTGAGGTAACGTAATTTAACTTGAGTCATTGTTGTTCTAAATTCATTTTTTTATCTTCTTCAGCTGAGAAAAGGATCATTCTCCAGAGCAATTTGCAATCATCTTACTAAGGAACATTCTCAAAATTGCTTCTACATTAGGAAATGTACACCCCGTTTTTTTTTCTTTAATCTTTTGGTGGCCCCAAGAAATTAGAAGTAAAATACGTCATCGGTAAAATTGTTGCACTATGTAGGTTTTATTTATTTTTTTATCGTATATTTTACGGGGGCGTAAGAAAGTGGGGGCCCTAAGCTATAACTTGTTTAGCTTATACGTAAATCCGGTACTGGGTATGAGATGTCGTGGTGAGAATTACAAAAAATGAATCTGGATAGTGTGCTGGAAGAAGTACGAGTAGGTGTGGGGGACAAAGCTACGAGGTTGATTAACGGTTAAGTATGGATGCTGCATATGTTGATGTGTGATGATTTGATGTTTGTGGGTGAGGGTGAGACAGAATATGCAATGATGAACGAAATGCTTGACGGGGAAAATGTTTGAGGGTAAGAGTAAGGTGGACTCTTATGCAAGTAATACCGGCGAGGCAGACTCTGATGAGAAAGTTATGAATGGTAGAGTTTGAGGGCTGATTGAAACGTGAGTGAATTCTAAGGGTTTGAGTGTACGATGGGACATGACGTTTTATGAAAGTATACTGGTTATCAACGTTATTTCAGGCGAGTGAAACTATGATATGGAAGGAGAAATAAAAGAGTAAAATCAGTAAAATTAGACAATTTGAAACGGATGTTAAAAGTAAGAAGGATAAAGAGAATGGAGAACAAATACGTAAGAGGGATATAAACTGAGAAAAAGAAGTGATTTCAATTGGTGCAGAAAATGTTTGGAAGTGGTGCGGTCAGGGCCGGGCCGGCTCTGTGAATAGGCCACATAGGCGGCTGCCTAGGGCACCAAATTACAGATTAAATAAATAAACAAATAAAAATTAAATAAATAAATAAATAAATAAAAAATATATATAGTATTAATAAACTTGAAATACACCCTTTTCACTTGAGCTACTTGACACGTTTTCTCTTAAATACGTTTTCTTGATACTTGACACGTTTTCTTTCTTAAAGTGGGGGAGGGATAGCGCATCAGGCCATCATCGGTTCTCGAATTGATACAGAAGGACGTCGTCGTGTTGCCATTTTTGTCGACGAGTCAATTGCTTATCTTTTGTAAGGAAAAGGTCATCCAAGATGTCAGGTGCTGCTTTCAGGAAGCGAAGAAAGGAGGAGGAGGAAAAACTGGCCCAAAACAGAGGTATGAGTGATGCCCAATCCTCTGTAATAAAAGAAATTTGCGAGGATATGATTGTGGTTGCTGCCCTAAAACAGAAGATACTTGGAACTACCAATAGGCAGTTTTCATATGAGGCGCTTGATGAGCAGCTCAATGATGCACTGAAGAGAATGGAAGTTTCTCTTTTTAATGCAGTTGTTGATGTGTGCATTTCATCACTAAGAGAGAGAACAGAAATGATGAGTGACGTTGCCAATAAATTTAGTGTTCTCATAAACTTCACTGATCTGCCACCTGATGAGCTTAAAAAGCAAGCTAAAGAACTGACCAAAACCCTGTCCTTCGGAGATAAGTCGGATTTAGTTGTGGAAGAACTGATTGTGGAAATGCAATCTTTTCCAACTTGGCCCAAATGCAAGATGACAACACATGAACCTTTGGTTTTCTAGAGGAGAAAAATCTAAAGGAAGTATATCCCAATACGTGGATTGCACTGAGAATCACTGTCTCCACTCCAGTGACCGTGACCATTGCTGAGAGAAGCTTCTCCTAACTCAAGCTGATTAAAACTCTTTTGAGTTCTACAATGTCTCAGAAACGCTCCAAAGGACTGGCATAAATCAGTATTAATCAGGAAGTGTCTAAACAAATTCCATTTGATGAAACCATAGATACCTTTGCTGGTAGGAAGTACAGACGTGTGAAGTTTTAAAGAACATTGAAGATATTAGGGCTATTTATCGTTTAAGATTGCCTTGTTTGCACATTGTGTTTATTCTTTTAAAGAGTTTTGTTACTGAATAGGAAAAGCAAACAGGAAAGTAGAAAATTTCCTTCCTATGAAACTTTTATATTTGAATTTTACTTTTGATTGCACTGTTTTACATTGCTTTTTGAATTTTGCACCTTTTTTCCAGAACATTTGCACTACACCTGGAGGTGTGACTTATAGTATTATTAATATAATTATTAAAATAGTTTGTATTTTTTGTATAAGATGTTGTGTTGCATTTAAAATAAATAATAAATTTGTACATGTTGTTGCGGGGTTGTTTTTTTTTGGGGGGGGGGGGCAAAGTACATTCTTGCCTAGGGTGCGGTCATGCAAGAAGAGTGTATTCGGGACTTATAAGAGAATATTTGCGAGTGTGTATATTTGTGTGTGAAGGGTTGAAACCCGAATGATGTATTATGTGAGTAAGCGCTTAGGAGAAAAGGGATTGACAGCGGGGTAAGTGAATGATACGTTGTATGATAGATATGTATGGAAGAGATTTGTGACAAGGGTGTATTTGGATCTTTAAGCCCGGAGCTGACCCCAGACAGGACGAGATGCTACGGGCATACCCCCCTCCCCTATGGAGGGATCTGGACCAACAAAAATGAGGGGGATTTTTTTTTATTAAATAAAACCTAAAAATAAAAGAGAGGGAGGGGAGGGGCACTTTTTATTTATTGATGCGTGCCAACCACATCTTGTAATGGTTGTGGTCGATGGTGATGTTACCCAATTTTTTACCTGGGGGTGGGTGAGGCGGGCCTTCCCACGACGCCTGACGTGCTTCCTTCTTCTTCTGTTTTGTTTCTCGTCGTTTTTTTGCTTTTGTTTGTTTTATGGTATTTATTGTTTTTTATTTATTTTATTTTAATGTTGCCTAGTATTCGGTGACTTATGCCCTTGCAGGCAGCCGCCAAGTGGACGCCAATGAAAAAAAAGCCCATCTTTGGGACTAAAAGACTCATAATAAAAGGTTATGAAGAGGCGAACATTTGTTTGAATTCCCTTACATAAAAAGGAACCACAGAATTAGGACCAGGAAAGCCTCTTGGTTCCACTCAAGGTCAGTCCAATAGGTAATAAGCTTACTGCCACCTCAAAGAAGTGATTATAATATCTACATGTGTATTTTCAGTACATGCATTTAAGCTATCTATAGTGTTAGGGTACACAGTTATGTACGAGTGTAGCTGTCACCGCACAACTTATAAGTAGCCTATTCTGTTGTCCACCTCAGACTCGCACTTTACCACTTGATAATTTGTTATCCCTTGCTTGAGGAGTAGCAAAAATGAGGCCTTCAAAACTTATACCCTGAATTTCTCCTCTGTTCTGTTTTTTTTTTTTCTCGCCGAAAAAAAAACCCTGTGAATTTCCGGGCGTTATTATGGTGTATTTATTTAATAATCAAGTTTATTTATTTTATTTACTTTATTTATTTACTTACTTAGTTTATTTAGTTTTAATTAATTTATTTATTTACTTATGGTTTTTATTTTTAATTTATTTATTTACTTAATGTGTTTATTTTAATTTATTTATTTACTTATTTAGTTAGTTTGTTTTTGTTGTTTTGTACTTTATGTTTTTGTTTTTTGTGTTGTTTTTTATTCCTTCCAAAATAAATAAAATAATTGGATTTTACCACCGAATTGTACTCTTTTAGATGCCCTTTTTATGTGTTTGACGGAGGCCCTACAAATTAACGTAGCTTTCGAACCGCGGGGATCTTCCAGCTATGGTACCCGTCTTCAAGGTGGTCCGAACCGGGACTTCATCCAGCGACTTTCTAGGCTCGATGTTGCTTAACTTCGCCGTAATCATAAACGGTGTTTCCACTCAGCTAAGTCGTATCCTCCAAGGTGTACTAGACACTAAGATGGATCCCGCCACCCATACACTCACAAGCCAAGGTGTCCAGAATCCAGCTCGTGGGTGGATTGAACTTAGGGGCGGGGGGCGATGCCGCAAAAGTCTTTCCGATGACGTGACTGATTTCTGTAAGTGTTGCACCTGACTAACCTGTAGTAATATGGTAAACTGCTATGTACGCAATGATGGTCTATTGGATAGAGGGACTTGCTTGGCGTGGAGGAAGAGCGTCCTCCAGTCTTACTCCATGCAGTCTGAAGGTGGCTCCTCGTTGTTATGGTAACAACTAACCTACAGTAAATCATGGGGACTTCTGTCTTCACTATTAACATGGTCCGTTAAATAGTATAGCAGTTAGGGGATGAAAATAAATGTTTCATGGTCCATTGAGTTGAGTTTGCACAAGGAGAGGGGGGGGGGTAAAGACCCTCCATTAAAGTTCTTTTAAAATGAAATCCATTCGCCATCACTCAAAAGCAAGAGTCTCCAAATTTTAGCCATGAGTGAATCACCTCCGAGGTCACAGATAATTTTGCAGCCTTATAAACAAAAGGTCTCTTTCTGAATTAAGAATCGGAATGTTTAGTTTTAGTCGGGCGGACGCGACTCTATAAAGTACTATGTCGGTCGGTCGGTCAGTCGGTAACCATTGTACTTTTCAATGAGTTTTTTGGCAATAACATCCTAACTATTCGGCCGATATAATTGTTAAGGTCATCTCAATGTTAATCTGGGAATTATTAAAATAAAACTAACTATGGGTCGGATTGTCTCCACTTGATGAAAGTTTTGAAGATCGTTAGGTCATAGGGTCATAAGGTTATAAGTCAGAATAATTGAGAACACGAGGCTTAGCTTTGTTGACCTTGTCATCATAATCGTCATCACTAACTCTATAATTTAAGAAGTGGATTTTGGGGAGTATTTGAATAATAATTTCATCTTAGTTTGGTTATGACTTATGTTTAAAAAAAATTTATCAAGGTAATTTCTAAGAAAAAAACAAAATAGTTTAGTTCAGAAAAAATAAATATGATTATCCAATGCTTTATAAAGTTTTAAAAGAAAATGGATTACAATTGGTAAAGTTCAGAAAATTTATTAAAATTTAACCATGGCTGCTTTTTTTTAAATTTTAAATTTTAATCTTAGTCGCGAAGCGTAAGCTCCCCCCAGTGGCGAAGCCATTGCCTGGTGTTTAAATAATAATAATTGCTTTAGTTGCATTAAAAGGCAAATCACTTCCCAATAAAAATCGAGGTTTTTGAAATGGCAACTCTTCTAAAATAGAAATCTTGGGACTTTAGGTTAAAGAACCCCCCTCCTCCCCCAAAAAACCCGTCAGTCAAATCGTATGGTATCGAATCGTTGAAATCATCCAATATAAGGAAATTAATTGACTAAATATTATTTAAAAAATTTAATAGTCGCTTTTGATTCGTACTCAAAGGAATATGACACTTGAAAAAGTTTCTTATATAACCTTAAGATTACTTTATATAAAGAATTAATTACAATTCAAATAAATAAATAAATATGCCAAAGAATTTCACTTTTATAACTCTACACTACAAGTAACTAACACGATACATATGAAAATAAATTCTCTCAACAAAACGTGATCAATTTTTAATCGTTCTAAAATAATGAGGATAAAATTAACTCTGTTTGGGTGCAATCTTAGTATCTTCATACTTCACATTGACATGGTAGCCCGTCTCCCAGTCAGCTAAGTAGGTAACAACCTGCTTCCGTCCATCAGGAAGGACTACGTGGTATTCCCCCTTCTCTACCATGCCGTCGGATGAGGCTTTTTGTCCAAAGTCGTTATTGGTATCGGCATCATTGACCCTCCATTCGAAATCGTAAGGCATCATCATTTTCTGGAACGAGAGAGAAGGACGTCTGAATCACCATTTATCCTCCTTCAAGTGGCGATGTATGGTCGCTTGCGAGGATGGTTGGAACCACTCGCCCTGCATCTATTCGTTTCTTTAAAAGGGGCTCAAAATAAAAAAAATAATAATTGTAACGGAAGTGAGGAATTTGTGGGAAATAGTAAAGCTGGGCACTAATAATAGTAAATATGGGTACAAATAAAAGTAAAGCTGGGTGGTACTGATAATAGTAAATATGGGTACTAATAATAGTAAAGATGGGTACTAATGATAGTAAATATGGGTACTAATAATAGTAAACGTGGATACTAATAATAGTAAACGTGGATACTAATAATAGTAAACGTGGATACTAATAATAGTAAATATGGGTACTAAGAAAAACATCTACTGACCATTTTAGATGCTTTTTGCCCTGAGGAATCCGTTGATCCCGCTTGCGGGTCTACTGAAGTTGACTTCTGACTTTGATTAGATGGAGAAGCTTTACTTGTGCTTGAGTAAGTTCCTCCGGAGGTTTTCGGTGCCGAAGCGATTACCTCCGTCTTTCCTATGTCACGATGAGTTACTGACGGTCGGTCATGATTTCTGGATTGTGTATGCTGGCCAACGGGTTGCCCATCACTATGTGTCCTTTGCTGCTGGCCAGACAAATATAATGAACCAAAGGCCTTTGGTGACTGGTACTTTTGAGAAGGTTGATTGCTTTGTGGTTTAGAGGAGGTCGAAGGCTGTCTTCCTCGGAATCGATGAGTTTGTGATGGTTTGATCTTTTCTTGCACTTTTGTGGACTTATGTTTAGGGGTTGAAGACGATAAACTACCTTTAGATTGGTCTGAAGAAAGAGAAACTGGGTTTACGACAGAAATCGTTGAAGTTGTTGGGTAAGTTCGGCCTGCATCTTTATCCTTACTTCTATCCCCCTTGGTAGTATCTGTAGTTTTAGAGAAGGTGCCAGCAAAGTGTTCTGGCTTTCCTCTTGGTTGACCTTGTGTCGAACCCCTATATTTATCACCAAATCCAGTAGTTTTATCCTCATCACTTTCAGATGTTAGAGTTGATTTGGGGAAAGTAGTAGTAACTCGTCTAGGTTGACTTATTGGTACACTTCCTTGAGAGGGAGCCTTGTATCTTCCACCGAAGCTAGGAATTTCGTCATCATCTTCATCTGATGTATCGGCCGTCTTGGAGAATGTGCTAGCAAATCGTCCTGGTTGACTTCCGAGTGTGGAATCCTTAAGATTTCCAAGGAGTCCAACTGGTTTATCATCATCTTCATTTGATTCTTTGTTCTTCTTGAAGAAGCTCCCTGCAACAGTCCCAGGTTGTTTAGCTGGTTTACTTCCTTGTGAAGGGGCATTGTAACGTCCTTCAAAGCTAGTTTTCTCTCCATCCTCTTCGTCCGAGGTTTGGGTCGTTTGAGGGAAAATACTAGCAACCCCACCTGGCGCGATTCCTTGTAAAGGAGCCTTGTAACTTCCTCCTAACCTAGGAATTTTGTCATTATCTTCGTCGGATATACTAGTCTTTTTCGAGAATGGGCTCACAAATCGACCCGGTTGACTTCCATGTGTGGAAGTTTTGAAATCTCTACTAGATGTTGGCCTTTTATCGTCATCTTTGACGGATGCTTGAATCGTCTTAGTGAAAGGGCTCGTGAATACTCCTGGTTGACTTCCTTGTGAAGGTTCCTTGTAGTTTCCTCCCAACCCAGGCCTCTTTTCGTGAACTTTACCTGATGTACGAGTTGTCTTAGATAAAGTACCACCTAATCCTACCGGCTGACTTCGGTGTGAAGGAGTCTTATAACTTCCATCTAATCCAGGTTTTCTTTCCTTATCTTCATTTGATGTTTGTGGGGTCTTGGAGAAGGCACCAGAAAATTGTCCTAGTCCTCTGTTTGGTTGACCTCCTTGCGAGGGAACCTTGTTATTTCCAACAAATCCTGTTGCATCATCACCTTTATCCGGAAGTTGCGTCGCCTTAGTGAAGGTACCCGAAAATCGTCCTGGATGACGACTTGCCTCACCTCCTGCTGATGGAATCTTATATTTTGCTCCTTTTCCAAGATTTCTCGTTGGGGTTTGCTTGTGAGTAGATTGAAAAGATACTGCACTATGTTGTTGTGGCGAAGACCCATGCGAAGCAGTTGGAGTCTTGAAAAAGTGTGAAGATCCAACTGAATCTTCACTCTGAGAGCCCGAGACTTTGGGGAGTGTAGAAGATGAACTCGGAGCATGGTATGAACCTCCTCTATGAATTTTCGTTGCAGCATGCTGACCTTTAGCTTCTTCAGAAGAATCGGAAGAATGCGTCGAGAATGCCTGTTCTGCACTGTATACTTTTTTATCTTTAGTAACTTGTGGAAGAATTTCCTTTGTATGCTCAGACTTTCCAAAAGCAATAGAAGGAGATTTAAAAATGTTTGGTATTTCTTTTGAGGAAAATGTATCTGGTGTAGTTTTCCCATATGTTTGAGACCCTTTAAAACCTGGTAAATTATCCTCTGAGAGACTTTGTGAACTACTCTTTGGTGCAATATAAGTTCTGCCGGTAGCAAGAGTTGAAGGCTTGTAGATTGACTTGGAGATTTTAGCTGTAGATGTTAATGTAGTAGGGAATTTTGTTTCACCGTGGGGTTGTTCTTTTACCGATTTATAACCATGGGCAGGTTGTTTTAATGTCTTTTGGAAAGTTTCTTCATCAGAGTCGTGTTTACTTGAACTGACTGAGATTGTTGGTTTAGGTTTTCCATGCACTTCAGATTTCACAGCAGTTCCAAAGATTTTACCGGAATCGTGTGATTTCTCTTTGCTTTTTAATGAACTACCAAAAATATCCACATTTCTTGGGGGGCTAATTTTAGGTTTTATTTTCTGAACCTGTGAGGGAATCGTTGAAATTTGCCCTGGGAATTGATATGTGTGTTCTACGGAGGGTTTGTTGTCTTCATCTGACCTATCGTCATTTTTGGCTTGAGTAAAGTGCGGTGATTTGAAAAGCTCAACTTTCTGCTGGGAAATATTGTTGGTAAAGTAAGGAGTCTCCTTAGAGACCTTGTTAATCTGGTGCACATCCTTTATTGGGGTAAAGGAACCTGCTCCCGTGTCACCTTCATTAGCGTGGATGTTGGTTCTACTACCAGAGAGTGTGTGTTTTGTTTCTGGAGTTTTGAAAAACAAAGATGTTGACAAACTGTCCTCAGATTCTCCTTTCAATGTAGAGTCACCGTGAACGGAGAATGGCTTACTTTTGGTAACAAGGGAAAATACGCTATCTGGATGACTTTCCCCATTTTTAACTACCTGACAACATGACCCAGGAGTCTTATATTCAGAGGTTTTGCTTTTTAAAGATGGAGTAAGGCCAATTCCAAAGTGAGAGTCTGGCTTTATATCTCTTCCGTCTCCACCGGAAATACTCTTTGCGCTTTGGTAGAAATCTCCACTTGTGTGAGTTGTTTTCTTTGGTTCTACTTGTCCTGAAGGATGGGAGCTTTCCGTGTAACTTTCTTCTGAACTTTCATGTAGTCCTTTTAAGTAAGGCTTTCTCCTCGATTGAACCAAAGTTGGTCGGTAGAGGGCTTTGCCGGTCCCACCTTTTGAATGGTCTGTACTGCTGTAAGACGGTTTTGGTTTCTTAGGGGTCGAGGGAGTGCTGTATCCTAAGTCAGGTTTGGAAGCGTCTTTAGTCGAAACAGAGAAAAAGCTAGGTACTTGTGGCTGTCTACCAAAGAAATGACCATCTCTCTTTTCGTCAGACTCTTCTAAATCAAATTCGGTTTCCTTTTTTGTTGATGCCGACGTGGGTTTGGAAACAGTCGTTAAATGGGTCGGAGATTCGTAACTTGGTTTAGGGAGTTCATACCCTACTTGGTCGGGAGTCACTGATTTTTTAGGTTGTTTCTGAGTTACCCTTGATTCCCCTGCTATTTTAGAGGAAAAGTAAGTTTGTTTTGGTTTTGATGACTCGATCGTGGGTTTAATTTCGACAGTTTCTTTTCGTTTGCCGCTAGGAGCGCATGGAATTTTATTATCTGCCTGACTTATTAGTTCATAATAAAGATCAGCTGATATGCAAACCATCCCATTCTCGTCGGGAACAATGTCTCCCCTTTGTGAGGCATGTTGAGAAATGGTAAACGCATGTTTCGCCTTAGGCTGCCGAACAGATTCTTCAGGAAGCTTGCCCGTTGACTGAACAACAACGTAGTCTTTACCTACTGAGCTAGTTTCCTCCGAGGAAGAGCTATGCAGCTTTTCCTTCGGCTCCGTATAACCATTTTTAGGGATGTTAAAGTTGAAATTGGAAAAATCGTACCTTCCACCTTCCGTTGAATCATACTCGTTACTCTCTTTGGACCCTGACGGTGAGGATCCATGCGGGAAAACTCTTCCCGGAGAGGAAGGTAAACCCAAATTTAGGTGCTGAAATGAATCTTTGGGTACAGAAGATTCGTAGGAATTAGATGGAGGAAGATAACTGCCCAGAACGTCGGAGGGACTCGGAAGTTCATCTGGAGCTGCTGATGTTACACCCAACAGCCAAATAACTACCTGGAAATAAAAAAAACAGTCTTAGAGATAATTTGCGAGGTTAATTTTAATGCATGATAAACATTTAGTGTATTATCAGGAATAAGCATCTGTTTAAACCTTATAATGGAGCATTTGCAGGCTTCTTTTAATTGAGAAATAATAGGAATCAGTGTAAGTAATTATGTTATTTTGACTCAGTGAGGAAGAATGAAGTGACGAGCAAATGAGGAAAGATGGAGAGATAAAGATAACAGAAATAGTAACAAGGATAAAGATGACTAAGAATAAATGGAATATAATTCATCATCAACCATAAATTAAGAGGCTAGAAGGCTGTATTATAAAACGCCAGGAACACGTTCCTACTTAGAGGCTAGGCAGTCAAAAAATAATAATTTTAGTCTATTTGCGGGGCCTTAAACGACTTGCAGACTCTATAAGCCCATGAACCTTATCCACTAACAGGTTCATCATAGCCGTTTAGAAGTGAATGAACAAAGAGAAAAAAAGAGAATAAACGACGACTGCAAAATGACAGGAACCGCATAACAAACCAATTATGGCTACGAACAAGTACGTATACAAAAGGACTTCTAGAACCTCACATACAAGTACGTACACGAAAATATTCACTGAACCCTCATCTACAGCGTTATCCCAGAGTCCTCGGTAGTCTAAATTAGATCTGAGCCTTCAATGAAGAGATAGGCCTCGGAGATAAGCCATTTTTTAATCTCATGACGGAGGCGGCGTCTTTTCATCACATTGTTGGCGATCCCCATTTCGGGCAGTCCGGCAAGAGAAGGGGGATGGAAGGAAGAGATAAAAGGTGGAACGGGGCAATAGTTGAAAGGAAAATGGAGTGAGGAGGAGAAGGACTTAGGGGATAGGGAATGTAGCCCTACGATAGAGATGGGAGAGTGATAAAGAGGCCACAAGGAAGTATTACCACTAAAGACATTGATGTCCACGCCGAGGAGGTTCTATTGAGGGAAAATCCTAAGGGACAGCTTGAGAAAAATGCATAGTACAAATGAAAGCTCTACCCCACTTCTGTGGGTACGGAAACGCGGAAAAAAAAGACCTCAATGTAGTGTGGAAAGGGACACAACCAGGAATGTTGACAGTAAAGCTATATATGACAAAAAAGAAAAAAAAGATATATATATATATATATATATATATATATATATATATATATATATATATATATATATATATATATATATATATATCAAAGTAGCACGAGAGAATGATGAAAATGAATCCATTAAACCACATTGAAAGAGAAAACGGAATAATTTTTTCTTGCAGTAATATTTTTATTACTAACGGCATACTTTTAACTGTGATCAAAGCGGTGCTCGCTGCCTCAGTGTGCCTGGTTCGAATCGCTTCGCTGCGCGGATTTTTCGAAAAAAGGTCATGAAAATATTACTGCAAGAAAAAATTATTCCGTTTTCTCTTTCAATGTGGTTTAATGGATTCACATATATATATATATATATATATATATATATATATATATATATATATATATATATATATATATATATATATATATATATATATATATATATATATATAATTTATTGAGCACTAAAAACCATTTGGTCAATTCTATCCTAAAATTGGTGAATGCTAGGACTATTAACTAGCTCTACAGGTAGTTCGTTCTATCTCCCACCTTGTCTATATGGGAAGTCGTTGCCCACCAGAGTAACCCTGAACCGCGGAAGTTCAAGCTTTACACCGTGGTTCCTTTTTCTATTCTGGATAAGGTTAAACAACCTGGTGGTCAATATTCTCGACACCTCGTGAAGAAGTTTGGATACCCGTACCAGATGACCGCGCAGTCGCCTAGTCTCTAGGGAAGAGAGACCGAGCTCAGCAGTCGCGTCTGAGAGTCTCTATGCCTAATCCCTGGATTCAGTTTGGGGCGCATTTTGTTCGTACTTGTGATTACAGCCTGTTCGCTTTTACAATACCTGAATTGTTTATAGGTGCAGCCTTTGCAGTTCAATATCAAATTGGGGTATGTTTTCATAGTATTATTTGCAACTCTCGAATACCAACTCTTGCTGCATCAGTCCTTCTCACCTCTGTTGGGTACCTATTAACCCTCCTACAAGTTATGAAATAAATAGGGAGGAAATCAGTTTAGTCGCCGACAACCAGACCATGAAAGAGGTAGTACTAGATTACATGTTACCAGTAGCGAAGCAATATTCTCGATCTAACCTGACCTGGTCGGATAAGCGCTTCACCGAAAAATAGGATCCAAATGGACTCCATCCAAGTAACTTCAGTAATTACTCAAACAAAAAACAATAACTCTGATACAGAACTTAGAAAACTCCATCATCCGAATCACCATTGAAATCACGTTCGAGCAGTAGCTAAATAGCTATCATGTGATAGAAGCGTCCTACCTGCAGAGTTTTAAGAATAGGCTGGATAGATTGAAAGATGATGATTCTAGGTGGCACTGAACTTGAGGATCTTATTTTTAGCTGGACAAGTTTAGGTTTAGAAAAGAGATTGGTAGAAATTGATTTACAAATCGAGTGGTAGATGAATGGAATAGATTCTGTAGACGTGTGATCGAAACGTCCTCCCTGCGGAATAGATTGGCTAGATTTATGGATGAGAATGCTAGATGGGACTGAACTGGGTGTTAGATTTATGGATGACGGTGCTTGTTGGGACCTAACTGGGTGATAGGAACAGGAACTGACTCGTATAAGCTATTGATTAGCATTTTGCAGATCATCACTTATAACTCTAGATCGTCCTTGATCCTTAAAAGAAGAGGACGGGTGACTTATAACTCTAGATCGTTCTCGATCCTTAAAAGCAGAGGACGGGTCACTTATAACTCTAGATCGTGCTCGATCCTTAAAAGCAGAGGACGGGTCACTTATAACTCTAGATCGCTCTCGATCCTTAAAAAAAGAGGACGGGTAACTAATAACTCTAGATCGTTCTCGATCCTTAAAAGAAGAGGACGGGTCACTTATAACTCTAGATCGTCCTTGATCCTTAAAAGAAGAGGACGGGTCACTTATAACTCTAGATCGTTCTCGATCCTTAAAAGCAGAGGACGGATCACTTATAACTCTAGATCGTGCTCGATCCTTAAAAGCAGAGGACGGGTCACTTATAACTCTAGATCGCTCTCGATCCTTAAAAAAAGAGGACGGGTAACTAATAACTCTAGATCGTTCTCGATCCTTAAAAGAAGAGGACGGGTCACTTATAACTCTAGATCGTGCTTGATCCTTAAAAGAAGAGGACGGGTCACTTATAACTCTAGATCGCTCTCGATCCTTAAAAAAAGAGGACGGGTCACTTATAACTCTAGATCGCTCTCGATCCTTAAAAAAAGAGGACGGGTCACTTATAACTCTAGATCGTTCTCGATCCTTAAACGCAGAGGACGGGTCACTTATAACTCTAGATCGTGCTCGATCCTTAGAAGAAGAGGACGGGTCACTTATAACTCTAGATCGCTCTCGATCCTTAAAAGAAGAGGACGGGTCACTTATAACTCTAGATCGCTCTCGATCCTTAAAAGAAGAGGACGGGTCACTTATAACTCTAGATCGTGCTCGATCCTTAAAAGAAGAGGACGGGTCACTTATAACTCTAGATCGTTCTCGATCCTTAAAAGAAGAGGACGGGTCACTTATAACTCTAGATCGTGCTTGATCCTTAAAAGAAGAGGACGGGTCACTTATAACTCTAGATCGCTCTCGATCCTTAAAAAAAGAGGACGGGTCACTTATAACTCTAGATCGTTCTCGATCCTTAAACGCAGAGGACGGGTCACTTATAACTCTAGATCGCTCTCGATCCTTAAAAAAAGAGGACGGGTCACTTATAACTCTAGATCGTGCTCGATCCTTAAAAGAAGAGGACGGGTCACTTATAACTCTAGATTGCTCTCGATCCTTAAAAAAAGAGGACAAGTCACTTATAACTCTAGATCGTTCTCGATCCTTAAACGCAGAGGACGGGTCACTTATAACTCTAGATCGTGCTCGATCCTTAAAAGAAGAGGACGGGTCACTTATAACTCTAGATCGTGCTTGATCCTTAAAAGAAGAGGACGGGTCACTTATAACTCTAGATCGCTCTCGTTCCTTAAAAAAAGAGGACGGGTCACTTATAACTCTAGATCGTGCTCGATCCTTAAAAGAAGAGGACGGGTCACTTATAACTCTAGATCGCTCTCGATCCTTAAAAGAAGAGGACGGGTCACTTATAACTCTAGATCGTTCTCGATCCTTAAAAGAAGAGGACGGGTCACTTATAACTCTAGATCGTGCTCGATCCTTAAAAGAAGAGGACGGGTCACTTATAACTCTACATCGCTCTCGATCCTTAAAAGATGAGGACGGGTCACTTATAACTCTAGATCGTGCTCGAGCCTTAAAAGAAGAGGACGGGTCACTTATAACTCTACATCGCTCTCGATCCTTAAAAGATGAGGACGGGTCACTTATAACTCTAGATCGTGCTCGAGCCTTAAAAGCAGAGGACGGGTCACTTATAACTCTAGATCGTGCTCGATCCTTAAAAGAAGAGGACGGGTCACTTATAACTCTAGATCGTCCTTGATCCTTAAAAAAAGAGGACGGGTCACTTATAACTCTAGATCGTTCTCGATCCTTAAAAGAAGAGGACGGGTCACTTATAACTCTAGATCGTCCTTGATCCTTAAAAGAAGAGGACGGGTCACTTATAACTCTAGATCGTTTTCGATCCTTAAAAGCAGAGGACGGGTCACTTATAACTCTAGATCGTGCTCGATCCTTAAAAGCAGAGGACGGGTCACTTATAACTCTAGATCGCTCTCGATCCTTTAAAAAAGAGGACGGGTAACTAATAACTCTAGATCGTTCTCGATCCTTAAAAGAAGAGGACGGGTCACTTAAAACTCTAGATCGTGCTTGATCCTTAAAAGAAGAGGACGGGTCACTTATAACTCTAGATCGCTCTCGATCCTTAAAAAAAGAGGACGGGTCACTTATAACTCTAGATCGCTCTCGATCCTTAAAAAAAGAGGACGGGTCACTTATAACTCTAGATCGTTCTCGATCCTTAAATGCAGAGGACGGGTCACTTATAACTCTAGATCGTGCTCGATCCTTAGAAGAAGAGGACGGGTCACTTATAACTCTAGATCGCTCTCGATCCTTAAAAAGAGAGGACGGGTCACTTATAACTCTAGATCGTTCTCGATCCTTAAACGCAGAGGACGGGTCACTTATAACTCTAGATCGTGCTCGATCCTTAAAAGAAGAGGACGGGTCACTTATAACTCTAGATCGTGCTTGATCCTTAAAAGAAGAGGACGGGTCACTTATAACTCTAGATCGCTCTCGATCCTTAAAAAAAGAGGACGGGTCACTTATAACTCTAGATCGTGCTCGATCCTTAAAAGAAGAGGACGGGTCACTTATAACTCTAGATCGCTCTCGATCCTTAAAAGAAGAGGACGGGTCACTTATAACTCTAGATCGTTCTCGATCCTTAAAAGAATAGGACAGGTCACTTATAACTCTAGATCGTGCTCGATCCTTAAAAGAAGAGGACGGGTCACTTATAACTCTACATCGCTCTCGATCCTTAAAAGATGAGGACGGGTCACTTATAACTCTAGATCGTGCTCGAGCCTTAAAAGCAGAGGACGGGTCACTTATAACTCTAGATCGTGCTCGATCCTTAAAAGAAGAGGACGGGTCACTTATAACTCTAGATCGTCCTTGATCCTTAAAAGAAGAGGACGGGTCACTTATAACTCTAGATCGTTCTCGATCCTTAAAAGATGAGGACGGGTCACTTATAACTCTAGATCGCTCTCGATCCTTAAAAAAAGAGGACGGGTAACTAATAACTCTAGATCGTTCTCGATCCTTAAAAGAAGAGGACGGGTCACCTATAACTCTAGATCGTCCTTGATCCTTAAAAGAAGAGGACGGGTCACTTATAACTCTAGATCGTTCTCGATCCTTAAAAGCAGAGGACGGGTCACTTATAACTCTAGATCGTGCTCGATCCTTAAAAGCAGAGGACGGGTCACTTATAACTCTAGATCGCTCTCGATCCTTAAAAAAGGAGGACGGGTAACTAATAACTCTAGATCGTTCTCGATCCTTAAAAGAAGAGGACGGGTCACTTATAACTCTAGATCGTGCTTGATCCTTAAAAGAAGAGGACGGGTCACTTATAACTCTAGATCGCTCTCGATCCTTAAAAAAAGAGGACGGGTCACTTATAACTCTAGATCGCTCTCGATCCTTAAAAAAAGAGGACGGGTCACTTATAACTCTAGATCGTTCTCGATCCTTAAATGCAGAGGACGGGTCACTTATAACTCTAGATCGTGCTCGATCCTTAGAAGAAGAGGACGGGTCACTTATAACTCTAGATTGCTCTCGATCCTTAAAAGAAGAGGACGGGTCACTTATAACTCTATATCGTTCTCGATCCTTAAAAGAAGAGGACGGGTCACTTATAACTCTAGATCGTGCTCGATCCTTAAAAGAAGAGGACGGGTCACTTATAACTCTAGATCGTTCTCGATCCTTAAAAGAAGAGGACGGGTCACTCATAACTCTAGATCGTGCTTGATCCTTAAAAGAAGAGGACGGGTCACTTATAACTCTACATCGCTCTCGATCCTTAAAAAAGAGGACGGGTCACTTATAACTCTAGATCGTTCTCGATCCTTAAACGCAGAGGACGGGTCACTTATAACTCTAGATCGTGCTCGATCCTTAAAAGAAGAGGACGGGTCACTTATAACTCTAGATCGTTCTCGATCCTTAAAAGAAGAGGACGGGTCACTTATAACTCTAGATCGTGCTTGATCCTTAAAAGCAGAGGACGGGTCACTTATAACTCTAGATCGTGCTCGATCCTTAAAAGAAGAGGACGGGTCACTTATAACTCTAGATCGTGCTCGATCCTTAAAAGAAGAGGACGGGTCACTTATAACTCTAGATCGCTCTCGATCCTTAAAAGAAGAGGACGGGTCACTTATAACTCTAGATCGTGCTCGATCCTTAAAAGAAGATGACGGGTCACTTATAACTCTAGATCGTGCTCGATCCTTAAAAGAAGAGGACGGGTCACTTATAACTTTAGATCGTTCTCGATCCTTAAAAGAAGAGGACGGGTCACTTATAACTCTAGATCTTTCTCGATCCTTAAACGCAGAGGACGGGTCACTTATAACTCTAGATCGTGCTCGATCCTTAAAAGAAGAGGACGGGTCACTTATAACTCTAGATCGCTCTCGATCCTTAAAAAAAGAGGACGGGTCGCTTATAACTCTAGATTGTCCTCGATCCTTAAAAGAAGAGGACGGGTCACTTATAACTCTAGATTGTCCTCGATCCTTAAAAGAAGAGGACGGGTCGCTTATAACTCTAGATCGTTTTCGATCTTTAAAAAAAGAGGACGGGTCACTTATTACTCTACATCGTCCTCGATCCTTAAAATAAGAGGACGGGTCAGTTATAACAGACTCCCCTATCTGTAGCTATTTTAACGTCCCCCCCCCTCCTCACCCTCTAGGTTTTCGTATTTAAACAGCCTCCATTCTAGGGGCAGGTTAAAATGATCCTAAAAAGACCCCACTTTTCTCATAAATTGGGGAAGTAGAAATTAGTCGCATTTTTAATTTAATTAACGTTTAACGCCCTCCTTCGCCCTCTCCTGGGTCTAATCAGGCGCGAAAAGATAATGGGAGAATTAAAAGACGTGAAAAAGATGATCCGAGAGAGAGCACTACTTTCTTTTGTGGCCCTTGGACCTGGGGGGAGGGGGATGCAGCTACTCCACGTTTCAGTTGCAGCAGAGATATTGACCCCGCTACACCATCCATCCCCTTGCGGGATGAATTAGTAGTCTGATGTTTCTCTCTCAATAGGGGTGGTGAAGCCCCTCCTGAAAGGACACGATCTCTCGGCGATTAGCTGAGGGGGGAAGTGATCACCCCTACCAATAAAATTGTGGCTTATAAAGCGTTATCCGGGGTCGGAGGACCCACAGAACGCTTGTTTAATTGGAATCAGTGGAACCGTGATACCCAAAGCGGTCTCTGGGGTCGGAGTCCCTATAAAATGCTGGTATAGTTAGAATGACAGGAACTGTGATATTCAAAGCACTATCCGGGGTCAGAGACCCCATAAAACGCTTATTTAATTGGAATCAGAGGAACTGTGATACCCAGAATGATCAAAATCACATCCAAGGCAACAGATACGAATTCTACGATTCTTTACTTTTGCTGTTTATTTTATTTTTATTTTTTTAGAATAAACGCAAAACTTATCGTCAGATCTTCATGTAATTTTGTTAGGGTGTCTACCATGTACCAAGGACCAATCCATTATATTTTCCTGACAATCTGACTGCACCCCTTCCTGGCAGTTTAAAATCTCTGATTGACCTCATTGTACGTCATGCCCTGGATTTATGTTTATTTACTTACTTTGCGCGTCGATGAACTCCACTTAAGTGGGTGGATGCGAGATTGGGGGTCCACGCCAGAGAGGCGTAAGCTAGTGAAGGATCGATACACTGTTTGCATGTATAGTTGGTGGATTCATTGGATTGCCCCTGTATAATTCCTGTGAGTCGTCGGAATTTTATTTCTTTTCATTTTTGCGTCAGCCTCGTTTGTTGTGTTTTGTGTGATCGGAAAGTTAGTCGTGTGCCGAGTGTGGCCCCCAGCATTATAACTGTTTTATTTAAGGAGAGTATGTGTGTGTGGTGGGGTGGGTGATAAATGATGCAGAGGTGTTCTTTGCACTACAGTTTGTGAAAAGGATAACAGAAGGATTTTAAATGTTATTAAATTATGTTGGAGCCAGCATTCGAATCTTGCGATCCTTGTAGATTGCTAGTTGCCTGGCTGTGCTTTGGATGTTGGCGATAATTTTCTTTGCAATTTGATGTAAGTGAGAAAGGAAATAAACGAATGTAATTTCACTGAAATTAGAAAGAGTGATGAAAATGACAAACACAAAAGAAAGAGGAAGGAAAGGAAATGTTAAATTGACTCGGATAACCTCTGATAGGCCCTTGTGGCTTTTATCATTCGTTGAATTATGTTATGTTGATGCAAACCTCGCCAATTGAAAGAGTTTATCAATATGAGAATTTTGGAGCGATTCCCCACTTTGGAGGTAGATCCCTGACACCCCCAAGGGGGAATTCAGGATTCCTTATCGATGGTGGGCCGGAAAACAAAGCCACAGCGGAATGCGTCCATTTGGCGCGCACTTGAGTGTCAGCCCGTCAAAACGTGACTCCCACGCCGGTCTTGGGTCGACCGAGCACGCGCGCTCTCATGGGAGCCACATGCGTTTGGAGGGTTTCAGGAGGAGACCAGCCAAATCTAAACAGAGGCGGTCAGTGAGAATAACGATGAAAGAGAGACAAAAGGAAGGAAAATGGAGTTAGTATATTAAGCCTTTCGGATGCAATTTATGGGTCGAGTGTTGTCATCCGTTGAATTATGTTATGTCATCCCATACGTTTTTCCCCAATTTTGAGTATTATCTATAAAACCAGCAACAAAATATGGGTGGACCTTATAGAACCCTCGTAGAATTCTAAATGATATCTGGAGACAATAGAAAAACTAATGTTTATGAATAAAAAGGATCGACAAAGAATACATGTCTTTGTGACTTGTCATGTGTTGCATGAAATGGGGTTGTAGAGTGGGGATCTGGGGTCGTGGCAGCCGTTGATAATATCTAAAAGCGTCTTGACTCTAATCGCATCATGAGAATGTCAAGTGTAGTGCTCAGAAAATGCTTCAGTACTCGATAAATATTCTCATCACCCAGTCAATGTACTCAGTACTCAATAAATTAACTTCTTTAGTAGCGCTTCACTCTGCGGCGTGTATTGAACGTAACTCCGTTAAAAGTTCGAACCCCCTTTAGAATATAAGAAAAGCAGTCTGCAAAAGGCTAATCAATGGTCTATACGAGGCAGCTCCTGTTCCCATCCCCAAGTTCAGTCACACTATCTAAGTAAGCTGTAGAATTTATGGCGATTCGGTACCCTATTACACCTCTCGATAAAACCACTACACTGCCTAGCATCTTCATCCATTAATCCACCCAGTCAATTCTTAAAACTCCGCACGCTTCTATCACATGACTAGTAAGCCTATTCCATTCATCTAACAATTTCTACCAATATCTTTCCTAAACCTAAACTTGTCCAGCTTAAAACCATTGCTACGTGTTCTATCATGTTCATTAAAAATAACACCCTTACCTATGTGTCCCTTATTATAACCTTTTACCCACTTGAAGACCTCAATCAAGTCACCTTGGACTCCTCTCCTTTCTAACCAATGAAGATTTAGTCTCCTAAGCCTTTCACCATTAAGTAAGTTCCTCAACCCAAAGCAATATCCAGCCAATAATATGGTCACCAAAATTGCACCGCATAGTCAAGATGAGACCAAACTAATCCTAGGTACAAGTTCAGAATGACATCAGCATTCCTATTACTTACACTTCTCCCAATAAACCACAATACCCTTTAGCTTTATTTATTCCTACCACTTATGCAGTACTTTCTAGGCTGGAGGTCAGAACTTCCCAGGACACCTGTCTCTTTCACAATCTGACCTTTCTAGAACTCTCCCATTCAGTTTATATTTGTTCACTAGATTACATCTAGCTATACTAAAGTATACTATTGAGTGCTTATGTTAAATTCCATTTTCCACTTCTCTGCCCATTGAGATTTTATGGTCAATTCATCTTGTAATACCTTAGCATTGGATTCAGACCTTATAATCCTACCTAACTTAACTTAGTATCATCGGCAAACTTGCTCAAGTCTAGCGCTACCTATACCAAAGGCAAGATCATTAATATAAATCAAGAACAACTGTCCTTTCATGTCCTGTGTATTAGTGTGTCTTTGAAGGTTCGTACGCATGTGCATTTTTGTATATGTGAGTACAAAGAGGCGTTTTCTTCAAGGTCAACAGAGATATGAGTGATGAAGTTGATAATATTTCTTGAGTGATACGGCAAAAGAAGGAAAAAACGAGAGCAACGGCTGTTTACATTGGTTGGTTTCCATAGAAACGGCAACGACTGGGGGCGAAAGACATGTTCAAAACATGATCACGAGGCGTACCATCAAGTTCAAAGGATATACAGCTCGAAAGGTTGTGAGTGATCAATGTCATGCTGAGGGGAGGAGTAGTACACACAGAAGTAAACAATAGATGGAAAAGGGAAATATGATTAAAAAGATAAAAAATCTTTTCCAACTTGTACAAATGATTTGAATTTGGGGATCTTTTGTACAATTAATCTTCCGGGTATTTTTCCTATCTTCGCTTGACGGTCCAATTCCATTCTTTCCACATCAAGCATCGATTTTCCTGTCTGGGATTGTACTCAAGGGGGCTCTACATGGAAGCCCCTGTCTGCCCTTTGTATAGCCCCCCCCCCTCCCCCCCAGCCAATGAGGTCCTTGCGAATCGGCGGTCAGATCCGAGGAGTGAATCACAGAGGTTCGTCTGCCGGTAGGGGAAGGGGCGCAGTGGCCGATCGGTCACGTGCAAGAGGGGTAAAGGGACCCACTGATCTGGCCCGCAGTATAGGGGCGGGGGGGGGGGGGTCTTAATCACCAAGGAGGGAGTGATAAGGGACATGGCACAATCTTTAGACCGCGGCAGTGGAAGGTTAATAATAAAAGAGGGCTTTTGCCATTAAAAATACACGTTAACCAACAAGGGCATTTCATTTCTTCTGGAGAAATTAAGAGAGAGAGAGAAGAAGAAGAAGAAGAGGAAAAAACTAATGCAGAGAAAGAAAGATAAATATGAAACAGGCAAAAAAAATGCAAGGCCGGGATAGTACACAGGATGGGTTCGCATGCTACAGCTGACATCTGAAAGACATCATGCCTTCCTGCCTGTGGAGAATCTGCGGCTATATATCTTCCACACCTTTTCACTACCCCCATTTTCACCACTTCCATCACAAATCTCTATTTACAAACGTTCTGCGAGAAATGTTTTCGGTGGTTTTCGACTTATTTACTTATACAAACGTACATATGTACGTGCATTGGGGCGGAGTGTATGTGCCTCGTACGTATATACTATTCTGACTGTGCTCGGAAGTCGAATGTATATGTGTGAGAGAGAGAGAGAGAGTTACAAGGAGTTACAGGGAATCTCAGTACCTCAAAAGGTTTTATAACCAATACCGAGGAGGTACCGTTAAAACGTTAACGGGGATTCACACCATTACTTACACTAGTGTGTGTTGAGATTACCGCTATTGCACTGTCTGACACATGTTACATGTTTCTGCGTGAGGGTGCATGAACGCCCCCCCTTCCTCTCTCTCTATGGCGCACTATTTATCGATAGAAGACTGACCCTATGGTTTATGGTTATGCAATGGGGAAAGGGCCGCGGGTTTTCTTGGGCATAGAGACGAGACGCTTAGCGCCACTCCCCACCTCGGTGGTTTATTGTTGTTTTTTTTTGTAGCCACAGGGAATTACGCGTTTTGGAACTCGCACTCAAAACTCCCTTCAAACGCTCGGACTCGGCCGGACGGAAACCTTCTGAAGTGTGAGGCACCGCGAAAGACGTCTCCTCGCAAGTAAGGTCCTTTGCCCGGGTTCTCCGGCCAAGCTAAGTTTTTATACCCTCTTTCTCGCATTGGTTCTGCGAGTTCCTCCCGAATTCCCATCAAACTCTCTTTTCCCTTTGCGCCCTCTCTCCCATAAATTCTTTTAACCTTCGGTCCTTCAAACTCTTAACCTTCTATCCATTTCGGAACCATCAGACTTCTCTCAAACTCTACTAAACTCTAACTAACGAGGGCATTCGGAACTAAACATAGTTTCGAATAAGTTCTTTGGAGAGATCACTAAACTTTCCAAATTAATTGGACTCGAATGTCTCTCACTTAAGCGTTACCATCTTGCTTAGTCCTGCACTGCTTTCGGGCTAATAATTCTAACAACATTGAAAAGTTTAGTCTTCATTTCCATTAGTTATTCTAAGGGAAATTCCGATTGATTTTGGAGAAGTCGATCTTCCCAGAGATACTTTCCTCGGTTTACCTTTTGCTGAACCGAGCTTCCCGTTTTCTTTTCAAACGTAAAATGGCCGAAAATCCTCAAATTTCCATTTCGGATGAAATTGAATCCCACATCAAAGTCTTGGTCAGAAATAGGGCGTTGTTTAAACGTAAAATCACCGTGGTCTTTAATAAGATTAGCTCTGAGTTAGAAGAGGCGCTACTAATAAATACAACTAACTCTTTTTTCAATTCTGTACTTGCTATGTCATGTGATATAGAAAGAAAGTGTGTTTGTGTGTGGGGGAGAGAGAGAGAGAGAGTGCGTTTGTTTGTGTGTGAAAAAGTGTGTTTGTGTGTGTGAGAGTGTGTTTTTGTGCGAGAGAAGGTGTGTGTGTGTGTGTGTGTGTGTGAAAGAGAGAGCGTGTTTGTGTGTGTGTGAGAGAGAGAGCGTGTTTGTGTGTGTATGAGAGAGAGAGTGTGTGTGTGTATGTGAGAGAGTGTGTTTGGGTGTAAGAGAGAGTGTGTTTGTATGTGTGTGTGAGAGTGTTTGTGTGTGTGTGTGTGTGAGCGTGTGTTTGTGCGTGCGATTGAGGTGGCGATAGAGTATGCAGGTGAGAGATCATTCATGGGGGTAATTTCTTCCTCTCGGCACGAGTGACGCCATTGTTCCGAGGCGCTGCTCCCCAACTCGCATCACCTCCAACCCCGCCATGATCTGTCCCCACCGGCGACCTTGCCCCCCCCCCCGCCCCTACTGCCCCGCCCTTTCCCACTACCCGACGGCCTCTGCCCTCTGCTTGGCCTCGAAATGACCGACATTTTGACGAGCGGAATTGACCGACTTGTGCGAGTGTAGGTCGATCATTTACCCATGCCCACGTCGAGTTTCTTTGCAGGGGAAGGGCAATTAAATGCCCCATTGAGGTGAGAAACACGAGTATTGAATGCCGCTGCTAGGCGGGGCGTGGGCAGTAAATACCCACTCGCTCGGGTCTTGTGTCTGTACTTCGGAACTGCGCGAAACTTGACCAACGAGACGCCCTATGCTGGGTCAACGCCGGTGCCTCACTCGTTCGGTGGGTGACTACACCCTGTGCAGGGCACGATGGGTGGGGTAGAGAGGAGTAGGGAAACGCGGCACCATGGATATCGGAACAAGGATATATATATATATATATATATATATATATATATATATATATATATATATATATATATATATATATATATATATTTATTTATTTTTCGGATTGACAAGAGCGATTCAAGAGAACCCAAAAGTGACTAAACAAAAGGAGAACCAGGAACCTGTCTCTGGGACCTCCCACCAGCAACCTTTTAGAGTAAAACCAAGAACTCAGATGGGGATGCGAATTTCTACCATTCGTGCACACTCACACACATCAACATGGCTTGTATGATTCTGTTTATGTATGTTCGTGTACCTATCAAGAATGAATATAAACTCGCAATTTTAGGAATCAACCCCAAAACATTGTCAATTTCAAAGATACTTTTCCTTTTAATCCATTTTCCTAACTCCCCATATCACCCCGAGACGCCCTCATCGGATTACATGGTCTTCATGTAATTTGAGAGAAAATATACATTTCAAGATCATACTTTTGTACCTCACTTCATTATTTGAGATTCACCCCGCCCTCCCTCACCTGATCTTACTCTCGATATAGATTATTTACAAGTGTCTCCATTCTAAGTACAAATACCCCCCTTTCCCCATCCAGATCATGTTGGGGTCTTTTGTAGCGCCCCCCACACGGCGCCTACCTCATTGAGTATCTCAACACCGTGGACGCCATTATGTTCTGAATCCAATTCAAGTTCAGAATTTTTTCACGCGCGAAAAGAGGAAAAATGAGCGCGTCAACCAACGAAGGCATTTCATTTAGCAGAGTAGGGCTTGTGGGATAGAAGATAAAGGAAAACGAGAGGGGGGTGGGATATAAAGAAAGGGAATAACGATAAAAAAGAAGTGTTGTAGTTCGTAAACATAAAGCGAAGGATTCGGAAATGAGAACTAGAATCCGTCGTGGTTTTTTGTTTAGCTACAATCAAATTGATGCCCACAAGCTGGGGCAGAAATTGGGGGTTTGAAGGAAGGAAAAGGAATAGGAGGAATAAAATATAAGAGTCGTGTGGTAGTGGTACGTAGTCCTTACACCTTCGAACTGGGGAAACGGACGAGGGAGGATGGGGGGGGGGGGGCAAACACCGCGTACCGAGATTAGCCTCGGGATTGCAAAGGTCGCCATGACTCGTCGTAGCAAACAGGTGTGCGGATCGCACAGTAAAATATCATCACCCTAGATATGTGTCAGACAGTGGGAATCGTTGGGGGAGGGGAGGGAACACGCACCCAAATGACTTTAATGCAGATGTTTAGAGAGGAAAGGCAGGTGTAGGAAGGCTGTTACGGGAATGAACGGCTTAGAATGGGCGTTGCAGGAATGAATTGTGCAGGAAAGACAGGTGTAGGAATGAATTGTGCAGGAAAGACAGATATAGGAAGGAATTGTATAGGAAGTAAGAAGTAGCGGTGTAGATATGAGCGGTTTAGAAATGACCGTTACAGGAAGGGCTATTCTAGTAAGGACCAATGCAAGAAAGGGCGGGATAGGAAGAGCTGGTGTAGGAAATGTAATTGCAGGAAAGACAGGTGTTAGGGAAGCAAATGGGACACAAGGTCAGGGGCAGGAATGGCGGTTGCGGGAAGGGCCATTATAGGAAAGGCCGTTGTATGCAGGGTCGATGTAGGGAGGGAGGTTGTAGGAAAGGTCATTGCAGGAAGGGCCGGTGTAGAAAGGAGCAGTGCAGGACGGACTGATTTAAAAAGGGCCGGTTTAGGAAGAACTGATGTAAGAAGTGTTGGTTTAGGAGGGACTGTTTTAGGGAGTTAGACTATAGGAAAGAATGAAGCGCTGCTGAGATAATTTGACGGGAGGCATAATTCACTTGGCTAAACCCTGAGCCTTAAAGAGACTCAGATAAAAGCGAGCTTATTAGCGCCTTTTTTGGACTCGTCACTCTATAACCTGTGCCATTCTCTGTCTTCATCCGATTCTTTCCTCTCTAGAGTGGCCGCCCCTCGCATTATGAGCGCCATTATTTTAAAACGAAGCCTAAAAGGAAAACCTTATCGCAGCCTACCGCGCCCCAGAATTCCAAGACCTCCAAGATACGCCCCCCACCCCCAAATGGCGACGCGGGCGGCGGCGAGTCAACGATGGCGGGAGGAGTCCGGAGAGTCGGGGTCCTGGCGAGGCTCGGAGGCGCCAGCCCGTAGAGTGATGTTTCGGGGAAGGTCACCGCGACGCAGAAATGGGAGTAGAAAAAGATAAACATGGTAGAAATTAGGTAGAAAGATAAACGCACTATAAATGGGGTGAAAGAAGCCTAAATAACATAAATATAGGGTAGAAAGAAGGTAAAATAGGATAAACGAAGTGTAAACATAGTAGAAGAAGGATAGACAGGGTCGAAGGAGGGGAAACAGGGTAGAAGAAGGGTAAAGTGGGTAGATTAAGAGTAAAGAAGATAAAAGAAGGGTAAACGAGGAAGAAAGGGGAGTAGATAAGGGGTAAACATGGTATAAATTAGATAGAAGGGTAACCAGGGTAGAAACAGAGTGGAAGAAGGGTAAACAGCATAAATATGGGGTCAAAAGAAGGGTAAACACGGAGAAAATAAGATAGACAAAAGGGTAAACATGGTAAAAGAAGGACAAATAGAATAGAAGAAGGGTAAACGGAGTAGAAGAAATGTAAACAGCGTCGAATATGGGTAAACAGAGAAGAAATGAGAGTAGAAAATGGGTAAACAGTGCAGATCATAGGTAGAAGGATAAACGGGGTAGAAATGGAGTGAAAGAAGGGTAAACAGCATTAAAAGAAGGTAGATATGGTAGAAAAATGATAAACAAGGTAGAGGAAAGTTAAACAAGGTAGAACGGGGACTAAACCGGATGGAAGAAGGGTAAACAGGGAAGAAATGGATGTAAAAATGAGTAAACAGGGAAATATTAGGTAGAAGGGTAAACTGGGTAAAAAAGAGGGTGGAATGGAGTAAACATCATAAAAGTAGGGTATAAAGAAGGATAAACATGGGTAAAATAGGATAGCTGAAGGATACAAGAAAGGTAACGCGGCTAGGAGAAGGATAAAGAAAGTAGAATAAGGGTGAAAAGGGTAGAAATGGGATACAAGTAGGGAAAATATAAAAATGGGGCAGAAGAAGGATAACCAGGGGTAGGAATGCGGTGGGAAGGGCAAACAATCGTAGAAATATGAAGGAAAAGTGTAAACAGGGAAGAGAATGTAAATACACTAAAAGAGGGGTAAACAGGGACAAAATGGAATAAACGTAGGTTAAACATGGTAGAAGAATGCTAAGAATCAGGGTAGAATAAGGGTAAACAGGATAAAAGAAGGTTAAACAATGTAGAAATATGATAAAAAAACAAGGTAGAATAAGGGTAAACAGGGTAAAAGGAGGGTGAACATGGTAGAAGAAAGGTAAAGTGGATAGATGAAGGGTAAAGAGGGTATATGAATAGTAAACAGGGAAGAAATTGGAGTAGAAAAGGGGGTAAACATGGTAATAATTAGTTGAAAGGGTAACCAGGGTAGAAACGGGGTGGAAGAAGGGTAAACAACATAAATATAAGGTAGAAAGAAGCATAATCAGGGTCAACATTAGATAGAGGAAGGGTAAAAATTGTAGAAGAATGATACACACGGCAGAATAAGGGTAAACAGGGTAAATGGAGGGGGAACATGGTATAAAAGAGTAAAGTGGGTAGATGAAGGGTAAAGAGGGTAGAAAAAGGGTAAACGTGGAAGAAATGTGAGTAGAAAAGGGTAAACACGGTAGAAATTAGTCAGAAAGGGGAACCGGGGTAGATTTGGGATGGAAGAATGGTAAACAACATAAATATAGGGTAGAAAGAAGGGTAGACATGGCAAAGGGATAGACGAGGGGTAAACAGAGGAAAAGGATAGACGAAGGGTAAACATGGTAGAAGAAGGGCAAACAGGGTAGAAGAATGGTAACCAGAGCAGAAATGGGGTGGAAATAGGTAAACAGGTTAGATAAAAGGTAGCCACTTCAATAAGGGTACACAGGATAGAAATGGGGTGTAAGTATTATAGCCACAAAAGGTAGAAGTGTAGAGGAAAAGTCTAAAAATGTTAAAAGGGAAAACGTAGAGAAGTAGAAGGTAGATGGGTAAAAAGGGTAGAAAATTAGATATAAAACTGTTCACGTATGAAGGCAGTGAATGGCTGAAAAAGGAAGACTGTTCGTACATGTGAATCCATGTGTGTTCTCGTATTCGAACTTGGGTTTTGACGGGAGCGGGGAGTGGGTGCACCAGCCACGCGCCAGGGCACTGAGTTGACCACATTTAGAGAAGTGGTGGTAATTTTGATGGTAATTTAGGGTTTGGAGAATTTTCCTGTCTTTATTCACTTAATTCTCATCGCTAAAAAAGAGAGATAATGGGAGAGATAGAGAAAGAGTAGAAATAGAGAGATAAAAGGGAGAGAAAGAGTAGAGAGAAATTAATGTAGAGAGTATTTGGTATAGTGATAGATGTAGGGATAAGTAGAGAGTGACGTAGAGAAAGCGGGCTAGAGATAGCGAAGTATAAGGAGAAGGATAGAAGGAGCGAGGTAGAGAGCGAGATAGAGTTAGAGAGAGAAGGAGGCGGGAAAGAGAGAGAGAGAGAGAGAAAGAGAGAGAGAGAAAGAGCAAGAGAGTGACTGTCAGAGAGGCAGGTTGAGAGAGAAACAGACAGAGGCATGTGTATACGTGGAAGCTTATGTATGTATGTGAGAAAGCGATATGTTCCCGATTTCATGGGTATACGTGGATTTGTGTGCGATAGTTTTTCTGGTTTATGGTTGGCGTTTTGGCGCGAATCCTTGACCCACTGAATGTCGGGGTTGGGGTGGGTGGATAGGAGGTGGGAGTAGCAGCTCCACACACACACACGCATATATATATATATATATATATATATATATATATATATATATATATATATATATATATATATATATATATATATATATATATATATATATATATATATATATATTTGTGTGTGTGTATATTCGTGTGTGTAAGCTTCATTCTGCGATGTACCACCTTCCAATCTATACCTTGTTAACTCCTCGAAAAACCGTGGGGTGACTTCTCCCTTTGCACCCTCTCGGTCCCTCACCCACACGAAAAGGGCGCGAGTGCAAGAATTTAAGCCTGTTTTGATCTCTAAGTGTGAGAATGTATGCACATGTGGTCCATCAGGCATCATATGGGACAGTACTGTTGTCGCCAGATGTGCTTCTGAGCACAGCCAGAGACAGCGCTGGGAAGGTGAGTTTCGCGCTCAAATTGGCGCCAATTATCGCCGGCAGTGACTCTTGGCATTGACAACAAACGGATATTTAACGCACGGAAAGGGGTGAAAGTGGAAACGCGGGTAAATTCACGTCATGAAATACTAGCGCAAGCAACAAGTAAACACTATACATATTTTGGTACGAGGGGCGGTCAATAAGTTTTGCATTCTGATATAAGGAAACGAGATATAAGGAAAAGTGTTTTATTATTTTTCAATATAACTACCCTCGACTTCAATGCACTTGCGCCACTTGTCCCTGAGGCTTCGAATTTCCGACAACCAGAAATCTGCCGACTGCTGTTCAATCCACTCCTAGACGGCGAGCTGGACATCTTCATCGTCCCCAAACCAGCGTCTACGCAGTGCAGCCTTGAGCTGGCGGAATAAAAAGTAGTCGCTAGGGGCCAGATCTGGACTGTGTGGAGGTGGGGGTTGAGCTCTTCGAATCCGCACTCGCGCAGGGCAGCTTATGCAACTCTGGCCTTGTGGACTTTGACGACGTTAAAGTCGATCATGGGGCGTGAGATTTCTAGGGACCCAACGGGCAGAGACCTTGGTCATGGCCAAATTGTCGTGGATGATGTTGATAACACTTCCATGTGACATTCCAAGTTCTCGCTGGATTTCTTCGACCTTCACTCGTCGATTTTCGAGGATCATCCTCTCCACACGGGCCACATTGTCCTCGCTGGTCACATCTGACGGAAGTCCTGGACGGGGGTCATTTTCAAGGGACTCACGATCATGGCGGAACTTCCTATTTCAGCGAGCAATGGTTGCATTGGAAGGGGCGGTGTCGGTATACACTGCAACCATGCGTTCATGGATCTCTTTTGCATTCTTGCCTTCCTTGGTCAAAAATTTGATCACTGCGCGGTGCTCAACCTTCTCCATCGTTGAAAAATTTGTGACTGACGATCTGCGATAAGCTACTGCTTCTTAAATAGACGAGGCAGGAGAGTGCAGCTGCAGGTCCTGACTTGTCATAACTTGTCCTAACAGCCTCACAAACAGCCACCCCCCTTCCTCTGTTTTGCCCTAACGATTCGCAAAACTTATTGACCGCCCCTCTTATAACGAATTATCATACACTGAAGTGTTAAAAATTGACAGCTCGTGAGCCACTGTGAACACTGACTAGGCTGCTGGTGGGGGGCAACGTGAATTATAGGATATCAAACGCGGCATAATAGTGGGTCCAAATGAATGGGTCATTTCATTTCTGAAACTATTTGGACATTCAACATCCCTTTATCTACGGTGCCATGTTTGTACAGAGAATACCTCATGGAAGGAATTACCGCTGACTCTAGACATTCAGTGGCCGACTACGTGTTCATAATGATGGTGACAGCCACTTTTGACTAAAATTGCCAATGGTAACAGACAATCAACCCTGGCCCAAATCGCATCCATATTCAATGCAGGAAGTACCATACGCATATCCGCTATGGATATGGGAACAGGACACCTGACACCAGACAATGTCACAACTGGGCTCGTGGCATCGCTAATTTGACCCTGGATAACTGGTATTTTTGCTTCCAGGATCGGGCGCCTGCAAATTTTAGGGAACTGTGGACAGCTATCGACAGGCCATGGGCCAAGATCTTTCCAAATCTATGCCGGTCATTTGTCGAATCGATGCCACGTCGAGTTGCCGCACTTCGACGGGCTAGAGGTGGTTCTACACTAACCTAGATACCCATCCTATGACGTTTGGCATTTCAGGGTATGTTTGACAACTCATTTAGAATTTCGGTCAATCAAAACTTCGCTATTAATATTCCGATGATTTATACATCAGCTACTTGCCTAGGTTTTTTTAAATGAGTTCTGAAGTTTTAATAACATTTTTTTACCAGGTTTGATGTAAAAGGCAACAATAATCTGTCTTTTTTGTAGTGCCACAGAGTGCCATCTTACATAAACAGGACGCAGTCTTTTCACTTGACCACTTGAGATTAATGCTATAAATTCATCGCGGGGAGAATATTTTCTCTTGAATTAATGCCAATAAAACACTCAAACTAAAGTTGATTTTCCATTATAACGAAGAGTTCCGCGAACAATAACAAGAGAGAAGGATGTAACCTGTTTACATTAAATTCGTGCCTCCGTAATCCCTAGATCCATGCGTGTTTATTGTCTAAACAACACAAATCTTGACTAACGCAAGGACACCAGAAAAGCCACAAATTTATTGCACAGCTCAAAACAAAAGAGAGTGGACTCTTGTCCGAAAATACAAGGCTGATCAAACCCTGATAATTTCACCTTTGTAGTGGATTATCTATTGGCAGAAGACAGGGTGTCCTAGATTTCAAGTGATTCGTCTTCCTTTGAAATAAAAAAAAATTAAAAAAATCAGGATATGAAATTCTTGGTACGTTTGAGGCGGTATTTTTTCCTCGAATTGAAACGAAAACCAATGAGGGCATCTCCCGTAGAAAGTGGGCAACAAAGTATTGAACCAAGAGGAAGTGAAAAATGTGTGGAAGACATCTCCGCAGATCCTCCTGCAGGCATTAAGACCAGGAGGGCAAGATACGGGCGTTGGAACCGCGAGGGCTTACAATACTCCAGATATCAGCTGCAACATCGTTGTAAGTGCGTAAAAGAATATATGAGGAAAAGAATGGATGGAGAGAAGGAGGAAAGAATGCAAATATGTAAAAAAAAAAACACCCATCGAAGCTAAAAGGGAAGTGTAACTCCCTTTTCAGCCCAAACCAAGGATGAAAGTGGTCAGCGACTAGACTGCGGAATCAATCATCGCCTAAGAAAATAGGTGAGAAAGACTTGCAAAAAATTGGCGAAAAGGGCGTAAAATGGAATGTTTAGAAGGTCTAAAGCCCAGGTAGTCTCACAACTAGCTCGAGACTGCGGGGAACACAGGAGCCGAGAGGGGTGCCATTCATACTGGTAAAATATGTAACAGTTTATCCCCCCTTGCTGGGGTGTTCGAGGGGGTATATTGCAATCCATAGGGAAACAAAAGGATATTAGTGATAATCAAATCCAAAATGGGAATACAGAGATTAGAACCTCCAATTCTGAGTGTATATTTTCCTTTTGCTCATTTCTGAACGAGACGATGTCGATTTCATGAAGCGCCTGGAAAGAATCGTGATTTTGGGGAGCCAATTCAGGGATGAGCATCGTTTATTGGTATGATGCAGAGGGTTTCACCGTCTATGTTAATCATTAATGGAATCATCCGACTTTTTTTAGTGGATTTAATCCATCACAACATATCAATTCAGCGTTATTTAACGTTTAATACTTCACGGGCGTTGGGAAGAAGGTACATCTTCAAGTTACGCATTTTCAGCAGTTGAAATCCTTTTCTCCTTTTGCTATTTATCTAATCTCTACCAGTCCGTGGATGTATAGAGCTGTTGTTCAGGTTGTATGGTAAGAATGCCGGCGCGTCTTTCAAAAGAACGCTAGTGAGGAAATGTGTTGCCTGATTAAAGGTGTGGAAAAATACACAATTTTTTTTTATCACTAAGATGCCTTTTTTGTATCGATTACATGCATTGAAATGTGAGTGTAATCCACTACATATCTGGTAGATTTATATAGATTTTATACTACAGAAAATGATTCTTTTAATACTAATTAAAACAAGATTAAAATAAATGTACAACTTTTCCGAGCACTTGAAAATAAGGTTCGCCTATAATGCCGAGTGACTGACTTCATAGTTTATAAGTAGAGGTGCGGTAGGGGAGATGGGGATAAGACCTGTAACGGAGGGGCTGGAGTCTTTGGATGAATCTGCCACTTTAACTGGGTGTTTTGAATGTGTTCGCTCGCCATTTAGGCTCAAAAGGTCTGATATTCTAGTTCTTTATATCCATGAACTTTAATATTTATCTTCTTTTTTAATTCGGTCTGTTCTCCCTGTTTTACTTTTCCCGGTGAGTGGCCAAATAATTATTGGTTGAATATAAGTTTCCTCTTCCTTAACAATATAGAGTGATCAACTGCACAAAATAATTTTATTTCTAAAATCCTCAAAGGTACTTTTTGGGCCGGTCGGTGAGAATGCCAGAGAAAGAAATGACAAATGGAGTCTACCAAAATTGTGTCATAGAATCGAAATGCAAAAGATAATTATTAGAACAGGCGATTACCACATCACCGTCATCTCGGTACTTTTTGTTGTGGTAGCAGGCTATTCCTTTGTTGTTTTTATTGCTTTACTTTCTCATAGTGATATTTGGCAATCTTTATTCTTCCCTCACAACTGCCGCTTGATTGGTGCAAATCAAAATTGCGCGCGCGCCATTCTTCGAATTTGAATTACATCAATCTATAATTGCTGTGCATTCGGCAAAAACCGCTAATTAAATTGAGCTTGAAATGCTCTTTAATAATATCTGATCGACCGCAATTAGTTTCGAATTAGTAAAAGTAAAATAGTTTTTTTTACTCTCCTTCCCTATGTGTACACGACTGTTAAGGCTCCAGCTAGAAGATTTCGATACCAAGAACGCTAAAATGTCACTTGAGACGTGGGATAACAATAAAAGTTCTCTCTCCCCATCAAATAATAATAATAATAGGGGTTTTATATAGCACCCTTCAAGACCTTGAAGACTTCGCAGGGTTCCCGGGGGGCCATCGAAAAGGAAAAGGCTGACAGAAGAGGTGGGTTTTCCAAAAGAGCTTGAAGGTGCGAAACGAGAAAGAGTAGCTTATTGGTTAAAATGGCATCATCACCCTGAGAAGAGGGCCACAACCCAGAGTGTTAAATAACTAGAATTGGTGTAATTCCACCATGGCATTCTGATTTAGTGGGTAAAGAGAGACTGGGCAGAGAGGGGAATAAGTCAAATAACAGGAAGAGCAGGAAAAGGGGTCAAGTTTGAAGCCTCGTTAATGCTGGGAAATGTAAGGCACTTGCCCATACCCGCGGAAGAACGTTTGCATAAGTGAATTTAGGCACACAAAAGTATGTATTTAAATGTTAAGAGACGCGAAAAGGCGAAAGTCGAAACTGGAAAATTGGCAAACATGTCCACAACGTTTCGCTCATGAAATCAGAAAATCCCCCTGTTTATCACCAAGAAATTCTGGTATTTAATTATCAGGATTACGGGGTATTTGATTACTAGGAACACGAGGCATTTAATTACAAGCAAAAAGGAGTATCTGATTACCAAGAACACGGATTATTTAATTGGAAAGGACAAGGGGCATTTAATTACTAAGGACAGAGTGGGTTTAATTATTCGGTTTAATTGAAATCAGTGTTTATATTAATTACGTCGACTAATTACTTTCCGATAATGGGTATTACAAGGATTCGAAGTTCAGGGTATCCATTCTTGAGGTGGACTGTTTTTTGAGACAACAAAAACACGGCAAATAAATTAGAATAAAAGAATAGCAAAGAGCGGCAATTGTAAAAATGAGTCGATTTTTTTCAATGAAGTTTTGAAGAGGTGAAATTAGGGGCTGGTGAGGGAAATAGAACGAGTAGTGAAATGGTCCGAGAATGAAAAGGATTTTGTTATAATTCCAAACCTCAATGAACTTAGGAAATTAAAGGAGTCAGGAAGCTCGTTTCATATGTACAGGGAGTTCGTAGGAATGGGTCAGTGGATTCCGGCGTGCGACCCCTCCACCCAACCCCACAACCCCACACTTCTCCCCTCTATCTACTCGACATGCATTATGTGCTCAAATGCCGCAACGGCTATATATATATATATATATATATATATATATATATATATATATATATATATATATATATATATATAAAGGGTGTTCCAATAACTTAGGCCGATTTTAAATGTGAGTTAAGTTTAAGCGTCTAAGGATTTTTTTCATTTTCTTTCAGATTTAACAACTTCAGTCTTTGGCAATTTCAACCATGGAAAGATTAACAATCGAACAACGTGTTAAAGTTATCGAAGCTTATTACGAAAATGGACGTTCAAACAGAAACATATTTCGGACACTTCGCGATTTTTTGGTCAACATAAACGACCAACCGAGAGTGCAATTGGGAAAATAGCTCGTAAATTCAAACAAACGGGGTCGGTGGCAGATATGAAAACGCTATTGCGTGCTCGTTTACGCCGTTCAGCTGAAAACATTGCTGCAGTCTGCGAGAATGTGGCCGAAGATCCAGACACCTCTATTCGTCATCGTGCTCAGGAATTGAACCTCTCCACGACAACGTTACATCGAATTTTGACAAAAGATTTGTCTCTACACGCTTACAAAATTCAATTGACACAAGAAATGAAGACTGCTGACCATTTGAAGCGCCGTACATTCGTCAATTGGGTGCACGAGCAAAGACAAGCCATTGATGATTTTTCACAAAAAATCATCTTTAGTGATGAAGCCCATTTTCATCTTGGTGGATTCGTTAATAAGCAGAATTGTCGCATTTGGGCTGACGAAAATCCCAGGAAGATTGTTGAAAAGCCACTGCATCCACAAAAGGTCACTGTTTGGTGTGCATTTTTTGCTACTGGAATAATTGGGCCGTATTTCTTCGAAAATGATGCCGGGAATTCTGTTACGGTGAGAGGCGAGCGATACTGTGCCATGATAACCAACTTTTTATGGCCTGAATTGAATTCTATGGATATCGAAGATTTGTGGTTTCAACAGGACGGCCCCACATGCCACACAGCCAATGCAACAATGGCTTTATTAAATGAGAAGTTCCCAGGTCGCATCATCTCTCGAAACATCGAGGTCAATTATCGTGTGACTTGACGCCTTTAGATTTCTTCCTTTGGGGTCATCTCAAAAGTAAGGTCTATGCCAACAAGCCAACAAAAATTCAACAGCTGAAGCATGAGATAAAAGGTATATTGGTAAGATCGAGGAGCAACTATGCAGAGACGTCATCCAAAATTTTCACCATGGAGTGGAGATGTGCCGCCGAAGCATTGGTGGACATTTAGGTGATATTATTTTTCACACATAATTGCCATGACTCAAATAACATGATCCAATAGTGAAATCAATAAATTTTCACCAATAACGCTGTTTTATTTACTGCTAACTTCGATCCGTCTTAATGGAACACCCTTTATATATATATATATATATATATATATATATATATATATATATATATATATATATATATATATACATGAGGAATAAAACCACATTCTCCGAAGACAATTTAATTCAGAACAGTTTCGGTGTATCTCACACCCTTTTTCAACTGACACTGGGTAGAAAATATAAGAGAAGTGCATATCAGCATAACACAAGATCCCCTCTTTTTTCCCCCAATCCCCTACTTGTGGCTAATCTGGGGGGAGGTTAGGCCTAAACATATTGAAGGGCTGACATTTTACTATTTTGTTTATTTGCTTTCTTATTACAGGATTAAAAGAAAATTGACCCTCAGATAGATTAAATTAGGAACTGACGATATCAAGCTCGATTCTACGATTCTTCTCTTAACATAGTTAGCCGATTTAAATAACATTTTACTTCCATTGAAATCGATCGTATGATTCTTGTCTCTAACATGACAAGAATCATACGATCGATTTCAATGGAAGTAAAATGGTATTTAAATCGGCTAACTATGTTAAGAGAAGAATCGTAGAATCGAGCTTGATATCGTCAGTTCCTAATTTAAATCTATCTGACGGTCAATTTTCTTTTAATCCTGTAATAAGAAAGCAAATAAACAAAATAGTAAAATGTCAGCCCTTCAATATGTTTAGGCCTACCCCCCCCCCAGATTAGCCACAAGTAGGGGATTGATGGAAAAAAGAGGGGATCTTTCACGACCTGACCTTGTGTTGTGCTTGTATGCACTTTTCTTATATTTTCTATCCAGTGTCAGTTGAAAAAGGGTGTAAGATACACCGAAACTGTTCTGAATTAAATTGTCTTCGGAGAATGTGGTTTAATTCCTCATATATATATATATATTTATATATATATATATATATATATATATATATATATATATATATATATATATATATATATATATATATATTATATAGGGCCTTTCAATAAGGTCACTCGATTTTTAAATGTAAATAAAACAAGTTGTGTGTGATATATGCACTAAATTTATTTAAATTTGAAAGTACATTTTATGGCATTAAGTGTGGAATATGACGTCATTCAAATATCCACCGCGGCTTTGCTGGGTGGAACGTATTCGGGAGACCCAATTTTCGATGATTTTTTCGCATAAATCTGGCTAAATTTGCTGGATGGTTTTCGTTATGTTGACTTTGAAGACATCAACTGTTTGTAGATTATTCGCATAAACCTGCGATTTAAGGTAGCCCCAAAGAAAGTAGTCTAATGGCGTTAAATCGCATGATCTCGGTGGCCAGTTGACGTGTCCACCGCGCGAGATGACCCTGCCCTGAAATCGCTGGTGTAAAATGTCTATCGTGGCGTGCGCAGTGTGGCACGTAGCGCCGTCCTGTTGGAACCACATGTTGTCAGTATCCATATCAGGCATATAATCTTATGGCCACAGGAAGTTGCTTATCATCGATCTGTATGTCTCGCCGTTGACGGTTATGGCAATCCCATCTTCGTTCTCAAAAAAATACGGACCAATGATATCGTTAGACGAAAATCCGCACCAAACAGTGACTTTTTTGGGATGCAATTGGTGCTGGTGTATCTCATGTGGCTTGTATTCGTCCCAAATCCGACAATTTTGCTTGTTCACAAATCCATTCATCCAAAAATGGGCCTCGTTGTTGAAGATTTTTTTTTTTTAAATTTGGGGCAACTTCCAATTGCTCTAGAGCCCAATCAGGGAACATAGGGCGTGGTCTATGGTCGTTTACCCTAGTTCCTGGCTAATTTGATTTTGTACGGGTACAGACCCAAGTCCCTACGCATAATTTCTCGTCGTTCTTGTGAACGACGAGAAATTGACTGCCTCAGATTTTCCTGTACACTCTCATTTACGGCAGCGATGTTTTCAGCAGACCTTGCGTTTCCGTGACGTACGGGTGTTGGCTGATTGTTGATCGACCCTTTTGCCTCGAATTTGCCTACCAAGCGTCGAACAGTGGACTCGGCAGGACGATTGTGGCGAGGATAGAAAAATCACGTAATGCGCGGAACGTTTGTCGAACGTAGCAATGATTTCGATAATAACATTTGATGATCTTCACACGCTGTTCAACGCTATAACCTTCCATCGTGACTTGCCAAGTACTAGTGAACAGTTCACAGTGAGGTTGCAAGATGTCGCTTCAATAACATGGCCACTATCGCCTGACAAAGCTCGAGCGTCCTTGTTGAAAGACCCTTTATATATAAATAAATAAAATTACACGAATTGTGTACAAACCAACTTTTTTATTGAGCGTATGTTGATAACATGTAAAACTACACACATATGTATAGTGCATATATGTGACAATAAATACATAAATGAAAACAATAATTATGTAACAAAATAAACACGAATAGAAAAAAGGTAGGTTATATTAATAAATAAATAAAAATATACTCGAGATATACTCTGAAAGGCAGTATGGTGGCCACCCTCGTTCCTGCTGGGTGCTTCCCCCTACCCCCTGGCAATCTATATCGTCAAGAGCGCTATGGATTGCCCATACCTAAATCCGCCCCTGCTTTACATTCATCTCATTCACTTTTTGTAGAGGTATCTCAATGTAACTCAACCTCATTAAACATGTTAGACTTGTAAGAACTCTTACATTCTTGCAGGTTCTATCATACAGTGCTTTTCCAATAATTATGTCGTTGTCAAGATCCTCCCATACACTCTTTCCGTAGACTTTCCTTATTTACATCAAGCTATTTCATTCTCCACATGAGGGTAAAAGCCAGTCTTGAACAGATGGTGTTGACATTCCAAACTGCTACACCTCCTCAAGTGTAAGCGAGTCTGTTTCTCCAAAAATAAATCGACCTCATTTCTGAAGTTCCCCCCTAGAGATCGATAAAAACTCAACAACAGAACATTCAGTGTCGCCATTGACAGGTGCTGCTAATACAGGGGTCTTTGTATCACTGCCGCCCCACTTCAGAAAGGGGATAAGTTAATCTAGGGGTAAGCGACTCTAGGAGAGGAAGCCAACGATATATAGGGATAAAACTTTCCACGCTACCCTCATGAACTTAAATAGCAGCGGGGGTGGGTAACGCGTCACCTTTCTTAGCCAGTTGACCTCCAGACCCACCGCAACGACAGCTGTGGGGCGAAGGAGGAAGTGGAAGATGTGAAAGGAAGTGAGAAGAAGTGTTTCGTCGTGGGCTGCACTTTTTCAGCCTCACCAAGCCACACCCAACTTCGGGTAGAGACTGCTTCATAGGACTCGTACGTTGAGATACCCACCAAAACGCATCCCAGAAATCAAAGGATTGTACAAATAAAACGGGCCAACTGTTCCCGATCCGAAGACAAGAACTGAGAAGCGCCATGTAATACGTACAAGGCAAGGCGTGTGGATATTGGCGACCTTGACACGGGTCTAACCTCAGATATATTTATGACTCCAGTATGGACGGGGGCACCGCATTGCGAGAATGTGGTGCTTGAAGTTACGAACAATGGGGTGGCGGGGTTACATCACATATCTTTGCGCTATAGCCACAACGGGAGTGGTCAGACAGGAGCAGAATAAAGAGACACCTACGATGACTTCGTAAGATGGGATAATATACAGACCTTCCTCCCTTTAACGTCACGTGGTTCGCACCTTTAGGCTCTCACGAGGGAATCGAGGATTTGGAGGTAGTCCTTGAGGCCCTGAGTACTGAGGTTAGAGATAGATAGAAAGAGGATACACATTGAGGCTTAGAAAGATTCCTAAAATAAATCCTGCCATTCTAAATCGGTGTGCGAAAATTACAAAGACACATGGACTAGTGTAGATAAGTATATGATGCGTTGTGTAATTCTTTTGCCCCTACATAGCTCTCTGTCGAAGACACACATAAGACACGTGACATTTTAATTTACCTCTTATTAATCCCTGTAACACATGATTTGGTAACGCTGGCCGTATTAAAGAACATAAGAAACGAAGGAGGCTACAAAAGGCTAATAAACAACCTATACGATGCGTTCCTCTTCCCATCCCTAAGTTCAGCCTCACCTAAAATCCTCTGCCTTATTACACCTCTCGATAAAGCCAGTACACCACCTAGCATCTTCATCCATAAATCTATCCATTCTATTCTTGAAACTCCGCAGGAAGGAGATGTTTTTATCACATGACTAGTGAGCCTATTCCATTCATCTCTCACTCGATTTGTAAATCAATTTGTACGAATCTCTTTCCTAAATCTAAACGTGTCCACCTTAAACCTATTGCTACGTGCCAAATGCTATTGACTAAAAATAAGAACCTTACCTACGTCTCTCCTATTATAACCATTTACCCACATGGAAACTTCAATCAAGTCCCTTCGAACTCTTCTCTTTTCTAATGTATCAAGATTTAGTCTCTTAAGCCTTCCGCCATAAGGTAAACTCCTCAACCCATGAATCATCACAGTCGTCCTTTTGCACACACTCAAGCAAAGCAATATTCAATCAATAATAAGGAGACCAAAATTGCACACCATAGTCAAGATGAGGCCTAAATAATGCCAGGAACAGTTTCAGAATGCCATCATCACTTCTATTACTTACACTCCTTCCAGTAAACCCCAAAACCTTATTAGCTCGACTCCTACCACTCATGCAGTGCTTTCTAGGCAGGACGTCTTAATTTACATATACCTGATTCAAACTATTCTTCTCTATCTGAGGGTTATCTTTCCCTTAGACGGCTCCCATTGACCTCACATTTCCTGAACTGATATTACTCAAGAGTCCCAAAATAAGTCTCCGGTTACCTCCCTCAGACCACTATAATCCACTTTTCTAATTGTCTGGAATTTTAACCTTAGTTATTCCACTGAGAATAACTATATATATATATATATATATATATATATATATATATATATATATATATATATATATATATATATATATATATATTTCTAATAACACTAAGTGAAAAGTATTTGTATATTTATACTTATGTTTTCATTTTGTTTTTTTTTAGAGGATGGTACAGAGGAGAAATGAGAACTATGAATTTCGCAATCTCACGAATTTGGGGATAACTAACTGACCACTCAAGCAATTGTTTCTTCTGCATGTTGAACCCATCAAAACGTCGAGGAAGCAAAAAGGCGCCTGCTATCATGTATCCATATCCAGACATTCAGTTATCTATTGCGCCAGTGCCATACAGTTCTGAGCTCCCCGTACTCACTCCTTCAAAAAGAGAGCAGCAGTGTTTAGAAAGAAAAAGCAGTTCAGAAGAGGATGAAGTCATTGATCCAGATTACAAAGGTGCAACTGAGGAGAGAAACCCACACTACCTCATCCAAAAAGATCTCAACAACCTTTTCAGAGATCTGGGTCTCACAAAGTCCAATGCCAAGCTTTTAGCTTTGAGACTCAAGCAGTGGGATTTGTTAGATGACAGTGTGCAAATATCAGGTCAGAGAAAGCGTCACCAGTGTTTTTAAAGCTTTTTACACGTCAAGATGAGCTTTGCTTTTGTCCCAATGTGACCAGTCTGTTTGAGGCAATTAGAATCGCCTGTAGCCCCAACGAGTGGCGCCTCTTCATTGACAGTTCGTCTAGGAGCCTCAAAGCAGTGCTGCTTCATAACGGGAACATGTATCCATCCCTTCCCCTTGCTCACTCAGGCCAGTTCAAAGAGGAATATAGCAGTGCCAAGATCTTGCTAGATGCATTGAAATATGAAGAGTACGGTGGGGAGGTTATCGGAGACTTCAAAATGGTGGCCTTCTTGATGGCTTTCCAAGGCGGCTTTACCAAGTTTCCTTGTTATCTCTGCTTTTGGGACACCGTGGCACACTACCATCAGCAGGATTGGCCACAGCGGACCGAGTTTAATGTGGGAGAAACAACGTCAAATGGGAGCCTTTGTTGGACCCCCGAAAAGTACGGATTCCTCCTCTACACTCAAAATTGGGCCTTATGAAACAATTTGTCAGAGCTTTAGATAAGGCTTCTGCAGCTTTCGAGTATCTCCAAGATTTCTTTCCTAAGCTATCTGCGGTAAAGGTGGAAGCCGGGGCCAGCGTCAGTCCACAAATAAAAAAGGATCATGGATTGCAAGGAGTTTCCCGAGAAGCTCACTAGGATAAGAAAAGCAGCGTGGGACAGCTTTATCGCAGTGGTTCTGGGCTTCCTAGGGAATTACAAAGCCGAAAACTATGTAGAGCTTGTTGAGATCTTGGTGAGAAACTACGGCAAGATGGTTTGCCGAATGTCCCTGAAAGTCCATATTCTTAACGCTCATCTTGATAAATTTAAGGAGAACATTGGAGCGTACTCAGAGGAGCATAGCGAGCGCTTTCACCAGGATCTACTGGAATTTGAACGCCGCAATCAAGGATCGTATAATGAAAATCTGATGGAAGACTATATTTCGGGGCTGATTCATGAAAGTAATTTACAGGATAAGCGTAAATCACGAAAAAATATTCATTTCTAATATTTTAATTGTCTCACTTATGTAATTGTAGAATATAATAAATGCTATTTTTGTATCATTTCGTTTTGTTTCTACTTTATGGAAATGAAACTTCAAATTCGTCACTTCCTTCCAGAAGGAATAGGTAAATTTCATATAAATATCATTATCCTGAACACAAAAGCAAAGTTTGAAATAAATAACAGTGCTTTTTCATGTATTCTAGACACAAGCAAATAGAAAATAACAGTTGCTACCTAAAGACAAAAATCGTGTTACACAGGATAATAAATAACAATATATCACCTGGGAGTGAACACTAACTCTGTCAGATCTGAATTTTTTCCACACATCAAAAAATTATGAATTGTGGTTTATTGTAGTTTTGGACACCGGCTAAGGTATAATACTGAATTTAATAATTATTTTTGAGATTTATCTGTATTTTATACATGTAGGTATCATACATATAAGATATATTCGATCGCAACTGTTAAAAACTGTTTGTATATATTATATATATATATATATATATATATATATATATATATATATATATATATATATATATATATATATATATAGATATATATATATATATTAGTGTAGATGGGAACAAGTCATTCCTGAATGCAAATTTTGTTAAAGACCATGGTATATTTCACCTTGATTTATTTTCTTTGGCAACTTTCTATTCTTCTTGCTATCTTTTTTAGTCCATCTTATAGATGGTAGATCACTTGTCCTATATTCATCTCTCTTTCTAATAAATGCGTTTGGTAAAAACCATACTTAAATTGCTAAGCTTTCGATTTATTCGATCATCTTCGGAGCGTCTTCATGTATTCTTACCTCCTTTACCGATGAAGTATGGTGGAGTCAGAATCTGGTATACTGAAAGAAAACAACAAGACAAAGACAAAGTATTATAGAAAGAAAAGGCGAGGGATTCCTATCTATATACACGAGGTCGTTTCAGTCAAAGAGGAGCGGTTCGGAAATTAACTCAAGAGGGGATAGGAAGAGATTAAAAACAGGTGGCTATACACCGGCGCTGAGTATATGATGATGTTATGCGATAGTGTGGTCTAGATCGTCGAGACGTGGTGGCTTAGTGTCTGGGACACTTCGGCGCGGCAGTGTCTTTTAGAATCAAGGAAAACTTATTGAGATGCTGCTATTTAGGTGTAGAGTGGTTCTGACAGCTGGTGGTTTCTTACTGCTGGGAATTTGCGTTCCCAAGCAGCACCATACTGTATGTGATGAACCTGGTTGCAAATGAAGTCTCTCTCTAGTTTCCCCAGTTGTCGACTTAGTCTCGTGAAGGTGTATGTATTTAGAAGAGTGAGTTTGTTTGTGTCGTGAAGTGTCGACATTCTCGTGTACAGAGGAGAGCGACAAGCGCGCTTCAGAGCGGAATTCTGTATACGCTGTGGACTCCTCTGCCAATTGTGGATTGCGGTCATGAGTGTAATTGGTGCATATGTAAGTATTGGTTTGATTAGTGATTTGTATAGGTGCAGCTGCATCTTTTTACTGTAGGCGCAAAACCTCTTCAGTATGTTGTTCATTCGTTTGGCTTTGGCTTGTGTGGTGTTTTATTGTGTGTGAAAGTGTAAGTACTTGTCAAATGTTGCCCCTAGTATATTTGTTGTGGGTTTGTATGTAAGTCTTATGCAGGCTGGCTAATGTTGGTCGATTATGTGATCATGTATCTGGATGTTTTGCATGTAGTAGTCTTGCGCTCCATATAGTGTCATCTTTCTTCTGAGTATTGATGCTTATGAGCTACGTATCCTCTAACTCTGTCTTTTCGTTAAGTATTATTTGTGCGTGGCGCGGAAGTGTGTCAGGGCGCACACTGGTGACGAGAATGGTCTCGTCGTCTGCGTACGACAGTGTGTGTGTGTGTGTGTGTGTGTGTGTGTGCAATTTACTTCAGGGCCAGGGCTGGCATGTGGTACCCCAGCGCGTGGGGTGAATGGGCGTGATAGTGTGTTATTGTAATGTATGTAACATTCCCTATCCGCAAGGTAGTGCGATAGGAGCCTTCTGGTGCAGAGAGGCAGCTCAGTGTTGTTGGCTAGTTTCCAAAGAAGCTCCGCATGCTACACTTTGTCGAAGGCCTTCTCGACATCCCAGCTGATAGTAAATGTTTTTTCGTCGTGATTGTGGTGCTTTTTGTATGATGTCATGAACGATAGTGACCACCGAGCTGGTAGACCTGCGCCTCCTGAAGCTATATTGACAAGGGGAGAACCAGTTCCCTTTCTCCAGAAAGCTCCGTAGGCGGTTATTCACTATGCGTTCTAGTATTTTGCCAAGTTCCTCTAGGAGAACAATAAACCTGTAACTGTTTGGTTGTTTTGGGTCTTTGTGTTGTTAATGGAGTAGAATGTTGTGCGAGGCCTTGAATATTTTCGGTAAATATCCAGAGGCTGGAGATGCACTGCAGAGGTGTGTTAATGTCCAGTAGATGCTTTCTGGCAGGTGATGAATGATTGTGGTTGGGAGGCCGGAAGGGCCGGGGGCACGTTTACGTATAACTTTGATGTACTGATTTGTTTCCTCGATAGTGACTGGGGTAGTTAATGCGGTTGAGTTGTCGAGCACCTCCATTTCGATCAAGGGGGTTGGCTACTGCTCATTGGCATGGAGCCTGTACCATTCCTGAACAAGCTGGAAATGATCTTGTGCGTGTGGTTTGGGTTGGCTATGTGAGTGTACTTGGACCCAGTGGGACCTGAATGCATCGAGTATATCATTCGTGTTTGTGACTGTCGCTGCCTTGCAGCGAAAACGCTGCAAGGCAAGGACCAGGTAACTTCCCGCTTCATTTGTAGTGTTGGAGAAAAATGTAGGATGATATGCGTTTAGGTACCCAAGAAGAAGAGTGGAAGATTATAGTTTGATAGCGCCCGGAGTGGGACATCAGTGTGTAACTGTAGACGGGGTGGTATGTAGTGTTTAGCAATTAGGATTGGTCCAGTGCCTGTGTCTATTTTGCAGGCTATGAATGAGTCGTCTGTGGTGTCTACGAGGGTATGGGTATTTGGCGTTTTATTAGAACCGCCGAGCCTAATTGTAGCCCCTATGAGGTTAGATATGTGTAATAGCCTGCAATGCGAAGCCTAGTGCAAGGAAGATGAAGACTAGTAGAGTTCAAGAGTATAATGTTGGATGCTGTGTGTTTAGTACCCAGTTGGAGACAGTGTGGCGTACACCGCGCCAACTGCGTACGTTTAGTTGTACTATGGGGGGGAGGAGCATTTATTATATTTATGGTTTTCTTGACTGAAGTTGCCTCTTCAAACATTGACTCCATTTATGTGACTCTTCGTAATTCTTTCTTGATATAACTTCATATTAACTTGCATTTATCTTGATGTGATGATTCCTTCCTGATGCTTCTTGATGACGTGATGATTTCTTCTTGAATTATTGATGGGATGAGTCTTCTTTGCTTCTTGAAGATTTTGATGGAATGAGATGAGTTGAGACGAGTTAGCCCTTGAAAGTCGTATTTCCTTGAATTCCGTTTTCTTTGAGCGTGGTTTTCTCTTGAGTTGATTTCTTGAGTTGTCCTTAAAGCGTTTGTCGTGGTCTCCGTTTTCTTCGAGAATTTTCTTCGTAAAAATTGTTAACTGTCTGGGATCGATCTCCGGTCTTTTTATCCAGAGGCTAGCACTCTACCGTCACGCTACGGCGTAGTCCGTCTGTTTTGACTTGGTAATTTAATGGGCTATTTATATTCTCGCTTTTGGAAGGAAGTTTTTCTCTTATACATCATCGCACCCCTACACAGGTCCCTTTCTAGAACGCTGAGCGAATTTGAGGATTGGAGAGAGACTAGTATTGGATTTCTTAATCGAGGATTTCTTACTGGGATTGAGGAGAGCGAACTAAGTTTTTGATGCTAATCAGTAATATCCTTCCCGGGTCTCCAGTTCCCAGCAGCACTTTTCTTAAACTCTAGTAGGAGAGCAGGTGCAGTTGTAACGAAGATCAGAAGATTGTTCGGCCTTTTGAGGGTCACCAGTTATGGATGGGGGGGGGGCATATTTTATGTTTTATCTTATTTATCCATCTTGGCGATTTCTATATTCGACTCTATTTATTTCTTCTTGACTGAAGATGCCCCTTGAAACATTGACTCCATTTATCTGACTTAGGTATTCTTATTGCTGAGATTCTTTCTTCTTTAAGTTGGGTTGGCTGGGTTAATTCTTGATCTTCTTTTTCTTGATGTATCTTCCTTTGATAAGTTGAGACGAGTTAGCCCTTGAAGTCGTTTTCTTTCCATTTTCCTTGACAGCGGTTTTCTCTTGAGTTGTCCTTAAACCGTTTTTCGTGGTCTCCGTTTTCTTCGAGAATTTTCTTCGTAAAAATTGTGGACTGTTTGGGATCGATCTCTGTTTTTTTTATCCAGAGGCTGGCACTCTACCGTCACGCTACGGCGTAGTCCGTCTTGACTTGGTAATTTAATGGGCTATTTATATTCTCGCTTTTGGAAAGAAGTTTTCCTCTTATACATCTTCGCACCCCTACAGTACTACGCTCAAGCGACCTATTCTGGGCGAGAGCGTAGGTGTCGTGAATCTGTCTTGTAACAACCTAAGTCCTGATACTCTCTGAGTGATGGGGGGGGGGGGCACGACTTTCACGCTTTGTGTTTTCTATGTTTGGTGGGTGTGTGGGGGAGATATACGTTTTGTGAGCGTAGTAAGGTTAGTAGGTGGGGTGGTTTTGGCGGTCTGGATGGGTGCAGGGTGTGTTTGGTTGGGGAGGGGGGTGATTTAGAGGTGTGGGTAGATGTAGGTGCAGGTGCTAGTATTGCGGGTGTTGTTTTTCCACTGGGAGTAGGGGCTGAAGTGTTAAGGATATAGGGGCAGAGGAGGTGGGAGTGGAAGCTGGAGCGGGTGGTGAAGGAGTGAGGACAGAAGATGGAACATAAGTTGGAGTGGTGAGGGGTAGAAGGGCAGAGGGAGGCAGAGTGAGGGGAAAGGATGAGGAAATGGAAGCCGGAGTGAGTGTTGAAGGGGTGAGAACAAAAGATGCAGTGGGGGTGTGAACGGAGAGGCGGGGGTCGTTAGGGGAGATCGTGGAGGATGCCGGAGGTGTTTGTGTGGAAGGTTGTCTGTGGGTGGCTATGTACGGTGTTGATGCGTGGTCTTGGAATGTTTGTTGGGGTGGCCAGAAGGGGTGGCCTTCTGTTTTGGTGGAACTGGTAGGTGTTAAATATTGACTCCAGCATGACAATGAGCTCTATTTCATTAGCCTTGAAAAGCTGGTTCAGAAAATTGCGTAGAGGGAAAAGTCACATCCAGCCCAATCTTGTGCCAGCCGTGAGAGCATAGCGGCGTGGTTTATCATGAAGTCAGTGATGTGTGTGTTTCTTGGTGTTATGTGTGAAGTTTGCACGTGTGTTCAGGTTGTATGTGTGCCAATGGTGTGTGATTGGGTTCAGGGTGTCTGTGTTCGTAGCCGTAGTAAGTGTAGTGTGGGAAAGGGGGTGCAAGCAATCATTTGTTCTGCAAGGGACAGCGAAGGATCTCGTGAGGGGCGATGGAGTGGGAGCAGGCATGGTTTGTGTGGGAGGGGGGGGGGATTGTGGTCTGTGCATATCCGAAGTGCCCCAAGCCCGCATTTCGGCGAGATATGGACAATTCAGGTTATATGCAGTGTAACTGCCACCGCAGTTGATTCACATGTGTTGTGTTGGTGCAGGAAGTATGAAAGTGACCTTTCTCACTGCATTTTGAGCAGATCTGTTCTACTAAACAAGTGTTTGTTGTGTGCCCCGCTTTGTAGCATCGGAGACATAGTTGAGGGCGTATGTTTTGTTGCTGCTCGATTGCTTGGGGGGGTGTGAGTGTACCAAGGACTTTGATGCCCCGGTTGGTTATTTTGTCTGCGTTTTCTTTGTCTGCGATTGTTAGTACCGCCCATTGTTTGGTGCGGGCGGTTGTAGTGTAGTTCACGGATGACCTCAGTGCCGTATTCTGACTTGAACTCAGCCGGGAGGTCCTCATCCATGAGCTCTTGCCAGAGTGGGTTGGCACGGCGAATCCGTATCTGGCGTCGACGAGTAATTGAGTTTGGCTTTAGCGTGTGATGTTGCTTTTCTGCCAGCGTGTTTTTTGCGCTTGTATGTAAATTCAGGGCATCGTAAGATTACCTGGATATGAGAATGTGTGCCGTGGAGGTGGTTGAGATCTTTGGTATGGGGGGAGGGGGTCGAGTGTGTAGGAGAGTTTGAGTGTTTCAGATATTCGATGTGTGCATGTTTTGTTGTCTATGTTCGTGAGGCGGAGAGTGGTCTCACCGCTCATGGTGTGTATGGTGAGTGTTGAAGGATTGCTGCCTTAGTAGACTCTTCTTGATTGGAGAGAGGGGACGTACACCCACCCCGCCGATTTCCACCCTATGAACAGGACCTAGGATGGGATGAAGTGATATGAGGGTGGACCCGAATAGGATCTTCAGAGGGAGTGAAAATATGGCGGACTTAATGATGTCTGGAACCCGAACCAACTGACTCCAGTCGGAGGCCGCCCCCTCTATTGGGTTTTGGGTATTTTTCAGTTAAACCCGACATAGCACAGAGACGGTGGTAACTCCCTCTGTGATCTTGGACGGTACCGCAGGGTAGGGTGTTAATCCTCCCCGCGTTCGTAACCGAGTCCCATTCCAGGTTGTTCCTTCCTTTGGGTTCCGCAGTGAGATAAGCCTCAAACCTCCTTTCCTCAAAGTTCTCAATTATGCCCCCTCAAAGAAGCAGATGGGCATAGTTGTGACGGAACTATGTGTGCGAGTCAAGTTCACGGAGTAGTCCTAGCAGGGCAGTGGGGAGAGGGCGGTAGCAAATCATATCAGTGACGATTTTCAGAGAAATAAAGGTATTTTTATTAGGAGGTGGGGGAGGAGGGCTTCTGGGAGATGCACTGCTGAGTGGCTGTCAAGTATGCCTCTAAGATCAGGGCGGTCCTTGAGAATTAATGCGGCTGAAAGTGTTTATGGTCCTTCGGATTCCTTTGTCTCCTGATCCTAGGTAATGAGATGAGTATGAGAAAAGTTTGCTCCTCCGAGATGATTCTGATAAGAACATAAGAACATAAGAAAAGAAGGAGACTGCAAAAGACCATTCATGGCCTAGAAATCATATAGAGAACGTGCATAGCATCAACCTAACTAGAGATGTTCTAGTTGAAAACATCACAATTAAAAGAAAAGAGGGAAATAAAGCGAGGCTGAACATCTTAGAAGCCATCTTAATAAACGAAGAGAAACCGGCCATCAACACTCAGGCCACGAGATGAAATATAACATTAAAATTGCTTTCAAATTCCATTCAACAGATTGGCTCGTTTCCTCTGACGTTAGGATTAGGTAAGAAGGAATACATATCCCCTAAAAATCGTTTTCTTTCAGTATACCAGATTCTGACTCCACCATATTTCATCGGTAAAGGAGGAAAGAATACATAAAAACGCTCCGAAGATGATCGAATAGAGCAAAAGCTTAGCAATTTAAGTATGGTTTTTACCAAACGCATTTATTAGAAAGAGAGATGAATATAGGACAAGTGATCTACCATCTACGAGATGAACTAAAATAGGCAGTAAGAAGAATAGAAAGTTGCCAAAGAAAATTGATCAAGGCGAAATATACCATGGTCTTTAACATAATTTGCATATATATATATATATATATATATATATATATATATATATATATATATATATATATATATATATATATATATATATATATATATATAAGTATGTCGTAAAAAAATATATAAACATAAACAGGTTTAAAATGAGGGGTGGTGGCTTCAGTCTCCTAGCCCCCCCACCTAGATTCGCACCTGCTCAGAGCCCGGACCTGAACTCAATTGAGAACCACGGGAAGATCAGTAGAGACAAAGTTCGAGACCAGTAGCCTTCAACTGTAACTGATATATGTACAAAAATTGAGCAAGAATGGAACAAATAACACCAACATTTTGCAAGAAAAAGGTGTAGTCTTGTGGCCGTCGTTGTGCCGAAGTACAAGAAAATAAAGTCTTCTGCACCTCATAACAAGTGTTTTGAGTTTCATCTTTGTCAAATCTTGCTTTGTTTATTATGCAATTGCTCGATAAGAAATTGTGTGAATGATCGTTCTCCTATTTTGCAGGGTCAATATTTTATTTTGTTAGTTAATTTAGTAAAATTTCTTGAATATACGATTGTATCATATGAAATCTTCATAAAATATATTAAATGTATGCCTTTATGTATCATGGAAATTTAATTCACCTACTCATCATATTTTTTTAAATAATTTAATAAAGGAAAATTGTTCTCTTATTTCGTTTGTCAGTGTACCAACGTAAGAGTAGATTTAAGTTGGCTTCTTCATTGGTAACTATGAACATTAAATAGCTCAGAGTTCAGCACACCTCAAACCACCTATATCAAGTTAGCACACTTTGTCACGCTGAATCCAAAATAGGAACTCATTTGTCTTTTTTTTAAAAAAACTGAAAGGTTTTCCACGTTGATTCTTTCAATACCCTGTACCAGCCCTTGCAACGGCCCAAGTTTCGCTGCCTAAAGCGGGAGTCTGCACAAAAGGCGAAAATCGACCTCGGAAATGTCACGATCTTCAACATTTTCGTGACTTTGCGTAAATGGCCAGGTTAAATGTTTAATGCGAGTCCCCAAACATTGGTTTCAATTTTCCGAATAAACGATCTCTGGAGTGAGATGAGTTCATCGATTTCAGTATTGGGAGAAAGTTCTTTTGCAACATCCAGATAGTGATCATATTGGTTCTTGATTCTTTCATGAGTGCCAAGTGGTAGAGTCTCACGCTACCACTTAGGGGGGTTCTGTTCAGGGGAAGATATAATAAAGCCTTGGAGAACAGAGCGAAGGTAATAGATAGTAATAGGTTGGGGGTGCGGGTGGCAAAGTTCAACAGAAATCTCGATTCCGAAAAACTGAATGGGTCAAGGATCATCATTAAAATCTTCTGGAATAATCCAACCGTGGTAATCGAGTTTCCTCTCTTCCCTGGACGCATCACGTTTACCTTCTCTCAGTCGTCAGTAGGAATTGCTTTGAAACGTCCTCAGGAGGGTATCCGTTTGGTCGGGTGAATCGCTTGCATGCCCCGGCGAATGGTCGTTCACGGCGTTATCTCGCAGATTTATTGCGAGATACGAGACCCAGTACGCCGTCTCATTCTATCCCGAGAGACTAGTCGATAAGCCGGGAAAGCCGTACTCATTCTCAGGCTAGTGAACGATCATGTGGGCGCTTTGAGAGGGACCGGCGTCACTAGCCCGTTCTCAGGTAACGTCTCGTCTGATACACACCGACCGTATCTGCCAATAGTGTTCGGTCGTGGCATCAGAATGCAAAACAGTGTCGGAGTTTCGGTTCAAGGAAAAAGGCATTTGCGATAGATATTTCCGCGAAGAAGGAGGACGTACACATATACACGGACACGAGCACGTCCTTTGCGGACGGAGTGTTGCAATGGGCAGCTCGGTGGATATCTGCCTTATCAGCCTATCGCTAAAAGTGCACGCAGGGTACTTATCCCACGGTTATCGAAACTGCAAGTCGTGTCATTGTAAGATGCAATGATACGTGGTGTGCGCGCCGATAATTTGCGCACAAAAAACAGAGGGCAGATAACGAAAAACGGTGGGTGGGATATAAATCGAAAATAGTAAAATCTTAGATATATTTTATGAAATTATTAATAAAAGGCAAAAACAAAAGTGGGCATTTCCTACACTCTTTTAAAAATGGGTATAATATATATATATATATATATATATATATATATATATATATATATATATATATATATATATATATATATATATAAGCAGCCATGGTTAAATTTTTATACATTTTCTGAACTTCGTCAATTATAATAATTTTAAAAAGGAGCTTAAATTTTTCCCCTTTCAAAATATCATGTTGTTAAAATATAGAGATATATAAGTTATATAAAAATAAATTTTCTAAACTTCACCATTTTGTTTTTTGATATTATAAAAAAAATTATTAGAAATAACTTTGAAAAAAAAACATAACTCATAACCAAACTAAGACGAAATTATTATCCAAATACTCAAAAAAATCCCCTTCTTAAATTATAGAGTTAGTGATGATGATATATATATATATATATATATATATATATATATATATATATATATATATATATATAGAAAGGGTCTTTCAATAAGGTCGCTCAATTTTTAAGTGTAAATAAAACAAGTTGTGTGTCATATATGCACTCAATTTATTTTAAATTTAAAAGTAAATTTTATGGCATTAAGTGTGGAATATGACATCGTTCAAATGTCCGCCGCGGCTTCGCTTGGTGAAACGTATTCGGGAGGCCCAATTTTCGATGACTTTGTCGCATAAATCTGGCTGAATTTGCTGGATGGTGTTTGTTATGTTGACTTTGAGGACATCAACTGTTTGTAGATTATTCGCATAGACCCGAGTTTTAACGTAGCCCCAAAGAAAGTAGTCTAATGGCGTTAAATCGCATGATCTCCGTGGCCAGTTGAAGTCGCCTCCGCGCGAGATGAGCCTGCATTGAAAACGCTGGTGCAAAATGTTATCATGGCGAGCGCAGTGTGGCACGTAGCGCTGTCCTGTTGCAACCACATGTCGTCAGTAACCATATCAGGCATATAATCCAAATAAGGCCATAAGAAGTTGCTTATCATCTATATCTAGGCCTCGCCGTTGACGGTTATGGCAATCCCATCTTCGTTCTCAAAAAAATACGGACCGATAAATCCGTTAGACGAAAATCTGCACCAAACAGTGACTTTGTTGGGATGCAATTGGTGCTGGTGTATCTCATGTGGATTGTTTTCGTCAAAATCCGACAATTTTGCTTGTTCACAAATCCATTCAACCAAAAATCGGCCTCATTGTTGAAGATGATTTTTGGGGGAAATTTGGGGCAACTTCCAACTACCCTAGAGCCCAATCAGCTAACACACGGCGTTGTCTATGGTCGTTTACCTTAAGACCTGGCTAAGTTGGATTTTGTACGGGTGCAGACCCAAGTCCCTACGCATAATTCGCCAAACTGAAGTCGCAGAAAAGCCAAGTTCTTGTGAACGACGAGAAATTGACTGCCTCGGATTTTCCTGTACACTCTCATTTACGGCAGCGATGTTTTCAGCAGACCTTGCGTTTCCGTGACGTACGGGTGTTGGCTGATTGTTGATCGACCCTTTTGCCTCGAATTTGGCCACCAAGCGTCGAACAGTGGACTCGGCAGGACGATTGTGGCGAGGATAGAAAAATCACGTAATGCGCGGAACGTTTGTCGAACGGAGCACTGATTTTGATAATAACATTTGATGATTTGCACACGCTGTTCAGCGCTATAACCTTCCATCGTGACTTGCCAAGTACTAGTGAACAGTTCACAGTGAGGTTGCAAGATGTCGCTTGAAACAACATGGCCACTATCGCCTAAAAATCTCGAGCGTCTTTGTTGAAAGACCTTTATATATATATATATATATATATATATATATATATATATATATATATATATATATATATATATATATATATATATATATATATATATATCTAAGGATGAAATCAACCACTTTATCTGCAATTTAATCGAACTAAAATACCCAATTTATCTCATAAAATGATGTCATTCTAAGGCACGAAAAACCTTCTATTCAATCTCTATACCCTAAAAGGAGGAATTTTGAAAATGTATTAGTTTCCCATTTGCTCCAGCCTTAGTCCCCTTAAAATCGTATGCGAACGGAAATAATATAAATATTAAATTTAAATTTTCAAATATCATAAAAAAATCTCTGACTGAAATTGCAATTTGTCATACATCGGAGAGTCTGGTCACTTTAGTAAGAGAATAAAAGAACATCAAGCAGATATAAGAAAGGGAGCTATTTCCTCAAGTCTCTTTGCGCATATGCAAAATTATGACCATATAATTTATTTCAAAAAAGCATAAATTATTTATAAATCAAACAATTGTAGTGAGAGGAGAATTTCAGAATCATCCATTATCATTCTTATTATGATTTGCACTAGATATATATCGCATTAATGTGATATCTTCTAATATATATATATATATATATATATATATATATATATATATATATATATCATTCATGAACGCGAAAGAATGATGAAATGAATCCAGCAAACCACAAGAAACCGAAAAACATGATAATTTTTCACCGGAAATGTTATTTCCTAATTCACAAAAATTCCGTGTAAAGGTGGGATTCCAACCGTGCACACTGATGCACCGAGCAACCGCTTTGATCTCAATTAAACCGTCCCTTAGACCACTCGGCTACGCGGAAGCCAAATATCTTCTGAATAAACAAGCTTTTAAGGTACGCTTCGCAAGGTCGATCGGGACTATGAAAGAGAGAGAAATTAATAGGGAAATATTCCAAAGGAAAATAATACACAGAATAAGCCCAAGCGCTTTCGTGTTTACATCATCAGGGGCAGAAGAACAATGGAATAGAGAAACACTCAATGAACAGAGAAATGTGCCGTCATTCAAACATACTGACGAACAAAGACAATCGTTTAGGGATGGACCAACTGACGAAGAAATGAATAGCCCATCCGCAGAACTACAATATACAAATAAATTAAACAAATTAAATTTATATTGTAAACAAATATTATTCATGATCCAATTATCTAATTTAAAAAGACCCTCACTTAGATTGAAATTAATGTTATGGGAGAATTTGATCATGGCTGATTCCATTAAGTTTCTTTCAATAAAATTGGGCACAAAAATAATGGATTTCGCCTTAGCTCAATCTATTTGATGGTTCAAAGTAGATTAATGAATAAACAGTGCATTTAAAGTTTGCCCCAGTTCTACAACAGTATTTATTTTGTTTAATTCTCACATCTAGGCTTTTTTGTGGACTGGCCTATGTCAAAACCAAGAGAAGATTTCCACGGAATTTTATAAATGCAGGCCATTTTATTTGGGGGAGAATTTTTAATTACTAAGTTTTTTAACGTGGAATTGTTAGAGAATACATTAACATTAAAATATCTTAATAATTTCGGAACATGGGACAAGTGTTTATTAAAAGGGAGCCTTAAAATATTATTTCGCGCAAATGAGTATTTAATTTTATTTCCATAAAAGGACTGCTTAGCTCTGCGCAGGGAATCATTTAGAAAATAAGATGGATAATTTAACTTTTTACTAATGATTTTGATTGCTTCTAACTCTTCATCGATAAATTCTGGGTCACATACTCTAAAGGCACGCAAATACCAGGAAATAAAAGCTGAATTTTTAGTTTTTTGAGGATGATTCGAATAATAATGGATGTAGGACGAAACATGAGTTGGCTTCCGGAAAACCGAAAAATTCTTCTAATTCATGAGTGAAATTAATTGAGGCAACGAGGTTATTTAGAGCACCAAGAAAATTAGTTACGTTGCACTCAATTGATTTGTATATTGTAGTTCTGCGGATGGGCTATTCATTTCTTCGTCAGTTGGTCCATCCCTAAACGATTGTCTTTGTTCGTCAGTATGTTTGAATGACGTCACATCTCTCTGTTCATTGAGTGTTTCTCTATTCCATTGTTCTTCTGCCCCTGATGATGTAAACACGAAAGCGCTTGGGCTTATTCTGTGTTTTATTTTCCTTTGGGATATTTCAAGCATCTTAG